>VDFB02105785.1:351816609-351937398 GCA_007258455.2 Sequoia sempervirens
CCAAGTTGGAAAGAGAAATGCAGTTCGAACACTATGACATCCAAGCTATGGGCCTCAACTTAACTGAATCTCATTTTCATGACAAAGTGGGCCTAGCTAAGGCAATCTAGAAGGTGGTATATACTGACTACGAGAACCTGGACAAGAAATTGAAAAAGTGTGAGGAAAAGTTGGTGAATGTAAAGGCCATAGTGGATAGGCTGCAAGTGGAGATTAAAGGAAAGGAGATGGAGATGGCCCAATTAAGGTAGGTATAGGGTTAGTAGGGTGAAGTGTCTAAGTTTCTTGAAGAAGCCCTAAGTGAAAAGGATCGGCTCCATGCTAAGGTGGAAAAATTGAAATGCAAGATTATGATCGAGTGAGAAACAACTGTGGAGAATCGACAAAGGAAAAAGGAGCTTGAGGATACAACAACTAGAACAATTAGTATATATAACAAGCTTTAAAAGGAGTTGTAGGAGATGGATAAGGAAAAGGTAGATATGTAGAAGGAATTGGCTAACACTAGATCTCAAGCCTTTAATGATCTTCAAAAGGCTCAAGCAGAAATAGAAAAAGAAAAAAAAGAGAAGAAATTTGTTGAGTCTACCCTACAAACTCACAATGAGGAGATAGAGAGTTTGTGCTTTGAGCTTTCAAACACTCTCCAAGAGAAGAATCAATTGGAGGAAAACATGAAATCTAGGGAATCCCAATTTAGTAGTAATTGACCACAACATAGGGATCCGGGCTCCTCCCAATGCTTAAAAAATTATTATCCTCTCATTGGGAGAGGATTATAGTTGCAATGGAAGCTCTAAAGCCAATTTTGTAATTTCTAATAGATGCACAGGAGTTAAAAACAAAGGTCAACTCGACAGTTGACCAAATCTTGCACACAATCACTCCCCAAGCTGAAGAATCAGGAGTCTTAATCTCAAGGCTATGTAAGGAAATAGAGGAAGCTTTAAAAGGTTTTGAGATTCCCAATCGAAGATCAATTGCAAGGAAGGAAAACAAATTTATCACCTACCACCAGGTCGTGTTGAAAAGAAAAGCTTTTCAAGTCGTGTTGGATAAGGTTGGTGAGATAAAAGAAGAATTCAAAGTTCTGATCCACTCTGATTTAACCACCTCATTCTCACCAAACAAAGGAGTATCGACAGTAGAACAAATCGTAGACGTAATTAGGATCAAGATCCATGACACCAAAGCGTTCCAAAATTTTAGCTCATCACCCACAGTCGAGGAGATAGAGATGGAACTTCTTCCCCTTTCCTGACTTTACTATCACATTGGAGCTACTTCATCAAGATGGGGAGGAGTTTCTTTCAAAGAAGTCTTTGATCTTGATCAAGCCTATGAAAAATTATGCACCTTCATCCTACACACCAATGAGGACTAGGAGTCCCAACATGCTACTTTCCTCAAACTTTGAGGATTATTTTAAATCTAGGTCCATACCTTCATAGGCGAAGGTACCCTGTGAGTTACTAGAAACTGTGCAAAAAAAATTTTCCTTCCATGTTTTCAACCCTTGCAGGTTTTCTTTTGATCTTTACTTCTTTTCTGCATTAGGATGGCACCGCGCCTAAAGGACAAAGGTTACTCTTACATAAAGGCATGCAATGCACCATGTGGTGGTTGTGCAATTTTTTTTTATATCATCTTCCTTTTGGGATGAAGCCCAAACACGTGTCTGCCTGGAGGGATTTCCTCAAAACTATTCTCACAAATTTTTAAATCGTCTGCCAGCTTTCCAAGTCAGCCATTTCGTCGGGTGGGTCATATCTTTCACAAATTGATCTCTTTTGGGTGGAGTTTGTCAGACAGCACAACGAGGTTCTTACTTTTGGGGTCAGACTTCTAGGGTGGCATCATCATTCTTTGTAGCTAATCAAATTGTGTTTTAATGGATGATCTAGGATCTAATTATCTTCTGGAAGAATATCTTCGTAAAGCTTCTATAAAATCTAGAGCCATAAATGAGGCAATTAAAACTTTATGAGAAAAGATTGTTGTGATCTAATCAAACCCTAGATCAGATTGTAGTCTATTAGATTTTTACACCTGGCAGTTGTTCATCTCTATTGGTTGTGGTGATAGCTCTTTCTTATAGTTTTTTAAAGGGGGTTTGCATTAGAGAGATAAAAATATATATTCTTTTGAAAAAAGGAGAAAGAATATATAGATCTTTAGGGAGATATATTATCAAGAATAGGAAAATTCCATAGAGCACTATTTACACTATATGGTATATTTTATTTGTTAAGACTATTATTAGATTGGCATCTGACCTTTACTTTTAGTTAATCTATTACAAAAATAGATATTATTAAGGAGAAATCTTTGAGATTGTGCCTTTTATGGCCTTTATCATGAATTCCTTTATATTGTTTATGTTGAATGCTATGTGTCAAATTCATACATAGATAGTCTGAATAATTGTTTCATATTCCATTCGCTTTTATTTTTGAATAATACCTTTCAAAAATCTGATCATGTTCATTATACTCTTCCCCTTTCCATAAATATTATGGTGTATTTCATATTATGTTGTAAGAGCAAGGATAGTTTTATGAATATCTAAATATTCATGTTAATCTTTGGGGTTTCTTATTCTTATTAGACCTTAATGGATGCTTCCCATGGGGAGATTTGAATAAATGGTATGTGCTTTCTCTAGCCTTAGGCGTTTGTTCCCTTCCCAACAATGAAGACTCTATGGTATTTTTTGTCTATTTCATCAACTGTAAGGAATTGATAAATTTTGAAATGTTGTAAGAGATTTGCACATCACCATCTTTATGTTTTTTCTTGCATTTCTCTTTTCCCCTTTTTCCAAACATAGAGAAGAGTCGACTTCTTTAACAATCTTGGATTTCATTTAGTAAGGCACAATTTGGTTCCCAACTAGCTGAATTTCCCATAAGGTTGTTCAGAGAGGCGCAAGATTTTATGATCAACATTATTATTGTTTCATGTTTCATGTTCATGTTTCATTGTTTCATCATAAGGTTTAATTACCCGAACAAGTTTTGACCAAGGAAGACCCCTATTCCCTAATAAACAATAATTTTTTCTTCTCCTTTGATGTGTGATTGCAAGATTTAGGTTGAAGATCAAGTGGAGAACAAGATTGGAGAAAAGTTGTCAAAGTTGAAAAGTTGCAAAGTTGTCATTCATATTGCAAGAACATGGAAACAAAGTTACAAAATTGATTTCGGACTTTTGGAAGCTGGTCACCTGAGAGTGCAAACATTGAAGAATAGAACCCAAAATTCAATTTTTGGAAATCCTAATATGGACCCATTCACCACATTGGACGAATGAGTCCTCAATGACCCCAAAATAACACTTTTTTAGCAAGGTACACATTGTTTCATCCTCTTAAAACCTCCCTTATTTCTTTTATAATAGTTAGGACTGATTTTTTATTGTTATTTATGCATTTTACCCCTCATAATTGAATGAAACATCACTAGTAAAATTAGGTTAATCCATTTGGTCAATCCCCTTTTGGGTGAACCTCTTTTTCTATGTTTCAGTAGGCTATAGCCTACATAGTTTGGGGTTTAAATGGAGAATGAAATGTTAATGATTAGGATATAATTTTCTTTATATTATCCATAAATCACATGAGTAGATGATGTTTAGGGAGAGATTATTTTTAAGTGCATGTGGATAAATACTATAGTTGATGGTGTTTCTAGATCCATTTCTAGTTCTTATTATGTTTGGCTAAATGATATTTTTGTTAAAATTATATGTGCCATATATGTGTTATGTGATTTTGCTATCCTTGGATCCAATATTATAATTCTTGATACATCAATTCAATCTATTTTTATAAGATTGTATATGTGAATAAGGAATGTGAACCATTAGTCACTATGGTAAATTTGAGCCTTGTGATTTTATTTTCAATAATGATCTATAGTTGACTTTGGGACAATCATGATCAAATCTCATGATTTTTGGATCCATGTTGGTTAAGTACATGATGTGATTGATTTTCTTTATTCCATTGATCATGAGAATGAGTTAGATTGGTTGGTCTAAAAGTAACTTATAAGGTTTGTTGGAAATATGGTTGTCATTGCACCAAAAGATCGACATGTTAATGCATGTTACAACTGTGAGAGTTAATGAATGAATGGGAGGTGGTTAAGCCATGTCATGAACCTGAGCGTTGTGCTACAGAGCACAAGGAAACCAAGGGCACACACCTTGCAACAATCCCCCTAGCACAAGCGAGGGATTCGAACCCATGACCTAGGATTTGATACCAATTGTTGGAAACACAGTTGTCGTTGCACCAAAAGATCAACCTATTAATTCCTAATACAACTACATGAGAGTTAATGAATCCACGGGAGGTGGTTAATCCATGTCATGAACCTAAGAACTATGTTTCACAACACAAGGAGACCAAGGGCGCACGCCTGGCAACAAGGTTTATACATTTATCCATTCTTCATTAGATATCCCTTGTACATGGTATACACATAAGGCACGTATTAGGTCTTACATTTGTTGCATGTATAGTATTTAACTTGTGGTTGTCCCTTGATGTATCCTTCATGATATTATGCATTTGAGTATAGTATTTGTGGGGAATAGTTTTACCCTTATTTTATTTATCTATGTCTCCATCCCACATGTGTGATAAAACTTCTTGATGCTTGAAATTTTCCATATAAATCATTCTAAAAAGATTTAAGGTATGTTAATGCTATAATGAATTTAAATGCCTTCTAAGTGAATGATACATATGGAAAATTGATAATTCATTTGTGATTGTGAAATTCATAAATAATGATGGATTATTGAAATGATTAAAATAATGGAACCTATGGTTCATACCCATAACTATTTTCTCATCATTTTGTTTAGTGTGCATGTTATCATGTAAAAGCAAATTGTTGCACTAAATGAGTTACTTATTAATTAAGATGAAGGTTCCTAATTATATTTCTCCTTATGTATGAGGTGTGAGTAACTGTTCTTATGGATTTTACCATGTGAGCACACTCAGATTCCATAATTTTCTAATAGTAACCTATACAAAGTAATTTTTGAACTAAATATCGACCACCAAAGTATCCTTCACAAGCACCTAAATGGGCCTCTTCAAGGAAAATGGGGACCTTTGATTTGTTAAGACAATGAAGAAGAAGACCATTATATCCTCTTCAATATAATATGCTAGATAAAATGATATATCATGCTGCAAGCTTCTACATGCAAGCACAACTATTTTTAGATGAAGGGCCAGGAAGGGTACCATTGCACAAATATTAAAATATATGGGAGTACCATTAATTTAAATTGATGTTATAATAAAAATAATGTTAGTAGAATTTTCAAATATTGATAAGGAAGAGAGATTATGAACGGTAAATTAGAAATCTAAATAAATTATCAAGGAATAAAAGGGAAGAAACACTCCCCATTATATTTGCATGTTGATTGTCTTTTTGAGAGATGATGTCAATTCTGTAAGGATAATTTTTTTTTAATATTGATAAAGCTAAGTCACAATATTGAGATAATGCGTCTTAATTTTCTTGATAAGATCCATTGATTTATCTTATGATCAATTATGAGTATCTGAAATACAAAGATGTTAAATATTAAGAGGCAATGCCACACACAAACTAGCAATATGATCTTTATATTTTACAATGTTATTAGTGCATAAAAAAATGAGATGGTAAGATAGGGGAATTGGCTTTTCTAAAGGGGGTATTAGTACAACACTGGCATCAAAGAAATTTTGACATGTAGAACTATCAAATAATAGATCCCATGTCTTATCAACTTCTAGTGAAAGGATATGATCATTAGGTAACAACTCTTGATTTGGTAGGGCAAGTGATGAATGAGCATTGACTAAGTGGTCATCCAATGCTTGTCCCTTATTTTATTTTTGAGAAACAAACTTAAGGTCAAATTTTATTAACAATATCACCCATTTAGTAAGATGTCCTGATAAAATAATTTTGAAAAGAGATGTTTTAACCAATTAAATTTTACAATGACATGGATTTCAACATTTAAAAGATAATGTCACATTTTTGTGTTAAAAACAAAAGAGCTAAATATTGTTCTTGTATTACAGTGTATCATACCTCATAATCCATTAAAGTATGATTAATATAATATACTAGAGGTTCTTTACCATCATCATCATCTTGTACCAATAACATCACAAGAGCATTAGATGAAGAAGAAGTATAAAGAAGGGAAGGGAATCCTAAGATGGCTATAAAATCAGAGGATTAGATAAATATTATTTTAAATCATCAAAGAATTTTTAACAATATTTATTCTAATGAAAATGGGAATATTTCTTAAGAATTTGAGTAAAAGGGGGAGTCTAATTCACTAGTAATGAGACAAATTGACAAGTGGCTTACATCTTCCCGGGTGATCCCACAATAGTGGTTTACAATTTTTGGCCAAACTAGACACTGAAATATTTTTTTTTAACTAAATCTTCACTTTCGGGCACCTATAGTGGTTAAACCATGAGGAATTTGAAGATGATGCAAACTAGAGTTTCGTGAAATTTTTTCTGTAGATTCTAAATATATTTTTTTCAAAATTTTTGGAATCAAATTGCACTTATTTTTCCATCTCCCTTGAAAACTAGTTTTTTTCAGAAAACAACATTTTTAAAAAGTGGCACTCACCATATAATGCATAACTTTTTTTTCATGAAGGATAAAATTTTAATTCTTTCGAATTTAGATTTGTAACTTTGATATCTAGTGCTTCCACTTGATTAGATATTTTTTTATTGAATATCTTTTCTTTACTCAAGTTTTGAAGTCAAACCAATTACAATTTAGACATAACACGACTGTATAACACGTAACTTTTTTTGTATGTATCGATATTCAATTTTTTTTGTTGAATCAAGGACTTCAATATCTAGTGCACTCATATTTTTCAAAAAAAAATTATAATCTATTATTTTTCTACATGTGCAAAATAGAGAGCTTGATTTTTGGTGAAAAAACTATGTTTAATAAAACTAAAAAAACAAATACATAATAAAACCAAAACATATTAAAATTATATTCATTGGATAGCTCGTTCCAAGGACTACCTGATTCCAGTTGGGTCTATGAAGTCTCCACCATTTTCATCTTCAACACAAGCTCTGAAGTGTAAAAATTTTGAAATTTTTTTTAACAAGGTCAAAAATTAGGGAAAGGGGGGTTTGCTCAAACCAAGGGGGTTCGAGCGAATCAGGGCACATTCAAACCCCTAGGGATTCGAGCAAACCAGGGTTCATTCGAACCCCCTTCCATAAAGGGGTTTCCATTTTTTTTTGGTTGATTTGTTTGTACATGCATTAAATGGGTTCACTCAAACCCTAGTTCGAGCAAACACTCTTTTGGTTCGTTTGAACCCCCAAAATGAAATTTTTTGGCATGGGGTCATTTTTTACAAGTTTTCCTTCCTCATTTGAATTGTAAACCACTTTTGTGGGTTTACCCTCCCTTGTAAACTATGAAGATGAGAAATAGTTTTGGGAGGCGACATAGTAATCGTAGTATCAATTTTCTTTTCTTCCACCTCAATACAATGGTGAGTTATGATAAACCCTAATAAATTACCACTATCCACACCGAACACACATTTATGAGGGTTTAAACACATATTATACTTATGGATTTTTTAAAGATTTGAAGGAGGATTTTCACATGATCTTGGTGCAAGATTAACTTAGCTAGGATATTGGCATAGTCCTCTTATGCATGAAATCATGAAAAATTAGTGTCATAGCATGTTGATATGTTGCTCCAACATTCTTAGTCCAAACTACACAAGCACATAACAAAATTTTCCCCAAGGTGTTATATTTTTTATTAAATTGATCTTGAGGATTGATGAAATTTAGATTATACCCAAAAAATCCATCCATAAAGGAGAGTAAAGAACCTCTAACAATAGAATCAAAAATCATATCAATGTTAGGGAGAGGAAAATCATCTTTCAAAGAGGCTTTATTAAGATCATGAAAATTGGTACCATTCAAATATGATTATCAGGTTTAGAAACAACCATGATTTTTGATATCCAAGGTGAATAGTCAATAGGGAAGATACATCCAACTGGTAAAATCTTCTCAATCTCATCCTTAACCAATATTTCTATCTTGGGATTTGTTTCATTGGTTTGGCATCATCATGTAATACAATATTACGTGTTACTACTTTCATATCAATACTAGGAATATCTAAATATGACCAAGCAAAGTGTTCATGAAATTCATGTAAAAGAATAGAATGTTCTTTTTGTTCACTAGATTCAAGAAACTTTTTAATTAGAATAACCTTTTCAATATTAGATGGGTCCATTAAGACATCAACAATATCTCCTAATAGAAGGGTATCTTAGTTTGGGACATTAGAAGGATGAGGGAATTATTGGGGGTTCTTGATAAATTGATGATCATTTGATATACAAGCATATTTCCCAAAGTATACCTTAGAATTTAAACAATAATAAAATCTATGATTATGATGATATCAAGGTAATTTTTCATACACTCCCAATAACTCAACTAAGGATTCATCAATTGGAAAGATATCAAACAATGGTTATTTAATGATGGAATTTGTTTCTATCATTTTAGGATGAATTAGATTAAGTGGTAATGCCAAATATTTCATAGATTGAGATATCATATTCACATCAAGGGAAGGTCTACAATAGAGTTTAGCTGGTTTTACAAGAGGATAACCAAGACCATTTGTTGCGCCTTGTAATTTAAGTTCTAGAGGTACCTTGATACCTTGTTCCTTTATAACACAACCATTACCTTTATACCTAAATTGAGAAAATATTTTAAATCCTTGACCATAAATTGATTCCATTTATTTTGATGATTGTGATTTTTCATAAATGATGTCATCAAGAGTGGAGGTATAGCTAGTATAAATTTTAAAATTAGAAGAAGTAGTTTTAGTGGTAAAATTAGATGTTTAAAGGGAAGGAACTAAAGATGGTATAGAATCTACTAGAATATTCTTCAGCTTTTCATGCTTTGATGGTGAAATATTATACTCCCCAATATAAGTAGGTGTAAAATCTAACGAACCTGAATCATCACTAAAGAGCACAATTGTAGATGGTTCAAAATTATCAATATCCTTATCATTTGAAGGAAATAGTTCCATATTTGAAGATGGAATCAAATTACTAGAGATTTATGAATAGGAGTTTTATCTTCAACTTTGATTTGTAAACAACTTTCAGGGTTTGGGCATGCTTTAACCATGTAGATTTAGTTACTATACATAAATTTCATCAGACAATGAAGAGGAGAGACAATTTGTCATGGGTTTATTCGTTTATTGCAAAGAAAATAGAATGATTGAATGTGATCTAATTAACTTAATCATTAAAAATTCCTAATATGAAAATATGAATTATTCAGATAGATGAAAAAAATTGATGAAATAGTGGAAAATCTGAAAAGAGAAGATAGAGGGGCACCTTTGATATCAAGAAGAGTCTAAAATGGCTGGATTAGGGTGCTAGGTGCTCCAATCTAAAGATGAGGGATTTTGATAACATAGATAAAAGTATCAAAGTTATAATTCTTCTCTACACTTTCATATTTTGAGATTCATCATCTTTGCACTTGAATTTACAAAAAACAACAAAAGAGAAGAGATGGGGTGGCTATATAGGAGTTTTCCTTGATCAAACCCACTTTTTGGTAATTCTACCTCCATAAATAGCCAATTTGATCATAGATAAAAGTGTTTTCTTTGAACTTTAGGTGTGTTTAATATTGTAATGAGCAATAACATGTAAAATAAATTGTCAAAAACCCTACACAAATGTATTAGAGAGGATTTCTATATGACACAATCATGGAAATACAAGATTCAATCCAAGAGAAATTCAAATACTCAAGTAAAGTAAATATGTCAAAATATCTCACTTAGGGAAGCAAGGTGATCAAAGTCTAAAGATTAGAACTTGCTCAAAATTAAGTCATTAGGCTCTTGAGATATGCAAAGATAATCCACAAACCCTAGATTCCAACTTATTCTTCCATTGGCTTCAAATTTTAATCATTGCAATAATTTATTTTTAAGTCTAAAAACTTGCTTATAAATATGTAAAATAGGATGCTAATTTTGGTAGAGCTTCACTATTATTATAATTGTATATGTTTTGTAATAATATTTCATGTTTAAATAGGGAGACATAAAATAAACTTAAGTGTAGGTAGACTCTTTTGAATTTGAATTTTAGGGAATAATTTACTACCAAATATCAATATTTAATTCATGTCATGCAAGGAAAAGGCTAACTCTAAATTTTGACCTTCTTTTTTGGGAAAAATACCTAAACTAGGGTTCCCTAGTGTCCCTGTCTAGATGTTTTGTATTTTTTGAAGCATGGAACACAAGTTTGGGGTCCCTTGACTCAGGACCTATCCAAAATTCTAGCACTTGTCAAAGTTAAAAGGGTATGATTTTATCAAGAGGGTGCTTTTAGGGTAGTTTTAGCATATTCTATTGAGTTGGAAGGTAAGGTCAAGGGTAAAGAGTGGACCTAAAATGCATTAAAGGAGTGGATGCCAAAGCAAGCACCAAATAAAGCATGAAATTATGCTTTCACTCTTAGGGAGCACAATTTACAATTCTACAATTTGTAATACCAAAACAATATTCATCAATTCTTTCAACATTCATTTCTTAGATAGAACTTGGAGCATTATAACATATGTTCTTTAGTTTTACCTCCAACCCATATGTGTTTACCATGCTTTATCTTTCTAAATTATATTACACAATATATTCAATATTTCTTTTACTTTACATGATCTTGCATGTATACATGCTTATCCTTAGATTGCACTCTCTTTCAATTCCCTGTATCCTCTTGCTAAAACTAATTATTCATGAGGGACATATATTGTAACTAATGTTACTATGTTAAATTTTTATCTAAATACATATGCTACAAAAATTCACCATCATGACTAGATATAGAATTATCATAGGACATGCCTTGTGCTTCATGTGCCTTGTCATCCCATGGCTACCATGCCAAACACACCATTCTCATTTCTTAAATAGGCAATTTTTTCTTTTACTTATTTCCTATTGTTCATATCTCTTAAAATTATCTAAGCTCTTATTTGGTAATTGATTCTTACTTGAGAGATAAAAGATTCTAATAAAATATTTTTCTTTTATTTTGTAAGATTTCATAAAGAATGAATGTCAAAGGACATATCTACATGCATGTTTAAAAGTGTTATGTACTTTGAGATGCATTATCATTTTAATATTCACACACACCTAAAAATGAGCAAAATATAATGGTGAAATTTGAATACCTGTACAATTTTACATTTAATTTTGTGTCAATTTTGAGGAAATGCATTTATACATGTAGATATTAGTGACAAATGGCACAAGTTTGTGAGAAATTTGGCCCATTTTTGTAACCTTTCAACCCTCCATATATACACATTCTCATTAATTTAACACCTATGTTACCCTTACATGCACACATACCTAAATGCAATTGTCTTGTACACATGTTTATCACATCCATCTATGTACCTACCTCCATGTAATCTCATATATATCTCTTTAAAGATTATTTTAATTTCATCTAAAAGTTATTCATAAATTTAAATTTTAATAATTATAAATAATATTTTTTAAATATATAATTAATGTAGAGAAACATTCTACAATGACAACAAAAAGTGGAGTGTAATTGTGTGAGTGTGTTAACAAAAACTCTTAATTTTTTGGTTAAATTGACATCCATTTATACATCAAAATAGTAATATTTAATAATAAACAAAATACTTTCAAAATACCTTCAAATTAATATATTTATAACGTTTTTTAAATATATCTATTTAGCATATCTATATTAATTAACCATTTTTAAGTAAGACGAGTAAAAACATCCATTACAAAATAGCTGAAGCTAATAATATACACACCAAAGTTTTTTGTAATGCTATGCATGGCAGAGAAATTTCGTGGATATTTTAAATCTTAATAAGATGGTGATATTATGAAAACATGTGATGATCCATAATCTTTCAGGATTGGATCATATTGACTGACGTAAGGTCTATATTAGATAAAAATTTGTGTGATTGATACACAACACACAATCAATGCCAGGCTGTAATGTACCGGTAGCCCACAGTAACACAAGAATACATGTCTACCTCAAAATATTGGAGTTTTGCATGTTCTGTGTCTGAATATTGCTCCTCTTTATACTCGGAGTTTTTTTTATAGATTCTTCAATTTAATTTGGGTGTGATTCAATTCTGTGACCCTGACACCATTTACCTACTGGTAAAGTTTTAAAGCCTACAGGAAAGGAAGAAACCTTCATGATGCTGTCTTACAGCATTGAGGGCAAACCAGCAAAGAAAGCTTTAACCCAAGAGTGGAAAGGCGAGCCGGGTGAGCAAAGCGATCGGAAATACGCTCCCATGGATTGGTGGTTCGAGGATTTATGCATGCTGGACATGGATTACTTCGTGAGAACAGTCACAGCAATAAAGGACAAGGGAGTCAGCCCAGATATGATCGGCGCAGTCATCTCTAACTATGCCATGAAATGGCTGCCCGGCCTGGCTCAAGATCAGCGCACATCTGCATCTCTGCTAGAAAATCTGGCAGATGTGAAGGAAATTATAGAGAGTTCAGAAAATGAGAACACCACAGCCAAAAACAGGTTGATTTTGGAGACTCTGGTGAGCATTCTGCCGGCGGAGAAAGACGTTGTGTCGTGCAGCTTTCTGCTGAGGTTGCTGCGCATGGCACACATCGTGGGAGCTGATACAGCGATCAAAGTGGAGCTGGAGCGACGCGTGGGGCTTCAGCTGGAACAGGCAACTGTTTCAGACTTGCTTATTCCTTCTTTTTCTCACACTTCCCACACTCTCTTTGATATTCGCTTGGTCTACCGTCTCGTTAAATGTTTTCTTGCTCAGGATGAAAATTCAGGAGAAGATGACGGTGCTCGTATGGGGAGATCTGCTAAGTTGAAGGTAGCCAAGGTTTTAGATAGCTATTTGGCGGAAGTCGCTCAAGATAAGAGTTTCAGTGTCTCAGACTTTGAAGCATTGGCTGAAGCTCTCCCAAGCTATGCCAGAACCTGTGATGATGGACTCTATAGAGCTATTGATACTTATCTCAAGGTGAGTTCACATTCATTCAGGTTTTTCTGGATGGGGTTTTCTCTCCGCCTTTTATTTACTCCTTGGGCTTAAAAATTGGTTCCCTTCTCTGTTCATGGAGAATTTTTTATCATTCATGAATTTGCTTTGTTATTTGATATGGTAGCACGACCATTATGGATGGTATCCCTTCCATCAAAGTTGTTAGAAAAATGATACCAGCCTCATCCCTCACATCATATTTCTAAAGGTTTGAACTTTGATGGATGGGGTAATGAAGGAATATACCATTACACTTATTAATTATGCTCAATCAATTGAACTACAACTCTTTTATATAAGAATATTTAATATAAATAATTTAATAGACAGAAAAGTAATCAACACTTAATTTGAAAACAGTCTTTTTTTTATTGAAAAGAGAAGAAAAACAGACTGCAATAAAATTCAGAAATTCAGAAATTCTCTTTTTCACTGTACTTAAAGGCTGTTATGCCAACGTTTTTTAATTTTGATTTACTATTTGTTTCTTAAAATACCAGAGCTTTTATTCAGGCGAAAAGTAAAACAGACCAATAAAATTCATTAATTCTCTTTTCAATCTACTTAAGGCTTTTGCCCCAACGGTTTTGTGTTTTGGTTTACTATTTGTTTCTTAAATACCAGTACATTTATGGAACCTGTCTACTGAGTTGTACTGAATAGAAGAGCTTAATCATTGTGGCCTCCCTTTTAACTGAATCAAAACCGTTATAATTACTATTTTAGTTGAAACAAAACTGATAGAGCACTGAAAATCAACGTAAGTTGGAATCTAGGTGAGCTAATTCATTCCCATATTTTCTTAGAGAATATAAGCGTTTCTCATTTAATATTTTTGGATTTTCTGTTTCAGTGATGCCAGGTGAGATTGACTTCTCACACTCTTTTTTTGAGAGCTTTTATTTAAATATCTGTATCGATAACACAAAGAAAGAATTTTTCAGTGTATCAAGTTATGATATTAATATTAGAATCTAATTGAATCATATGAATCTATTTTTTATGAGAGTGAATGGTTCACTTAATATTCATCACATTTATGTAGATTCAACAAAGTTTTTGAAACTCATTGATCCATAATCTATGAGCATCGGTTTGCATGAACCCATCTCTTATGAGAATGTATGGTTCACTTAACACTCATTGCATCTATGTAGATTCAACGATGTTTTTGAAACTCATTGACCCATAATCTATGAACATCGGTTTGCATGAACTCATCTCTTATGAAAATGAATGATAGATTTAATGCTTGTTAAATCTAAATGATTCTTGTAAAAATACAACATTCAGACTTCCCCAAAGATTACCCATCCCAATACTACAACTCAAAAATACTTTAACCATAAAATTTCCCTCGAAATCAAATCCGCTAAACTTTACCCAATTTGCTTCATCGTCGCTTCCTAATTTCCAAGTCATGGAGTAGAATTTGCTGTCATAGCTTTATAGACTCAACAGCTGAGTACATCTCTCATAGCTTTATACAGAGTCAACAGCTTAGTACACTTCTAATAGAACCGTAGACAATTTTTAAATTTACAAGACAGGTGATACAATCAAAATTTCCTGACCGAATTATTCCATTGCATTTCACAGGCTCATCCAGGACTTTCCGACACAGAGAGGAAGAGGTTGTGCCGATTAATGGATTGCAAAAAGCTATCAGTGGACGCCTGCATGCACGCTGCCCAGAATGAGCGGCTCCCCGTTCGAACCGTGGTGCAACTTCTTTACTCTGAGCAGATGAAGTTCAGAAACACCAAAATACCCGAAAAAACGGCGCCGCCGGCGCCGAATGAGCGGGCGCACTGCTCAGCACACTGCTGCGATAAAGCACGGTGCTCTTCCGTGAGAGAAAATGACTACGACATTCGGTCCCTTCCCTTGGAAATACAGAAAATAAGGGCAGATTTTGCTGAACTCAAAAAGCAATGCCTTTCGATGCAGCAGCAGGTGGATAAACTCTCCAAGCAGAAAAGCATTTTCAAGTGGGTTAATGGGTGGAAGAAAGTTTCCAAGGCAAATGCAGATAAATTAGATGACCAATGCAGCGTAGAAGATGATTTCCCAGTACAGAGCCCTCAACCAACACAAACGCGCCGCAGTGGAAGATTGAGAAGAAATTCAGTATCATAAAATGGTGGAATATTTTGCAGATTTGTGTATATTTAATTTAGAAAGCAAGCACTGTGGAACATTGATTGAGTTTTTGTTATCCTCACACTAATGACTTCACCTATATTTCTGGATAGTACTACCAGTTTAATTAGTGGTTGCCATTGAAGCCGCCACAAGCACATTATCTAAATTTTTCAGTGCTGACTATAATAAAGTCATCTGTTCAACCATAACAACCATTCATCCCATTGACACAAATCCTCCTTTTTCTTTTTAAGTTATAGAGCAGTATTAGTCCACGTAAAATGACCAGTAACTAGAGATTATTTGATTTGGATAAAATGAAAAATTTAGTAATTACAAAAAGGCCAGCGGGACATTTTTATTATTGCTATAAGAGATACAAAGGCCTAAACTAAGCAAACTGAAACAAGAGATTAAGGGTATTTATGAGAGTTATAGTTAGATATTTATGAGAGTTGTAGTTAGATATCACATCTAGAGGTTGATCAAATAGTCTAGTATAATGTTCTTTATTATGAGATAATTTTTGGAAGTCTTAGAGAGTTTGCATCATAATCAATTATTTTCTAAATAAAAAATTTGTTTCTTCAAAATATGATAATGTCACTTTCCTTCATTTTTGATATTTAAAAGGAGATCGTTTGAATTTTTTATCAAATTATGAAGAAAAGAAACAAACTTTAGAATTTGTTTATGATCTCTAGAATCTTGTGCATTCAAATTAATAGAACCATCGAGTTAGGGTTTTCTGCTCTGCGCTCACGGCCGAACTGTGTCATACTGCGCATTCTGCACAGGACTTTGTCTTTATTGCTGCGCGTACGGCCGCATTTAGTGCGGCCTTAAGCGACTTATTATGCCTTCAACCGTTCCTAACCCAGCAGTTCATGCTGGTGTTGGCAGTTCGACGGTTTTGCTCAATGGCTCCCCCTCCAAACAAACGTCCCCAGAAATTCGTTCCGAAAATGTTCCACGAAGTATGCATTCTGACTCCCCTACTGATGTGGTTTTACCTTTACCTAAGTTTGATTCTGCTTGTCAATGGCTTGAAAGTCACACCCTTATTGGGTATTTTGTTGGGAGAACCCCCCCTGAAAGTGTGCTTAAAGAATGGGTCAACAAGGCCTAGGTCCCTCATGGGGTCCACTTTGAGATGGTCCAAAATCTGACCAAGGGTTTTTTCTTGTTCCGCTTTTCGGAAGTTAGCCATGTGCAGGCCATTTTGGGTCACGGCCCCTGGTATGTCCGGTCTTCCCTGTTGGTTTTCCATGCCTGGACCCGTGACTTCACTGTCCCGGATGAGACCAAGCTCCAGGTCCCAGTCTGGATTGAGTTTCCTGGTCTTCCTTTGCCTTGTGTGCCTTTTTTGAATCATATTGCTTCCTCTCTGGGGAAAGTTATTTGTGTGGAGCCAGATAGGTTCTTCCAAGCCCGTCCCCAAAAGAGGGTTTGCATGGAAGTTGACCTTTCCCAAGATTTAAAAGACACCATTGATATTCAAATAGGAACTATCCAGCATACCCAGAAAGTTACTTATTTTAATCTACCCAACACGTGTTATCGGTGTTAGTCCGCAGACCACAAGATCAAGGACTGCCCTTTGGGAGTGCCTCATACACTTTCTCAGCCATGGGAAACTGAACAATCTCGTCAAGCAGATTCTTCTGCTCCTAAACAAGACTCTGCCTGGACTACGGTCATAGGTCGCAGGAATAAATCTTTTGGTTCTGCGTCGGCTTCCAAAGCCGCCGAACTGGTGAAAAATGTTTCAAACCCTTCTCAGAAGGGGACGGCGGTTCCGGGCAAGGTCGCTAGTGTGCCTCTTCAGCCTCGGCCCAAGACCACGCCTCAACCTGCTACCATCATGATGGCCCAGCCGCATAGTTCTACTCCTGGTTCAGGAGCCCAAAGGTGCTCTCGAAGCCCCTCTCCGCCCAGGGAGGAAGGGGAATATGTTCAGGAGAAACGGAGGATTTCCTCTCCTTCTATCCAGATTGGCTCAGTTCCACCAAAAATTTTATAGAATCATTTCTCTTCTCTGAATGGAAAGGAATCGGAGTCCGATGATATGGACGCAATTTTTCCATGAATTTTCTCTCATGGAATGTTAGAGGTCTTACTGAACTCCCCAGAAAATATATTGTCAGAGATACTTTGAAAAAGTTGACTGGTATTGATATTCTGTGCCTCTAGGAAGTTAAAATTTCTAGTTTTTGCTTGCTTCGGCATGTCGGTCTATCTGGCCAGCCAGTTCTATGTTCTGTACTACCCACGAATCTGGACGTGGAGGAGCTGTCACTCTTTTGTCTCCATGGTGGCACTCTAGCATGGTCGAACATGGGTCTGATCCCATGAAGCGGCTTGTCTGGATCCTACTCAATATTGATAATCATTCTTTCGGGGTCATTAATGTTTATGCCCCAAATGATGTTGTGGAGCGCTCTTTACTCTGGCGATGGATTGCTGACTCATTACTGGTCGCCACCTGGATTTTATGTGGGGACTTCAACATGGTTGAGATGGCATGTGATAAAGATGGCATCCTGCCCTTCAGATGGGCAACTGGCGAATGTGAGGCATGGTTTTACACGCACAATAAATTGGGGCTTTTTGATCCCAATATTGGCCGCCGCCATTCTCATTCTCCCTGGCACACCTAGTGCAATTTCAGGGCTGGTTTTGACAGAATTTTTAAGCACCTTGATCGTTTCATGATCTCGGCACAATCATTCTTCTCCTTCGCCAGCTCTTCCCTTCCGGTTAAGCCGATAATGGATGTGACGTTGTCTGATCACTTCCCCATCAGTTTCTGCATTGAATGGGAAACTAGACAGCCTCGCACGTACAAGACACAATTCTTCCTCAACACTTCTCTTCTCGGCTATAAGGCCACCCTAGCCCACATTCACAGAATTTGGAACTTGGAATGTAGGTCAGCTCATAGTACTGGCTGGATTACGTGGTGGAATGATGCCATCACCCGTACCGCTTGCTTTTTGTGCATTTATGGGTGCCAATTGGCCATCTTTCACCGGCGGTCTTACAAGGAAACCACAACTAATTTGCTCTCAACCAACAAGGCCTTAACAGCTAGCCCTTTTTCTCCAACTTTGCAAGTTAAAGTTACAGAATTACGACACAAAAAGTAAGTTGCGGACACCTACACCGCTAGAGGCGCGCAAATCAAGGCCCATTTGCATTGGCTCAAAATTGTTGATTGTGCCTCCAAGGAGTTTTTCTTAGTCTTGTGTGCCAGGCACTCCTCTCCAGGCATTAAAAATATTAAAGATGGCGTACAGGTCCTTTCGGAGCTGCCTGACATTCTGCAAGAATTTGTGCATCATTACGTACGAGCAAGTTTTCACTGCCCAAGACCCCATGCCTAATCGCTAGCAAACCCTCCAGGATTGCCTTGCTGTTGTGCCACATAGGCTATCTGCAGCCTAGAAGAAATTTTGTGATCAGTTGCTTACGCTTGATGATCTAAAAGAGGCTTTACATTCCATGGCAGATGATAAAGCCCCTGGGCTTGATGGCTTTCCCTGTGAATTTTACAAAGCTTTTTGGGACTGTGTGGGTCTCGATTTGTTTCAGGTCTATTTAGAGGCTTTTCATTCCAATTATTTAGGAGAGCTAATAAATAAAGGGAATATTAAGTTCATACCTAAAGCCAATGATCCTGAGGATATTTGTAATTGGCGGCCTATTACGCTCCTTAATGTCTCTTATAAAATCATTGTTAAAGCTCTTGCTTTAAAAATTTGCCATCTTCTGCCCCTCATTGTGTGTCTGGAGCAGACTGGGTTCATCAAATCTAGGTATATTCTGGATAATATCATTGTCGTCTGGGAAGGCATGGAGTGGGACCGGCGCTCCAACCAGAAAGCTTTATTCATTAAGATTGACTTTGCCAAATCCTATGATCGCATTGAATGGCCTTTCATTCTTGCCATGCTGTAAGCTCTAGGTTTTGGGCCCAATTTTATTCAGTCTGTTCGAATGCTCTTTGCGGATGTCTCGGCCTACATCACCATCAATGGTCAACAGTCCTCTGTCTTTTTCCTTTTCTGTTCCATTTGGCAAGGTTGCCCTTTGGCTCCCTCATTGTATGTGCTTGCCGCTGAAGGGTTTGGTTATCTGTTGGCTAATGCAGCCTTGTTGCAGCGCGTCAAAGGCATTTCGTTGCCGAATTCCCAGTTGCAATTACTCAATGGTCACTTTGCAGATGATTCCTTTCTCACTCTCCTGGAGGAAGAGGAGACCATTCACGATGCGATCCAGTGCCTTAATGTGTTATGTCTTGCGTCTGGCTCTACCATTAAGTGGCACAAGACGCTTTGCTATCGACAGTCTATCCTACCTTGCCCTGCTTGGCTGCAACCTCTTGGCTAGAAGTGGATCGAGCCAGGTGAAATTTTCCCATTTTTGGGCATTCCTTTTGCTTTCCAAGCTTCTTCGGCAGAGCTTTGGCAGGTTGTGCTTGCTCGGGTGGAGAAAAAGCTAACTTACTGGATCACCAAACCTCTTTCTTTGGCAGAGAAATTCTAGATTTGCTCTAAAATTTTGGCCGCTACCCATGTTTATTATTCTTCTTGTTGGGCGCCTTCTAAAGCTGCTTATAGCAAGCTTGAGAAATTGCTTCGTGATTTTCTTTGGGCCTCCTCTGATACTCATCATGGCTTCCATCGTGTCACCTGGGATTTTTGTTGTCTCCCTAGGGACTCTAGAGGCTTGGGTTTTCTCTCTACCCAGAGGCAAGGAATTGCTCTATGTGTCAAATGGGTGATTCGTGCTCTCACAGGTGATGAGGTTTGGAAAATTCTCCTTCGCCACTACATTCAGTCTAGTTTCCTCGCCAACAAACCTGCCTGGAAAGGAATTGGCCTCTAGACCCTTCTGGTTATGAAAGAGCCGGTACAGATAATTGTTACATTTGTTGCCAAAAGAATTTAGTGTGCCTGGGAATCTGTCAAACCCTAGCTCCAGTGGTCTGGCTCTAGCTTTCGAGATGGGCTCTCCCTAAACCAACACAATGTGTGGTGGTCGCCCCTTTTTACCAGAAATGATCTGCCTTTGGCTAAAGTGCCTTGGCTTAAAGATCTCAGATTTCACAAGAAGGGTATCCAAACCCTCCATCAGCTTTTTCTCAGACCTGCTATGCGCATCATGCATTGGGACGAGTTTCGTGCCTTATATAGTTTTCATAACTAGGACCGTGCTACTTTTGAGGGTCTGGTGAGTGCTATCCCAGATGAGATGCTTTACAAAATTGGTATTCGTGGGCCCAAACCATGGTGGAAAGATTGGAAATGGTACCTAGATACTCCTTTGAGAAACTACAAGCCTCGATTTAGCTACAGGTGGCTTTCGCCTCACTTTCCCATGATCCAAAGTCTGAATCAGAGGTGGTTTCTCCAATCTCTGGCTCATGTCTGGCGTAAACAAATTTCCAACACTTGGTCTGCAAGTGTTGAGCCGAAGCTCGCCCATTTTTCCTAGTGTATTCTTTTCCAGGGCTTGTCGGTGGGCTCTCGGCTTGTTCATTTGGGGGTTCCGAACCCTCGGTGCCCGTTTTGTGGGCAGTCTAAGACTTTTAAGCATCTCTTTTGGTTTTTCCCTCAGGCCCAGCAGTATTGGACCTAGATACATGATTTTTTTTGGCCATTTCGGCCAGAGCCGTTCTCTTGGCACATGATTCTACTAGGGGATTCACCCAGATTCCCAGCAAAGTATACCCAACTTTGGCACACTTTCAGGGTGGAAATCCTTTTTACTATTTGGAATGATAGAAATTTCTGCATATTTTCTCATTCTCAAATGGATTGTCAGATTTCTATGTATTCTAAAGCTATTATTTGCTCTAATGTATTATTTCAGATACAGGTACAAGCCAACAAAGTGGTGTTAGAAGTTTCTCACCTCCAGGTTCTCCTGGACCATTGGGGCAATGCCCTGTGCACTATGGCCTGGGTCCTTGACTCGCCCTCCTCCTCCCACCACCGTTCACCCTCTTGAGGCCAGTGGCGGAGTGGTTCTGCTCGCCCCCGCTCTCAACCTCTGCCTCGGTGGGACTCCCACCCCCCTCGGCGTGCTCGCTCTCCTCCGTCGCGGGCTAGCCAGGGGTGGTTCTCTGGTGGGCCATCGGGGAGTGGTGGCGGTTGGCCCTCTGATGTTGCTCCTACTCCTGGTGCTGCCTCTGGTTCTGGTTGGCCATATACAAGTAAAGTCTTTCCACGGATGGCCCTTGCAATCTCACCCCAGTGCGAGGAAGAAGTTAAAGAAAAAGATGATGATGGTTGGGCTCCTCCTGACGTCAATCCTGACCCCGCTGATGTATGGGGGAAGAAGGATGACAGAGACCCTCCTGGCTCTGTTGGCACTACCTTGGCTGCTTGATGGCTGTCTTTTAATATTTGTTATTTTGGACTTCTGGGCTTGACCCATGATTTTTTAATTTTCTGGGCTCTACCCATGTGACCTTCGGGGTGTGCTTTCTTACCACCCAAACTTTTTTGTGAATATGTATTTAATCTCTTTATTAATATAGATTAGTGACTTATTCATAAAAAATAAAAATAAAATGAATAGAACCCATTACATTCTAGATAAGAGGGTGCATATCATTAGAAGAGCTAGCATTAGCATGATTGGTAGAAAATCTTAGATTTTTTCCAATGTTAATAGGGAGATTAATATGACCAATATCATGTAGCTTTTTAGAGGGAGTCAAGTATGAGTCACTTTGATGCATGAATAAACATACTCTCATAACTCTGATACCATGTTGGAGAATACCAAGATCAAGAGTTTGAAACAAAATAAGCACAATAGCATGTATATCAATATACAATAAAGAGTTTAAATATACAATGAGGAAGCCTCTCATATATAGGAAAGGTAGATGAGGTAGGAAGATAGGACTGAACAATTGACTAACCCTCCAAATGTGCAACATTTGTTAGCTCATTTGACAAGTACATGAGAAAATGCCAAATATACATGCAAAAAAGTGTTTCAAATGATGAGGACAGATGTCTCAATTCTATGAAGTGAGACAAAATCCTAAAAAATCTAAGTAGAGGTTGATCAAAGAGTTTGGTATAATGTTTTATCTTATGAGATAATTTTTGGAAATTTTAGACAAGAGTTTCATCACAATCAAAATTATTTTCTAGAGAAGAAACATGTTCCTTCAAAATATGATTTCACTCTTTTTCTTTCATGATATTAAAAAGGAGATTGTTTGAATTTTTTATCAAATTATGAAGAGAAGAAACAAACTTGAGCATTTATTTATGATCTCTAGAATCTTGGTCATTCAAATTAATAGAACCCATTACATTCTAGATAAGAGGTTGCATATCATTAGAAGAGCTAGCACTAGCATGATTGGTAGAAAATCTTATATTCTTTCCAACATGAAAAGGGGGATTAATACGACCAATGTCATGTGGCTTTTTAGAGGGAGTCAAGCATCAAAGAAACAAATCAATACCCAATTTTCAGAATGGTTCTAGTTCTATAATGCTCCGATAATAGGGCTATGTGTGGATGTCACCTTGATGCGAGAAGAAACGTGCTTGCATGACTTTGATACCATGTTGGAGAATACTAAGATCAAGAACATGAAACAAACTTACACAAGTAAAAAAAAAAAAGAACAATAGCATGTCTATCAATATATAATAAAGTGTGTAAATATACAATGAGGAAGCCTTGCATATATAGGCAAGGTAGATAAGGTAGGAAAGTAGGACTGAACAATTGACTAACCCTCCAAATGTGCAACATTTGTTAGCTCACTTGACAAGTACATGAGAAAATGCCAAATATACATGCAAAAAAGTGTCTCAAATGATGAGGAAAGATGTCTCAATTCTATGAAGTGAGATAAAATCCTAAAAAATCTAAGTAAACTTAAGTTATGAGTGTGAATAGGTCAATCCTAGAAAGGTGATTAGTTGAATAGGTATGATAATGACTCTATTTACACTAACATTTTCTATACATTAACATGATCATTGTTTAATATTTTAAAGTAGAATTATAATATATATAAATAAAGAATAATAAAATAAAGCATAAATTACATATCATAATATGAAACAAAATTGTTGTTTCATATCATTATTATTGATTACATGCATAATATTGATACAATAATTTATTTATAGATAGTGGATAAAAGATATAAAGGTCTTGTCACAATAGTGTGTCACACTTTTAGGACATCCAATTTTTTTCTTGAAGTCACATTATTTTAGAAAAATTAATGATTTAAGCCTTGATAGGTTCCATCTAAAAGATTTTAATTGAAGAAGGTTAGATCAAACTCCCTATCAATATAACCCCTCTAGTCTTAAATCATACCCACAATGGACTCTCCTCTACACTTATCAAAATATTGACAAAATTCACTTTTGCTTTATCTTTTGTGGCCTCAAATGAAGTCATTTAGAAATTATGTTTTCTAAGTATGTAGCCCTTACTATAAGCTCTCCAAAAATTATAATTTTGAATACATTTAACTTAGTTATTATATTTATTTTATAGTTATTGTGAATGTAAGTTTTTCACTAAACTTCAAGGTCTTTGTTTCGCACATGCAAAAAAATACGAAAATGGAGAAAAAAATCTTAAAAATATATGTTCCCTACATATTGATGTCCTTATTTCAACAAAAAAATAAATTAATTCATATTCACACAAAAAAATATGTGTTATGAAATAACCTACGTTTGAATTACTGTTAATCTCACTTTAAAAAGTTATTAAAAATATTATAACTCAAAAAATTATGAATTTTCCAAGGTTTCCTTTGGAGTTTTGGAATGAAAAGATTTTTGAGTATTGCTAATTCATTTGAGCAATTTTGTACTACTGATAATATTTCTAAATTCATGAAGCAATTGTTGTCTATTAGATTTTGTGTTAGTGGAGGACAACCTTATTCTCCCCACTAAAATAACCTTATCTTCAAAATTTTGTAAGTGGGTGCAGTGAATTGAATATGAAGACTCTTTAGTTATTTGTCATTCTTGTGGTAGAGTGGGTCATGCCTCCTTTACCTACTTGATGAATAATAAACAACACTTTATTTGGAAGGAAAAGGAAAATATGTCAGCTATTTTGGAAGACTACACCAATCCATTTCAAGAGATTTAGATGGAAGATTTACCAAAGGAAAATCTGGACATGTTTGTTGGTCCTACTTCTACCCTACATTTCACTATCTAAAAATTTGTGTAAAGTAAGTTTTTCAGGGTATGTATTGGTGGTCCTACATCAATTGGCTATTAGAACTCACAAACTTGATCTACGTGATGTACGGGAAGTGCTATGCGCACCATAGTGTCAGGTGCTCTAGAGAAAATCTAAGCCAAATCTCTCTAAGCTCTCTAATCTCTCTAAAAAAAAGTGTGTGAATCAACCTGAAATTCACCCAAGGTCACATATATGCATTGCCAAACCTATGGTTTTAGACCTATAACTCAATTTTCTCATTCCTATCCAACCATGGTCACTTTATCAGAGCCCTAGGAATTATTTTCCATCCTTTATGTAGCCAAACCACTCTCGTTGCTTTATCATGAGATCAAACCAAAATTCAATTTTCCACTCGATCTCTTGAGTGTGTAGCACACTAGTACTCCTCCATCTACTAGGGCACAATAGGGAATCACGAAAAAAAAAAAAAATTTAGTATTAGTCTAAGCAATATCAATCTAATGATAATTTAATTCAAAAAGGGGCAAAATATAGATACATAAAAATGCCCTGACTATATCACACTGATATTTCGCCTATTAACACCATTTCTCTCCTAATTTTCCTATTTTCACCTATTTAATTAAATAATGCTAATTATTTAGCTAAATTCACAATTTTCTCCTATTAATTGAACAATTACTTTTATTTGATTAATTCATCCTTCACACTAATTTGTATTCTCTTTTAATTAAATAATGTTACAAATTATTTAATTAAATGTCATTTCCCCTCTTTGGTTAAATAATTCTTAATTGTTTAATTAAAGTTTCTAATTCCTCCACTTGAGCAATTAAATAATTTTCTAAATTATTTAATTGACTAATATTTCCTTAAATCATTCAAATAATAGTCTCATGGAATATTCCCTTTTCAAATTCAAATTTATCCCTCCATATGGAAATATCTCCCATATGCTTCCTAAAATCAAGGGATTTTTTATTCTCTCAAGCATTATGGACTCTTGATTAAATTCTTGATCCATGCCATTATGAATTATCAACCCTTTATTCATTTTTTGATCCATATCTTCATATCTAATCCAATTTGATCCATTGATTAGCATTTTGAATCCTCAACATTGATTCAATCCAAAATTCTATAAATACTTCACTCTACATGATTATTCATTCACAACCATTTGATCAAACTTACTATATTGATATTACTACTCACCTTAGAGATTTTAATCATTTGTGGATCACCATTATCACCATTCACCAATCTTTGGCATCACCCTCAACAATGGATAAGGAAATTTGAGAAATTCAACATTCAACCATCACTCAGTTGCACATAATCCACCTTTAGTTAGTTTCATTGATTTCAATTTGTAATTTGAATGCTTTGAATATTTATCTTTCTTAAGGTTATAGGCTAATTTCATTGAATATGACACTTAATTGATCAATATCTTTCTTAATTTTAGTTTAATTTAGTTGTATTTGATCATTCTAGTTTACAATATGACATTTTGGCATGCTCGGTGGGACACCATGTCCCTAATCTAACATCATTTTTTATGTTTTATCAAATTGTAGGTTTAGGAGGATAGTTTGTCACTTTTACACAAAAAGGGTCAACACTTATGCTTTCCTTTGATGCTTAAGTAGGTCCTTCAATGCTTTGCAACCAAAGAGTTTGATGCCACTATTACCCTTTGACTTTGTTGCCTTCTAATCAATGTGTTGTGTATGTCAAAGTTCGACAGTTTTGTGAAAGCTTGATGCTTTTACATGACAATGCAATTCTTCTATCAAAACAGTTTGATGCTTTTGTATGGTAAAACATAGAGCTAGTTTTAGGGGTTTTGGCTAATTTCATCTAGGTTTTAGCTAACCCCAACTATTCCCTATCTTTTGTTTGTTGGTTTTTCATTGATTGTTTTCCAAGAAACTTGGTTTGGAGGAGTTAGAACCTAACTAGTGATTTTGATCACTATGGCTCATAATCTAGGAACATTTAATTTTTTTTTCTTTAAAATGAATTCATCTTTCCTTTTGGTTTAAAAATAACAACACAACTTACATCTTTCCTTTGGGTTTAAAAAGAAAAATTAAAATTTCATGTTTTGGATTTGGTGCTTAAAATCAATGAAACATTTAAATCCTTGTGTACCTAAAATGAACAAGTTTGTTCTTTGTCAATCTTGCTTGATAGGTTGAAGTATGTATCCTCTCCCCTCGTGCCTTGTGCAAACTTGGGTGAACAAAAATACTTCTAACTTGTATTTTATTTTCATTTTATTTGAAGGAGTTCTCTATCTATCCTCTCCCCTTGTGCTATGTGTGATCTTGGGTGATGAGAACATAGCAACATGAATCCTTCCCTTATTGTTAGGAGGCCTACCTAAGGATTTCATCATCTTAGGGTTTAACCTCAAGTAATGTTTTCTAGCATACTATGGAAATTGGATGAGAGAGAAAGTTGTAGTTTGATCTACATATGTAACTACTATGCATTCCTATGTGGTCCCAGGTGATTCCAAATACTAGGAGATGATATTTCAATATCACACTTATGTAGCTAGTGATTAATGGGAAAAGTGTAGGGTTTTCCACCATGAATGAACAATATGATAAACCACTAAATCTTTTCCTTATTAAAACACTCAATTATGAAGGACAAAAGATGAAAAATAATAAAAAATGATACCTAACTATTATAGCAACTACGAGGGAAGTTTTTAGAGCATAAAAAAGTTATGTACCTTGTCATAAACTTGTTGCTTTTAGGCTATAGAGGACTCATTCGCCTTCAGTGGTGAATGGGTCCTTGTTAGTGTTTATGAAACTGAGATCAAGGTCTTGTTCCTTGATGTATGCACTCTCAAAATCCTGATTATAAGTTGTTGGAAGTCTAGATAATTGTGTAGCTTCAAATCTTTAATTTTTCACTTTAGATGACAACTTTTGCAACTTTGACACCTTTGACAATTTTTCTCCAAACTTGCTCCACTTGATCTTCAACCTGTAAATCTAAAATTACACATTTAAGGGAATAAAAACTTGTTGTTTGTTAGTGAATGGGGGTTTTCCTTGGTCAAACCCCTTGTAGATAATTAAACCAAATGATGAAATAAAGGAATGAAACATGAAACATGAAATATGCAATTGATATCACCTTGGATGATGTCTTGTAATGAAAATCCACAATCTAACATGTAGTGGCCATGAATAATGTAGATCTTGGATCCTTGAATATGATGTGCACAATGCTTGCAAGTAGATCTTCAATGCTACGTCCACTTCTTTAGCTCAACAACATGCATGAATGCATTAAACCCTTGTCATGATGAAATAATCTTGAATTGTTGCAATAAACTCTTAAAATTTGCCTTGAAATTCCTTATGAATGCCCTTGTGATGCTCTAATTCTCGTAAAATTGAATGCTTGGATACTTAGAATGAATTTCCAGGAGAAACAATGTAAATTAACCCCCTTATTTATACTAAATTAGGAGATTAACCCCGAAATTCAAAAAATTAAGGCCGACACCAGATATGGAAGTAAACTTTATTAAATTCCCACCATAATTAAATTTCAAAAAGGGGTCCTCATTAAGGGAGGACCCATTCACCACCTAGGGTGAATGGGTCCTGGCTCAATTTTCTAGGACCTAACCTTGAGGGATGGAAAGAGCATTAAAAACCCATTTAGAATCAACTCAGAAAAGTGGGGTCCTATTAAGGGAGGACCCATTCGCCACCTAAGGTGAATGGGTCTTGGCACCATTTTCTAGGACTTAAGTTTTTGTCAATTAAATGTTATATTATTTAAAACATGGGTGTCGGGATATATCTTCAGGAGGTGTCATAAATAAGGTTTAAATTTGAATTAAAGGGGGTTAATTAACTCCAATTACCCACAATTAATTAAGACCACCGTAGATAAATGTGAAAGCTCTTTACAACACTTTATAACACCTAAATAAGGTACAATTTTAAATACATTCTATTGAGAAGGGGTCTATTAGCTTAATTAAGTAAATCCTAGAAAAGTGTGAAAGTGTGTTACAACACTTCACAATGCCTTTCCAAAGGACCAATTAAGGCATATTTTAATCAAATAAAGGGACTAGAATGATGTGAATGTGTACAACACATTACAACACTACTCCAAGACACCATTAATTTAGTTTTAATGTCAATTATTCCAAACCAAGTAAGGGAAAAGGCTACTTTTTCTATTACTACAACTAGTAGTGTTCATGAAGTTCTACACACTACGAACCAATTGTATTAGAAGCCTAAGATCTATCAAATATCTTCTATAGTGGTGCATCTTGATGCTATCAGTACAAGAAGTTACTCACCATGTCTATTCATTGGTTGAGGTGATAATGCATCTTGTTAGAACTTAGTTCTTTCAAGGCGAGAGGTGTTAAGGTGTACATTGTTTGCCCCATGGTTTTTGTTGCACCAAAATTTCAACCTATTAATGCTCGATACAATTGCAAGAGTTAATGGATCCATGGGAGGTGGTTATTCCATGTCATGAATCTTGAAGGGAGCACTGACCAACTACCAATGATCTCCCCCTCAGCATTATCTAAGGGGATTCAAACCTGGAACCTTTGTCTTTGATACCAATTGTTGGCCCCATGATTTTCATTGCACCAAAAGGTCAACATGTTAATGCTTGATACAACTGCCAGAGTTAATGGATCCATGGGAGGTGGTTAGTCCATGTCACAAATCTTGAGGGGATCATCGACCATCTACCAACTTACATAACCTTAGCATACCCTACTTACCCATTTCACGGATTCAAATTAACATGTAAGTGTGGTGATCTTACTATCTTTGGAAATACTTGTAATACCACTAAATAGGTTGTAATTAATGGTGTGTTTTCTTGTGGAGACCTTGTGAAACTTAGATTAGTGTGGCCTTGTGGGAGGACACACAAAAAGCATCCAATCACCCAATTGAGTTAGTTTACATGTTGTATACTATATTTTTGCAAAAATAAAAACTTCAAACACCTAGGTCAAATCACACTTTAAAGATCCTTTGATATATCAACACATTTTTCTTGACACAATAGTGCTTTTGTGCAAATTGACACCTTTTTTTTATTAAAATATCACTTTCATTTGTATATTGATGCTTTTGCACATCTCTATGTGTTTTCCAGAGTAAATAGAAATTTGAAAATTAACACTTTTCTTATGACAATCTGATGCTTATGTCAAACTTCAACACTTTTGAAAATGCTTCAACACTATTGTAATAAATAGTGAAGCATTATTGTCAAAACAACTTGATGCTTTTGTCAAAAATTGAAACCAACAAACTCCAAACACATTGTTTGATTCTATATTTGGCGCAAGAGCACTTACACCTCATCCTCCATATTTGATCATTTGATGATATCTAGGGAGCTTCCAAAGTCGTTTTGTTGCTTATTTTCTTTAATAAGGTCTATAAATACCATTTGGTGTCTCATAGATTCATTTTTGTAGACAAGGTCACATTTGTGGAGTAATTGTCAACGAAGACAAAGAGGGGTCTAAGTAGGTTCAAGGTGTTTTTTTGTAGTAGGTCATGTGTTAGATTTTCATAAGGTCTAAATAGACCATTATAGGTGTTTTCAATGTATTTAAGTGTTTCAAAGGGTCAAAAGGTATAAACACTTCAATGTAAGGAAGTATGTGTTAATAAAACTTGTAAAAGGTGTGTTTATGTTCCCAATGGTCATTAAGGATTTAAAAATCAGTTGTAAAGTTGGTTGGTCATTGGTTGGGCCTGAAGAAGCATTTAAATGGATTGAATTCATCGATTGTAATGTTGGTTGTTGAAGGAGAGGACTGGAAAATAATAATTCTCTATTTTTTCTTATAATTTTATGAGTTTCATTACTTTGTGCAAATCTGTACAGGCATGTACGGTCAGTTCCTGATATGAAATCTCTTCCATGATTTGAAGATTTGTCTTAACATTTTTATTGTCAATTTTGAAGGAATTTAGTGGTGATTTGTGTTAGAAAACTCTGTTTTCCTATGACAAGTTAGAATACCTTGTTTTGAGGGTTTGTGATCACAAGAATGCTTTAAAGGGCCCTTACACCTTCTATGGCAACTGTAACTCATGTAATAGACCCTATGGAGTGTGATTTAAGTGTGGGATGCATGAATTGAGTGTTAGGAAATAAATAAGGGAGATAAACTTGTTATTCCTGAGAGTTTTGTGAAGAAAATGCATGTAAATGAGCGGCTTTAGCCTAGGGTCTAATAGAATCTATATAGGATGTCTTTTTTTTTAGAATTTTAAGCATGTGGATATTGTACTATGTTCAATGTGGTTTTAATGTCTGGGAGGTTGTGGAAGTGTTATATCCAATAAACCCTCTTGAATAGTGCATAAAACAAGGGTTTTCAGGTTTGGCCTGATATTGTCTATACCAGAGGAATATAATTATGGTTTTGGATGTTTGGAAACATAATAAATGCTTCCCCAAGATTTCATGGGCATGTGATCAGTTTAAAGACATTTTTCTTTGTAAATTAGGCCTAATCAACCTAATTAGGTCAGCCTAGAAAGGGTGTTTTGGGGGAATTGGTCCAAAGGACTTTTATCTAAATTTGTAATATGTGTTGCAACACTATAATGGGTGTCTAAAACCATCAATATTTTTTCTAGTGTTTTGGAGAACATTTGAGTTAGTGGGAAAAAACTGAGTTTCCACTACTACTAGGGTTCAAGGGGTGAAAATGTGAAATCATGGTTTTGTTGATTGTCAAGCTTTGAGGGTTGTTTGGATTGTTTAAATAGGTCATTTTAATATTGTTAGATTCCTCTTAAAGGTAGGTAGTCAGATTGATTGAGTTGAGCCTCCTAGGTCTACATCAAAGTGGTATCAGAGTTTCAGGGAAAGGATCCCTTGTTGGTAATTTGATTGGTTTTTGCAAGGTTGAAGGAAGTGGATTAAAGAAGATGCCTACTAAGAATGTTGGTGCTACTAGGGAGTTGCAAGACCTAAAAGAGAAGCATGCTAAGCTTCTAGAATCTCATAATGTTGTGTTGGCAAGGCTTGCAGCCTTGGAAACAAAGAAAAGGAGAGATGTCGAGGAAGAGAGTGAATCAGAGGAAGAAGATGAAGACTATGAAGATGTTGATGAAGACCTAGATCCTGAAGAACAAAAGATGGTAAATCTTCTCAAGGCAGTAAAAGGTGGTACTCATAAGGTAAAGGTTCATCTTCCTGTTTATGGTGGTAATATTAATGAAGAGGAATTACTTGACTGGATAGCTTCTATGGATAACTATTTTGAAAGTGAGGATGTTCCAAAATAATAAATGGTGAAGGTTTCAAATACAAAGCTAAAAGGACACACTCTTCTTTGGTGGGATTATGAACAAATAGAGAGGAGAAAACAAGGCAAATCGAGAATCAATTCTTGGGACAAGATGGTACAAAAGTTGAAGGGTAAGTTTCTTCTGAAAGACCATGAAGTTCAATTATATAAAAGGTTACAAGGTTTGAAATAGAAAGAATTAGATGTCAAAGCATACATAGATGAATTTTACAAGTTAAGCATAAGATCTAGGAAGGATGAGGAAGAGGCTGAGAAGGTAGCTAGATATCTAGGTGGTTTAAGGTTTAATATTCAAGATGAACTTGTGGTTGCTAACCCAAAATCTATGGAAGAATGTTTTCAACTAGCAATCAGGGTGGAGGAGAAAATTAAAAGGAGACAAGAGAAGGTAGCAAGAGGTAGAGGTGGTACTTTTATGGGTAGAGGCATCTTTTCAACACAAAAAAAAATCCAAAGAAGGTCAAGAAGATATTGGTAAACGAAAAGAACAAGGGACTGAGTTTAGAGGTGGATGGAGAGGTGGAAGATCAAATCATATAGGAAGATATTCAAATGAATTTGTAGGAAAATGTTACAGATGTGGTGATTTTGGTCACCCTGCCTTTAAGTGTCTTAACAAGTTTAGTGTTGTTGCAAGTGGAGTGAAAGGAAAGGTGATAATAGAGTTCAATTTGTGCAAGGGGATGAAGAAGAGAGTGTGAGTTCATCAAGAAGACCTACAGATCTAGAGGTAGGAGAAGCACTCATGATAAGAAGGACCTTGTTGCAAGCACAAAAGGAAGAATATTTGAGCCAAAGAAGGAGACTATTCAGAACCTCATGCAAATGCAAAGGTAAAGTGTGTAAAGTTGTAATTGATTATGGTTCTCAAGATAACATGGTGTCTAGGGAGATGGTATATGAGTTGAGTCTAGAAAATATTCCTCATGTAGCACCCTACAAGGTTTCTTGGGTGAATGATAGCCAAACCTTAGTGGTGAATGATAAAGCCTATGTGGATTTCCAAATTGAGGAGTACAAGGATAGAGTTTTATGTGACATATTTCCAATGGATTGTTGCCATCTGCTCTTGGGAAGGCCATGGAAATTTGATAGGAATTTTATGTATGATGGTTGGGAAAACACCTACACCATTTGGAAGGATAATCAAAGTTTCAAGCTAACTCCTTTGCAAGGAAAAGAGAAGGACAAAGGCAAAGCTAAGGGGGTGATCTTTGGAAAAAAGGAACCCATAAAGCTTGAGGATGGTAAGAATTTATTTTTTTTTGTTTTGGAGCAGACTTATGATGTTAGAACAACACAAAAGAAACCTATAAATGGTGTTAGGATAGTGGAAATATTATTCTTGCAAAAGGAAGAGAAAGACATTATGCTTAGGGCTTATTTAGGCAAAGTAAATGTTGATAAGTTTGCAGGGAAATATGGGAAATAGGGTGGAATGCCTGGAGAAAACTTCATGGAGCAAAGTGGAATCATGATTGGGACCATTTCTTGTCCTATAAGTGAGTGCAATGCTACCAAGTGATATTTGCTAGTGTGAGGGTGGATAAGGTTGTTGATGCATGGGAACATGATAATGATAGCATGAAAAGTCTAAGAACGGTGAGTAAGAAGCAAGGTAGGCAAGGCAACACAAGTCTAAATAACAGAGGAAAAAGGACATAATGTGCAAAGGTTCAAACACATAAATGAACATGGAGGAAAACCAAAGGGGTATACAAATCAAAAGGACACTAATATTTGTTTTTTTGTAGGTTTTTGTAAAGGCATACAATCTAGTTTTGGTCAGAGAACAGGGGGAAGACCACTTCCAGGTCTAAATGCTAAGGTGAATCCAACTCCAATAGGATCCATAGTCAAACATGTTTAAAGTACAGAGCAGGTTGTAAGTCCATCGTGCATCTAGTAGGGAAGGATATTTGTGGAGTCTTGGAGCCTTTTTGAAGCTTGGAGACAATGGAGACAAGGACAACTCATGGGGCATGAGTATTTTCTAGGGGGGGTGTATGGTGTAGGACCACCTACACCTCATCCTCCATATTTGATCATTTGATGATAACTAGGGAGGTTCCAAAGTGGTTTTGTTGCTTATTTGCTTTAATAAGGTCTATAAAGACCATTTGGTGTCTCATTGATTCATTTTTGTAGACAAGGTCACATTTGTGAAGTAATTGTCAATGAAGACAAAGAGGGGTCTAAGTAGGTTCAAGGTGTTTTTTGTGTAGTAGGTCATGTGTTATAATTTCATAAGGTTTAAAGAGACCATCATAGGTGTTTTCAATGTATTTAAGTGTTTTGGAGGGTCAAAAGGTATAAACACTTCAATGTAAGGAAGTATGTGTTAATAAAACTTGTAAAAGGTGTTTTTATGTTCCCAATGGTCATTAAGGATTTAAAAATAAGTTGTAAAGTTGGTTGGCCATTGGTTGGGCCTGAAGAATCCTTTAAATTGCTTGAAGTCATCGACTGTAATGTTGGTTGTTGACGGAGAGGACTGGAAAATAAGAATTCTTTGTTTTTTCTTATAAGTATCTAAGTTTCATTACTTTGTGTAGATTTGTACGGGCACGTATAGTCAGTTCCTGATTGAAATCTCTTCCATGATTTGAATATTTTTCTTAGCATTGTTTTGTGTCAATTTTGAAGGAATTTAGTGGTGATTTGTGTTAGGAAACTCTGTTTTCCTGTGACAAGCTAGAATACCATGTTTTGAGGGTTTGTGGTCACAAGAATTCTTTAAAGGGCCCTTACACCTTATGTGGAAATTGTAACTCATGTAAGGGGCCATATGGAGTGTGATTTAAGTGTGGGATGCATGAATTGAGTGTTAGGAAAGAAATAAGGGAGATAAACTTGTTGTTCCTGAGAGTTTTGTAAAGAAAATGCATGTAAATGAGGGGTTTTAGCCTAGGGTCTGATAGAATCTATTTGGTAGGTCTTTTTTTTGTACTTTTAAGCATGTACATGGATATTGGACTTTTTTCAAGGTGGTTTTAAGGTCTAGGAGGTTGTGTAAGTGTCATATCCACTAAACCCTCTTAAATAGTGCATAAAACAAGGGTTTTCAGGTTTCACCTAAGATTTTCCATACCAAAGGAATCTAATTGTGGTTTTGGAGGTTTGGGAACATAATAAATGCTTCCTCAAGGTTTCATGAGCCTGTGATCAGTTTAAAGACATGTTTCTTTGTAAATTAGGCCTAATCAACCTAATTAGGTTAGCCTAGAAAGGGTGTTTTTGGGGAATTGGTCCAAAGGAATTATATCTAACTTTGTAATATGTGTTGCAACACTATAATGGGTGTCTAAAACCATCAATATTTTGTCTATTTTTTTGGAGAACATTTGAGTTATTGGGCAAAAACTGAGTTTCCACTACTACTAGGGTTCAAGGGGTGAAAGTGTGAAATCATGCTTCTGTTGATTGTCAAGCTTTGAGGGTTGTTTGGATTGTTCAAATAGGTCATTTTAATCTTTTTAGGTTCCTCTTAAAGGTAGGTGGTCAGATTGATTGAGTTGAGCCTCCCAGGTCTGCATCAATATTTTAGTCCACAAGCACTAAATCATCTAAAATTAATACAAAATAGGTTTATGCTCACTAATATCAATAAAAACAACATTCATTATCATTTTGGACTTGTTAAAACACTTTATAGGTTATCATTAGGATCAAAATAATACAAACATCAAAATACTCCATTTCAAACTATAACTTGATATTTTGACACAAATCATTCGAGCTTAAATATTTCATCCTATCACCTAGTTTGACTTCATACTTGAAAACAATCTATTTTCAAGTGTTTAGTTGAGTTAGTAAAAATAATTTTGGACAAACTTAATTTGGATTCATGATTCTATTCCCAAGGTTTGTGAGTTCATCATCATCACCAAACATGTCCAAATATTCATTCTAAAACTTTTTCAAAATTGAAGGTTTCATATCATCCATCCATTCACAAAATCATTCAACATTGGTCCTAAACCTATCAAAGTGTCATTATTAGGAAAAATTTAGGTAACCAAAGAATTTCCGCAAATTCATTCACATCCAACATCTCCTAGGGTTGACACAAATTTTATGGTCATAACAAGCTCCCAACACAAAAGAATATGGAAACAAATCCTAGTGGCTCAAACATAACTATCACAACAAATGATAGTGAATAAATTCTAGGGATGCCTAGTTTTGATCCTAGAGGTCTCACAAATCCAAAGAAAAATCAAGAACTACCTCAACAATCCCAAGGTGAAATGGTTCACATAGAGGATATCACCAACAAGCCCCAATAAATACCACCAAAGAGCTACTAGAAATGCAACAAGATCCAACCCTTACTCACATCATAAACACCATGATAAATCTATATCCAAATCAATATATCCTTAAACTAGTACAAGGAGGTGCAAAACTTCCCACAAATTTTGATGTGAAGACACTAAGGGAGCAATCCTTTTCAACATAGCATCCAAGAATCATCCTCCTCAAAGTGAACCCTTGGTCCATAATATCACAAAAAAATGCTAAAATCATCCTCATCAAATGTACCAAGTCAACTAATATTTACTAGGATGGATTCAACCAACCTTACAAATCAACATGGAAAGTAATTGGTCATTACCAAAATCTAGGGAATTACACAAATTTGGGCATTCAAACCACTAACACTCCTCAAAACACCAACATTCCACCTACATTCAACACCAACATCCCATCTACATTCAACACTCAAAACACCAATATTCCACCTGCATTCAATGCTCAAAATGTTCATACAAATCTCCCTAATACTCAACAACCCCAAAGTCATCAAAGTCAAATCCAACAAAATCAAGATACTCAACAAATGTCACAAAAAAATCAAGGTCCTCAACAACATCAAGTACCTCAACAATGTCACATTCCTCAACAACATCACGTACCTCAAAAAAATCAAGGTTTTCAACAAGATCAAGTATCTCAAAAAAATCAAGCACCACAAAAAAATCAAGTTTCCCAACATCAAGTACCATATCAAAATCATCTACATCAATATAAAAATCCACAACATCAAGGGTCTCAACATAAAAATAAAATCCCCCAACATCAATATCAACAATATCCATCCCAAAATCAGCAATATCAAGCTTATCAATATCAGGGCCAAGTTCAAAACATCCTTCCATCACAACAACATCAAAAACCCACTCACAACATCATCCCATAAAATCAATACATCCCACCAAATCAAAACATCATTCCATCATCACAACACCCAATCTCATCTCCTGAAACATAACAAGCTATTTCTCAACAAGTTATTTCCCAACAACAAGTGATTCAAGAACAATAAAGTTTTTAAGCACAAGTAATACAAACCCAACAACAACAATATGCTCAACAAAAATTTCTTGCACAACAACAACATCAACAAATTTTGCAATGCACTCCTCAACAATAACAATACGTGAGTTCTCAACCAAATTCCACACCTCAACATCAATATGGAGCATAGAAAAAACCAACACCTTCATCACCCATAAATCCACAATATCAAGCCAACCCACAATTCACCCCATACAACACATACAACACAAACACACCCTTCTACCAAAATCGATCTTATAACTTTTTTATCATCTCATCATCAAACAATCCTTCTAATGACATATCTTCCCAAATACAAACACTAACATAAAAAATCTAGGACATACAAATGGGGAATACCAAAAAGTTGTATGTGGTTCAAAATCTATTCCCATGCCTGTTCAATCGAAGCATCACAATGATACCATTTCCTCTGAATTTTTAAATACCCAAATTCAAAAAATACAAAGGATGTGGCAATATTGAGGAACATATTAGAGAGTTCTAATTCGTATGCATGGAAGTTCCATACAATTATCCATACCTTATGTTTCTCTTCCTAAGAAGTTTTGGAGGGAAATCCATATAGTTGTTTTCACATTTACTTCCAGGAATCAAAACATTTCAAGAGAATAGATCAATTTGTAGCTCACTTTTACTACAACATTGACATAGACATAACCTTGGAGGAACTTTACACTCTTAAATAGAACAAGGGAGAATCATTTTCATCCTTCTTGTAATTATGGATACACAAGGCAAGAAAATGTAAATGGTCCATGCTTGAGAAGCAACAAGTAGAAATCATTGAAGGAAACTTATACATAGATTTAGCCTTTCAACTAAGAATGTAATGTGTCATGACATTTTAAGAACTCATATACAAATGGGTTAACATTGAGAGGGACCTCATATCCAAGGGAGTGATACAAATCTACAAAGATATTCACCCATTGTCTAGTTCCAATGAAAAACCCTGTATATGGCTAAAAACAAGAATGTTACTAATTATGGTGTAGTTGATGTGAAATTTGTGATAAACACTCCACCAAAAGAAAATACACAATAAAAAAATAATCAACAAACTATTAACAATGCCAATCCTCCATGTTTCTAGACCACCATCGAGGAAAAACAACTATCAACCATGACGCAAATATACACCCTTGGGGGAACCTATCTATTGATCACAATATTAGTTGCACACCAAAAGTGTAGATAAATCCTCACAGATAGACCACGGGAACCTATCTTTACTTGAAAAACTGAACTAAGACAACCTAAATCTCAAGCTGACTTAGCTTAATCCCAAGGCTCGTTTATGTCAGGTCTTGACCATCCTAGGTTTACATCAAGGTTCATTGTGATAATGTTGTTAATCACGAGGGGTAAATGGTAATTTCCAATTCTCAGAGAAATCATAAGGATCGATAAAAGATATTCTCAGTCAGGTCATCAGAAATTTCATGAAATCAACAGATTTGCAATAATATTTCATGAATTTCAAACAAATTTTCTATCACTTAAGTAAATTTAGCTTTAAGCAATTAGCAATATTATGGAAACGAAATATTTACAATAAAATTTCCATTGATTTATATATTTTTTGAAACATTTTTTGAAAGTTAACATATATTCTAAAATAAAGCATCAAAAATACTTGAAAAAGAAAAATTGCTCCCAGGTATTATCCATGCATACCCCAAGAATTAACCAAATCAAAGAAAACCATTCTGTACCTCACCAGATTGCTTCATAGCTAGGCATAGAATGATGTGAGATTTTAAAGAAAGGGAGGTTTATTTGGACACCGGGTAGGTTCTGTATGCACCCTTAAACAATGCAGCATATAGTCTTGTCTAGCTAAACAAACAACCAACTACAAAATATTTGATACCAAGTGGTAGCTTTCAAATTAGCTTTGATATTGATTAGCTTCTATGTGCATACAAGTTTTTAATTTGGAATGATTTAGAAAATAGGAAAAAAGAACAAAACTTAAAGAAGTTTTGGCTCTTCTAACATCCAAAACTTCTAAACTTAACTTAAAATGAAACACCACCTAGCCTTCTATAAGAACAAGGCACAAGGAAGATAATACAAATAAATGAGAGGAAATACAAGGGATGAATCACAACAAGGTACATGGAATATGACAACTGGTAGGAGAATTGTTGACAAAGTCAACAGATGTCAACCTTCTTTAGCACATTAGTTCCTTTTGATATTTTCATCTTTATTTCATTAGGGTTCCATCTTGGAACCAAACAAACCCACCAAACAATATGTAATAACTTCCCATACATTCAGAATGATTAAGTGAACCCTTTGTTCCTACATTCAAATTCAGATTTAGATGAAACATTCCCAAAATTGAATAACCTTGGGGATGAGCACACTCCTTCGTCACATGTGTAATACCAAGGCTTTCGGTTTCCCAGTACCCTGTGCTTCTGTGCAACAAATTTGTCTTTGCATGAGCTTCCAAAGCATACTATTGAACTTGGTAACACCATCGCATTTTCCCACAACCTAAGTTTTTCTGACTGTTCATACCTAAATGTTGCATTGCAATCTACTTCTACAAACAAAAATTCCATACATTAAATCCCCTTTAAAATATTCATAAAACTCCCATGAAAAGAAAACCATCTCTAATAAATCATGTTAAACACATCATAAATATCACACTTTTAAAATCATATTCTCACATAATTATTCCTCTTTTAGTCAAGTTATCGGACCTTCGGACCCTCAAGAAAACTTAAAATTTTAACTGTAACTCAACATTATTACCCAATACCTGGTACCTGATACTTCAGCTTGTACCAATAAATTTTCTTGAACCTCATATTTCATTGGAACCTCCATGCTTTCCCAGACCTTTTCTCCCAAACTGGAACACTTCACTCGAATCCTTGCATTAACACTTTTACTTTTTTGGCATTCTAGTACCCGATGCCCGATACCTGGTACACTTGAATCACGAAGTATTCCAAAAAATTCCTTTTGACTTTAACTTCCGGCGATCTCTTCAACTATCTATCACCTACCATAAATGTTAGTTTTCACTTGGGTCCCCAATTCTTACAGTCTTGGGGCATGTTGTGAGACCACACAACAACTTGCAACCAATAAAACCAAATTTAAAAGAAACTTAGGATTAAATCACCTACTAAAAATTATAACTTATACATATTTTCAAACAACAAATCTTTACCTTTACCTGGATTCTAACATAAAGACAATTAAACTTCTCCAGAAAGTATCAATGTGTGCTTTGATTAATTCTAGTTTCTGAAACTTGGTGAAAAAATTATTTCATTGACATTGAACTACATAATTTAATAATCCTACAAAGCCAACCATGGATAAAGCCTTGCTACCAATCAAGCGTCCATAGCCCCAGTGAGGTTATCTATGTAATTCCCCCAAAAATAGCTCTACTGCCAATTAGGTATCCATAGCCCTGGTAGAGATATTTGGATAGCCTAAAGAGTTGAATTTTTCTCTTTGTATATTTCATTGATGCTCTTTTTTTTTAATATTTCAATGTAAGCCCATGTGCTTCAACTTGCAGCCAATGAATCTTGCTATTAGGTTGGGAATTACAATGGCAGCGAAGATTCCATTTTGATTTTGCATTCAATGCAAATCTCTTCATCATTTCACCAATTCCTAGAAACTCATTTAATTATTCCCTATAAGGTGTGACTTTCTAGCTAAATTTTACCACCCTTATGCCAAATCCTAGCTAACTGTAATTCGTTATCTATTAAAAAATATGCACAAGTTAAAATTTAGCAACAATAATTTCAATCGCCAAATTAAATCTAAATTTAGAACTATCAGTTACACCCTTCCATTTTAATTCTATATGGAAATCGCTAAAATAATTGGCTAGCAATTTTGATTTGATGGTGTTGCACCACATTAATGCATCAGAGGTGTCATGATGACACTTAATTATGACCATAATACTTTGCATTTAATTCGCATGCCTTAACATGCACATATTATTTATTTTCAATTCCTAGATGTTGACCTTACTGGCTTGATTAATATGTCTCAATAAAACATAATGAAATTACCACCATTAATTTTGAAATCTTTAATTTTCTTGATTCGTGATCTTCATACTGGAAAACTTTGAAAGAATGGCCACCAATTCTATGAGAATTAATTAGATTTAACATTTTTCTCTGGAGAAACTTGTTTGGTTGCCAACTCAACTTGCATTTTCCAATACTTTGATCTAGGAAACTATGTACCACATATTTCTCATGGTTTTCTATAAATTCTACACTTCTCTTTCAAATTCTTCACATCTTTTATTTTCTCAATTATCATTTCACTTTTCCGCTCTACTTGTGCTTTCTTGCTTCTAGGCCATGGACACTCCAATTTTCCTAGCCTGCGTTCACTGCCAAAATGGCTTCATGGGTTGCATTACTACCCAATGGCTTAACAATGTTTTCTTTCTTTAGACTCTCGACTTTATTGCACCAAATTTGCACCTAGCCCTCGGTGAAGCTTTTGCAGAATCTAGAGCATATTTTCGGCTAAATTCATACTTGGCTTCATGGTTCATAGCCTAACTCCTAGATCTTGGGCTTTCTATTGAAGAAGTTCACATGGCTATAAACATGATAGTGTGGCTTGATTTCTTTGGGAATTTGGACTATGTCCCATCTGTTGCACACCTGGCTATCAGAATTCCCTTTGCTAATGGCATTCCTCAGTTCCTAGAATGAGGATAATTAGTTCCTCTCTGTTCATTTTTTAATGATATCCATAACCCTAACTTTGATGTTCACTGGGACAATGCTTACTTGGGATATACTACTCTTATGAATGAAGTGTCCCAAATTGATTAAATGACCACCTTGTTGCTGCAGCTCGGCTCCTTCCTTTTTTCTCTTTTTTTTTGCACTTTTATGATGAGAAATTTTTTATTTCAATGTATATACGAAGTACACACACACATATATTTCTATTTTCGTACTTTAAGCATGTATTTACTATGCATGGTTTCATTTCTTCATTCCACATCACAATATTTTTAGAATATTTCAATTTACTCTCATGTGGGTGTATTAAATTAAGCAAAATTTGTTAATGTTGAAAACAAACCAAAAAGAAAAAAACAAACTATACGAAAAAAACTAACCTAACTAACCAAAATTTAACCTAACGAATGATTAACCCTAACTAAGCAATTTACTTTAATCTTTATCACTATCTTCATAGTATTTTTCGTACAAATTATAGTTTTCCTATCTTTAAATTCAATTGAATAAACTTCAATCCTCCTAAGTACTGTAACAATGAATTATCTTAGTTTTTTTGTGTTTAACAAATTTAAATTCAAATGCATACTTACCAACAAGTTGGCTCATATGTATGAAAATGACCTCGTGAAAGGTCAATTACCCACACCTTTGTTGATTGCTCCATACTCTACCTTCTTCCAGTCCTAGTTCATGGTTTTATTTTTCACTTTGTTTGGCTCCATGAACGACTATGTTCATTTCTTGATTCTCCTCCTCTCTAAGATTCTTCGAGTCTTTGGTCCTTTTTGCACTTTTTACTTTGTTAGACCAAGTAGTAACACAGTTTACATTATCATCGGAGAGAGAGAAACTAAAAACTTGATATTTTGTATTATGCATGAAATCAAGAAAATTTCCCTTTTTAGCTCGTGAATTTTTTGTTAGGAGAAAAAAACATGTGTCTCCCACTCAATTTTCCTAATTTTTGTATTCATTGTCATCTTCCGTGTGTGAAAAGTTCAATGACTCATCACTTTTGTTTTCTCATTCTTGGTGCGCTATTTCCAAGTCTCAATATTCTTTCTCTTTTTCCTGCAAAACTTTAGGATTTTCCTTATGACAATTGTAGTTAATAAACTGACTTGATTTAGTAGTTAATTTTTTAGCATTTTCGGTCTTACTAGGGTCGGGCATTTTCTAAAAAAATTCACTTCTTCTCAGTAACGGTTCCTTTATTTTATCAGTTAAAACCTCTTTCATTAACAAAATTACATTATGTGTGGCCAAACTTACCCTAGTTAGAAAATTTTCACAACCTAGTTCACCATGGCCAATTGTATCATGAATTCTACACTCGGTGACCCTACTGAAGGTGAATAAACTCAAAGGATACAACCTTCGATTAAGGATATCCTGGAGCTTATCAACTTCCATTTTCAGCCTACCGGCTTGCATAGACTGTTGTCTTACAAGCAACTCTCAAACTCGAAACCAATACAACAATATCAATTCCAAATAAAACCAGAGGGAGATGTGAGCCACACTCCTAGCACTCATTCCTATAGATCATGATGTTAGTTTCACACCAATAGTGTAGATAAATCCTCACAAACAGATCGTAGGAACCTATTTTTACTTGAAAGACTAAACCAAGACAACCTAAATCTCAGACTGACTTAGCTTAATCCCAAGGCTCGTTTATGTTAGGTCTTGACCATAGTAGGTGTGCGAACCCCAATCCTAATACATGCAAAACAATAAGAAGAAACACATTAGATGGTGAAATGCAAGCAAGAACAAGGATTCCCCATGAAATCCATTTACAAAGCTCAAATTAGGAAAGGAAATGAAGAATACAATGAAATGACAACAAAAGAAATTGAATCCTAATTAAACTAGCAAACTCATGATCCCATGGGGGAATTGGTGCCAATTTGATGTGAAAATTGGCCCTTTCCCAATTCCTATGATGCAAGATTGATGTGTGATGATAATTGATCCACTTTTTTGATGCTTGATGAGTGCTCCAATGGAAAATCCTGCATAACCTAGCTAAGATTCAATGATAATGGATGGAATTTGCTAAATATTTGAGCATAGTAAGTTTACTCAAATTGTGGATGATAGAAGGAGGAGATTAGCCTCTTACTTATAGATGAGATTGAAGGATGAATGTCTAAAATAGACCAATGTGGGACTAAGAATTAGCCAATGGCAAAGTGCCACTTATCAACCTATGAGTGGATGGAGGATTTGCAAGTTTTGAAGAATGTGCAAAGAGGGGGGAGATTCAAATTCAAAATATGGCTTGAAGGATGAGGTGAAAGGTGAAGAAAATGCACATGGCTCAAGAAAAGGACATGTAAGAGATTTTAAATGCTTTGTTGGAAGGGATAAGTCCTTTTGGAGGGAGATTTCAAATTTGAGGAATATTCCATTTTTGATGCCTTTTTTTGAATGAAAATAGATGATTTATAAATCAATTAAATTGATTTTCATGTGCAAGTTGCAAAATATAGAGGATTTGAGTAATTAAGATTAAATTAATCAAGATTTGATTAATTTAAGAGGAGATTAGGTGATTTGACTATTTTATTTAGATTTGTGGGTCGAAATAAATCAAAAAGAGATGAAAATGATTAAGACCTAGTTTAATAAATATTTTGATTTATTTAACCAAAGGGGTGATGTTAGATTAAATTAGATAAATGCTTGATTTATTTAATTTAATTAGATGAACTTTAGAGATTTAATCAAATAATATGGATTATTTAACTAAATAAAGATAGGAAGATGAAATGACCTAGCTAATTACACATAAACAATGATTTAATTAAATCAAAGGATTTATTTAATTAAAAGGAGAATTATGATGACTCTAATCAAATAAGGCTATTTGATTAAACGGTTAGATAGAGGGATAATTTAGGATGAGGTGATGTTAGTAGATCAGGATCGAGTGTGCGATATCAATTTGTATATTTTCTATGTCTATAGTAGGTTTGCATCAGGGTTCGTTTTCATAATGTTGTTAATCATGAGGGGTAAATGATAATTTTTTATTCTCAAAGGATTCATAAGAACCGGTAAAAGATATTCTTAGTCCGGTCATCAGACAATTTAATGAAACCAACATATTTGCAATAATATTTCATGAATTTCAAACAACTTTTCTATCACTTAATTAAATTTAGCTTTAAGCATTTAGAAATATTATGGAAACAAAAGATTTGCAATAAAATTTCCATTCATTTATATCTTTTTTGAAACATTTTCTAAAATTTAACATATATTCTAAAATAAAGCATCAAAAATACTTGAAAAGGTAAAATTGCTCCTAGGTATTATCCACACATGCCCCAAGAATTAACCAAATCAAAGAAAACCACTCAATACTTCACCAAATTGCTTCATAGCTAGGCATAGAATCATGTGAGATTTAAAGAAAGGGAGGTTTATTTGGACACTAGGTAGGTTCTATATGCACTCTTAAACAACACAACATACATTCTTGTCCAACTGAACAAAAAACCAACTATAAGATATTTCATACTAGGAAGTAGCTTTCAAATTAGCTTTGATATTGATTAGCTTTTATGTTCATACAAGTTTTTATTCTGTAATGATTCATAAAATAGGAAAAAAGAATAAAACTTAAAGAAGATTTGGCTCTTTCGAAATCCACAAATTTTGAGCTTAACTTTAAATGAAACACCCTCTGGCCTTTTATAAGAACAAGACACAAGGAAGATAAGAAAAATACATGAGAGGAAATCCAAGGGATGAATCACAACAAGGTATGTGGAATATGACAACTAGTAGGAGAATTTCTAACGAAGTCAACAGATGTCACCTTCTTCAACACGTTAATACCTTTTGATATTTTCATCTTTATTTCATCAGGGTTCCATCTTGGAACCAAAACAACCCACCAAAAAATATGTAGGAACTTCCCATACATTCAGAATGATTAAGTGAACCCTTTGTTCCTACATTCAAATTTAGACTTGGATCAAACATTCTTGGAATTGAATAACCCTAGGGCTGAGCACACTCCTTTGTCGCATGTATAATACCAAGGCTTCTAGTTTATTAGCACCTGATGCTTTTGTGCAACAAACTTTGTCATCACATGAGCTTCCAGAGTGTACTATCAAACTTGGTAACACTCGTATTTTCCTACAGCCTAAGTTTGCTTGAATTTCCATACCTAAATGTTGCATCGCAATCTGCTTCTCCTGTAAGCAGAAATTCCACACATTAAATCCCTTTCAAAAAATTCATAAAAATCTCATGAAAACCAAACCATCTCTAATAAATCATCACTTTAAACACATCATAAATATCACACTTTTAAAATCATATTCTTGCATAATTATTCCTCTTTTAGTCGGGTTACTAGACCTTCAAACCCTTGGGAAAACTTAAAGTTTTAACTTTAACTCATTGTTACCCAGTACCTGGTACCCAATACTTCATCTTTTACCAATAAATTTTCTCGAACCTCATAGTTCACCAGAACCTCCATGCTTTCTTAGACCTTTGCTCCCAAACTGGAACACTTCACTTGAAACCCTGCATTAACACTTTTACATTTCTAGTCTTCTGATACCCAGTACACTTGAATCATGAAGTACTCCAAAAAATTCCTTTTGACTTTAACTTTCAATGATCTCTTCAACTAGTTAGCACTTTCCATAAGTGTTATTTTTCACTTGGTTCCCCAATTCTTACAATCTTGGGGTGTGTTGTGAGACCACACAACACTATCAAAATTATCCTATACAAGTTGATTCAATCAAACCTAATAACACTCCTAGACTTTAGAAAATATGATAAACCAAAATTCAAACCTTTATGGTATAAAGATGAAGATCATTGTGAATATCATCAAACCAAAGGAAACAAGACATCAAATTGTATGAGACTCAAAAATATCATCCAAGACATTATTGATCAAGGTGAGGTGAGTATCAATCAACAATCTAGAAATAGTAATCTAGGGATATACAAGACCCTAATGCCCAATCACAATGAAGGTAATGATGTCAGAAAGGGAATGGTTTATAACCAAGTCAATAATACATATAAAATTGTTGTAGGAGCATGTGATTATCAAGTATCTGTAATCATAATACAAGGACTTAATTTTGAGTGTGGAGTTGCCACATGAAGAGGGAAAGTAACCATTCAAGGAGATTCTTTGTAACCAAGCATCCCATCAAGGTCAAAACCTATAGATTATAGTCTATTGGACTAGCTTAAGAAAACCCCTACTCATATTTCCATCTTAGAACTTATGAAGATCTCTCCAACACAAGGAAATCGTAGAAAAAAAATCTTCCAAATCACCATGAAGGAAATCTATTTTGCATCCATTTTCTCAATTTTGTAATAAAATTTAAGTTACTATAGATAATAAGACTTGAATGAATGCCATATTAGTAACTAGAGAAAAAAATATCACCATAATCAATTCGCTTGACCTAGAAATATCTCTTCACAACAAGGTTATCCATGTCATTCTTAGCTCTTCCATTAGAAATGATCTTAATTTTGAAAACCCTTTTATAACCATTGGGTTTTCTACCATTAGGAAAATGTACTAAGTCTCATACGTGATTTTTCCTAAATGCAGCCATATCCTCATTCATAATCACTCTCTATGGTTTAGAATAATCCATATGCCTCCTTAGTAATAATATTTTATATGTTAGTAATCAAAGAAAAAGTGCATCTCCAATCAAGAGGTGTACACCTAGTTATTTTATATGTTGAGAAGACCTCCTCAAGAGTTGAGGTGAAGGTTCTACCTCCTCATCAAATTTATCTAATATTTCCTCCTCTTTAGGTCCTTCATGAGATTTTGGTTCAAATTTATTTGTATTAGGGGTATTTGAACTACATATATCTTCTTATCCCCTTCTAACCACAAATTTATGAGAAAATGCTTAATATTTATGAAGTAATATTTTTTCTCTACAAAATTGTTAGTGTAAATAGGTTTATTATCAAACTAATTAGCATCTCACCCTTCGTAGTGTTGAATATGCAATATACTGAGAGGGGGGATGAATAAGTATCCTCTTAAACTTATTGAACAAATACCATCCAATTACTCCAGAGCATATAACAATAAAGATAAGCAAGAGCATGAACATAACATGAAATCTCACAACACATAAACAACAGGTTTTTACATGGAAAACCCAAAATGGGAAAAACCATGGTGAGTGTTAGCTCACAATATAGTATAATCAATTATAAAATATTACAAAAGGTTGGCTCACTACTAGGACTCACTGTCCAAAATGAGAGACTCACTGCCTACAGAAAGAAATGACAAAATGGCTTACAGCCAGAAAATGAACTGATAATGTATACCTAACAAGTGTTGATTCAATTCCTTTGAAGCTCAGTAAATTGATTTAACACACTTCATCATTTTTGCACTTCTTTAGATTCGTATCATCAACATCTTCTTCATCATCTACAATCTCAAAACTATCCAATATATATAGCTAATACATCTGCAAACATCAATAAGGTAGACCTAATTAGATGCAATCCTTATTTGCCCAAAATACCAACTGTCGGCTTCAAGTATTTACAAAATATTTCCAAAGATAATTCAAAAATTTAGCATGATAAAACATTTTGGAATGGACCTAAGATAGTTCACACATACATCTACAACAAAATTAATTCACCATAACACCATCTATCCATTAAGTCAGCCAAAGATAGACCTAATAGCAAAATGCAATAGAATAATGCCAACTCCCTGTACGAGCACCTGAATACATGAGATTATGAACATATGTGCTTCCAACATCCATAGGCTATTTCCAACATCCATAGGCCATTTCACAAAACTGTAAGAAACAATAATCAACAGCAGAGGATTGCGAATCAAAATACTGGAGGATAATAACTACATACCGATTCAGATATTAGATCAAACTTAACCTTGCAGTTGCAACTCATATAACATGGTGACATCAATGACAACACAAAAATAGAAAAATGAGATGTTCTTATTCATTCTTCCAAAAATCTCCCCCTTAGTCATTGATCACAACATGTGCCAAAATTTACAAGACCTCTTATGTACAACACTTCTCCCCATATCACCAGTATTCTCTTCCTATATCACTTTTCACTCCCCCTTTGACATCAAGGACAAAGGGTGGCCCAAAAAGAAATATGAAAACTAAAAAAAAACATTAATCGGAGGATGGTGAGCCTTTCAAAGCTCCTTAAGAATACCTTGCCACACTGATTTACCATTCTCCCAACTTTTCTTTGCAACAATCAACATCATGTTTAGGGATTCCAAATCCACAAAAATTTCCTCTGCATCATTCGGAGTACTAGGAGTCATATTTATCTTCTCAAGTTTCTCTACACTTTCCAAATCATTGGCAACCGCGGTGTACTCCATTCTTACAAGGTCACTTAACTGACCAATTTTTTTGATGATTTCTTCCTTCTACTTCTATAGAATGAAAAATTTATCTCTATGAGCAGAGATGGCATTCCAGGTTGATTTGTCTCTATCCTTAGATGCATTGTAGATACCAAAGACAATAGTCAATTGGGACTCAATGAATTCCATAAGATCTTTAATATTCTGAGTGGCATTTGACCACTTCAAGCAATAAGCAAAGACAACACTTGTTTCAAACTCACAAAACTGTACAACTTCCAGATTCTTCTCAACATTTGTGTGTGCCAAAGCATTCTTGTCATGCAATACCAACAACCTTTTTCTCTTCCAGCTTCTCTTCAACCTCTTGCTTTGTCTTCTCACCAAGTCTAGAGGCATACTCCTTAAAGGATTCCAATAGCAATCTCAGATTCTCTACCAGAGTGAGAGATGTATCTATTGAAGTACCGGGTGTGGCCTCTTGTAATGCTTTAAGAGCATCATCAATAAGCTTTGTCCCTTTCTTATGTGTCTCCATAATCTCTCTTCTACCAGATGCATGCAATGCATCACCCAATACCAACTTATGAAAAGGAGAAATTTTATCTAATTCTGCACTGCCTTGAATCATAGGAAGTTGTAGAAGCTCCAGAGGAATCACTAGCTAGAACCTAATTTGCTTGGATAGCAAGCCTTTTAATACATCATCACCGGAGGAGGATTCTATAGGAGACCTATGAGGTTCTACAACCAGTCTTTGATTTTCTTCATTCTTCCCAGCATATTCCTCATTTTTCTCTTCTTCCTCTTCCTTTTCTTACTCTTCTTCCTTATTTTTTCTTCCACTTTCTCTTATTCTTTTTCAACTTCATCATTTCTATTTTCATCTTTATCTTTTTCTCTATTGTCATCTTCATCATTTCCTTCACTTTCACCTTTATCTTTCTCTCCTTTAGCATTATCCTTTTCACCTTCATTATTACCCTTTTCCTCTTCAACATTATCTTTCTCACCTCTAACATGCTCCAGAGGGGCATTATCATGTTTTTCAGGCTCAGCTTCACCCTCATTCTGCTTCTCCAACTCCAGAGGATCATTTTCAACACCTATATCTAGAGGGATATCAACATCATTTATTTCCACAAAAAATACCTATATCACCTACACCAGAAGGAGTATCTTCCTCAACTTCTTTTGTAGAAACTTCTTCACTTGACTTGGGTGCAGAACCAGATGGCAGTGCACCAAGCATTCCATATTTCTCAGCTATATCTCTGATTACTTCTATAGTTTCCTTCCTTATTTTCTTTATCTATTTCTTATTCTTTGTCATCAAAATATTCACTCTTTTCTTCATCCAGAACATTTATGCACATATCTTCTTTAGGGTTTCTAGATCATTTGGGGTCAAAGAAGACCCAATTTTCTTAAATACATAATTTCTTATATTCTCTTATAATTCAACATCCTCTGTTCTCCTTTTCATCAGGGCTACCCACATTTTCTCATGCACATTATTCTTTACATCATCCCACTTAACATCTAATGTGATAACATACTGAATAGTGGCTAAAACTAGTGTTTTATCCTCTCTCCCCACTTGATCATAATACTCTTCTATAGGCTTCAACATATCTTCAAAATGTAACAAGGAATTGAGTATAGCCTCTAATTTGAAAGGGGAGCTAGGTCTTACTGGAATGTCCTTATGTTCTTCCTGGTCTAGGGAGGCTTCTTCAGACACCTTTGCTTTCTTCCACTCTAGTTTGGTGTGCACATGAACACCAAATTCTTGTTCTTCATCTTCCTTAGAAGATGACACAATATGAAATCTCTTAGAGCCAATACTAGCTTCTTGAGAAGCACCTTCACCAAAGGACAAACTTCATCTTCTCTTCCTTAGCAATTTTTCTTCAGGGTCCTCCTCTTCTTCATCTTGATCATTAGTAATGCTAAGGCTTTTCTCCCTTGTAGATTTTTCTTTCTTTCCTCTCTTCCCAGGTACCAAGTTGGAGTTGTGTTCCTTTTCCCAGATCTTGTAATAGGTCCAAAAGAAGTTGGGCTTTTACCTTTATCAATAGCACTACGTTCAACTTTCACTACAGGGGCTGTGGAGGCTTTAGGAGTAGTCCTACTGGATCTCCTTGGTCCTGATGATTCTTCCTCCATCTTCTCTCTTTTATACCTACCTTGTGCAATCTCCTCATTAGTGTACCCTACTTCTCTAAACTTCTTTTCTACATTCTTTCTTATTATTGACTTCTTGTGCTCCAAGTGAACCTCCATAGATTTTTCAACATAAGTGCCAATTCTAGGTTCATTGGCATCTTTTGGAATTTTTAGCAACATTTGTACATAGCCTTCGGCTTCATCTTCTGTAATCTCATAATATAATGGTTGAATCCATACAGTTTAGGGTTCAACAGCTTCAATCATGCATTCATCAAAAGAGACATGAAATATGATATCATTTTTTATATTTCTCAATAACTTTCCTTAGAATCCTTTCTCTCTCATTCATGTTGCTCTTGAACACAACAAAGAATGTTGTTAGAGCATTATCTCTATTCTTCAAATCACCCAAATTATGTATGTAATCAAAGATTTGATGTGCCACCGGTCAAGATGTATCCCAAAACACCATATCATTTCCAGGAAGTCTCTTTAGAAAATAAAACAATAGACACATAATCAAGGAGCCGAATTTAAATGCATACTTCCTTTCCCTGGTCATTCTTAATTTCTTAGGAAACTATTGTCAGAGAAGTTCACACAATTCATAGTCTACACCATTAACTACCATATCAAAACTAGTATAAATAGTTGTAGCAGATACAGAGTTCTCTCTGTTAATGAAGTAGATCTTATGTCTGATCATAATTGCAGCATACTTCATAGAAATATTAGCGATAGGCTTTGTAGTTAGAGCTCTCATGTCATATGTGGCACTAGTGAGTTCCATCACCACTTTATTCTTCACTGCTTTCAACATAGGTATTGGTCTGGTATCACAGAGTCCAGTAACAACCTTATTTGCTTCCTTAGTTATCAAATGGGGTCTATCAGTCTTGTGGATTTATCATGCATTCTACTAAGAACTAGTTTTACATTTATCATCAACTATGGAACTGAAATTAGGAAAGTAGTTCCATCTATTCAATTTCTTCGAAACAATATTTGAATATTCAGGTTTCACCAAGAAATTATCCCCAGTGAGCTCATTCTATCAAATATCTATCAATTTACTATGATTGAATTCCTCAGTCTTTACTCGAATGTATATTCTTGTATGTTTGGCATAACCCCGTGAGGGATCGATGAGGAGGCGTCCATAGGGTCATCTTCAAAAAAATTCATATAATATTTCCTATATGATGGTCTAGGTCTTTTTGACACTTTAACAACTATAGGGGCTTCCATTTCTCCACAAATCAAGCTCAAGCAATTTCAAAAAGATGATTCACACAATCCCACAACAACAAAGATAAGTAAAATACCTTTTTCTTTGCGAAGAACCAGAACTAGGGTTTGCATAGCTCGAACTCCAAGTCACCTCAAGAACACTCCAAAATGCTCTCTAATTTCTTCAAACACAGAAGTGATTAAAATGCTTTACTAAATCACTTTATAGAACAACGAACTGCCCTAATTCACATCAAATGTAGTAGATTTCAAAAAGTTTCTAAATACCTTTCTTCATTACACAGAAAAACCCAAATTTTCTCCACAAAAGATCATTCATGCACTTTTTCTTTCAGTTCCACTTGCATAACCTATGACTATCCATTCCTTACAACATATCCTTGTGCCAAAACTAACACGCTAAACATCAAGGGGTTCAAACAATTTTCTGTTAAAGCTCCCCCTAAGACCCTGAGCTAGGTCTAATTCATGGAGGAATTGTCTATACCAGATGGAGGCACAGACACATCTGTTGAACTTCAGGCTCTTCTTTCTTCCTCCAAATCTTATTCATTTCTTGCTTAACCTCATTCTTGTCAATTTTCTTCACTCGTTCATTCTTCTTTACCAGATCATTTTTCTTTCCCTTTTTACTTCTAAAAACTCTTGAGATATGTCTTGGTTTGTTGGAATTATAGTAGACAACACTTCTCTTATTAGTTTGTCCTCCACTGACCCTTGACCTACACTAATTAGCTTTGTGTCTAAATTTTTTACATGTATAGCAATAGCCATTAAAAGATTGATTCATTCTTCCACCATTAGACCGATTCACCATATGAGTTTTCTATTCACTAGCTCTATGTCCAACTTTCTTGCATGCAAAACATTGACCGGAGAAGGAGCTAGGAAACTGATTCATCTGACTCTTACACTTTGTTTCCCTATGACCAAATTTATTACATGAAAATTAGATACCATTGAAAGAGGGGTACCTTTGGGAATTTGGTTGTTTGATAGGCAATCTTCTAGCAAAGTTCCTCGGATTTCTTTTCTACTTCCCTTTATCTTGAGTCTTTTTATTATCCACTGGATTATGCACAACCTTAGAACTTTCATCGGCTTCATTTCCCAAACCATCTTTGTCTTTAGAAGGTCTCTACCCTACAATCAACTCATCAAGCTTGTCAAAGATGGATTTGAAATTACTTTCACAAAGTTTTGCTTTCTCTAGATCTACTTTTAGATTCACCACCTCTTGTTCAAGCTTAGTACATTCATCAGACTTTCCTTGCACCATTTTATTCATACATTCTTCAATTCTTTTATTTTCCTCCACTTGCACCTTTAAACTAGTAATCTCTTCATTTGCTTGCTTCAGCTACTCACTTACTTCCATTTGTCTTTCTTTGAACTTCTTCAATTTCTCTTTTAATTTTTGGACACATTCATTTGCTTCATCAAGATTTTCTTTCAAATATTTGTTTTCACTTTTAACCTTGTCAAGATCCTCAAGCACAACCCGGAGCTCTTCTTTATCATCCATTTGTTCCATCTTCAAAATCTTCCTCAAGCTATTAGGCTTCTCCAGAGGAACCAAGCTCTAATACTAATTGTTAAATATCCAAGATGCTGAGAGGAGGGGGTGAATCAGTATCTTCTTAAACTTATTGAAAAAATACCATCCAATTACTCCAAAGCATATAACAGTAAAGATAAGTGAGAGCATTAATAGAACATGAAATCTCACAACACGTAAACACCATGATTTTTACGTGGAAAACCCAAAATGGGAAAAACCATGGTGAGTGTTAGCTCACAATATAGTATAACCGGTTATAAAATATTGCAAAAGGGTGGCTCACTTCTAGGACTCACTATCCAAAATGAGAGGCTCACTACTAACAGAAAGAAATGACAAAATGGCTTACAGCCAAAAAATGAACTGATAACATACACCTAACAAGTGTTGATTCAGTTCCTTTGAAGCTCAATAAACTGACTTAACACACTTCATCATTTTTGCACTTCTTCATATTCGCATCATCAACATCTTATTCATCATCTACAATATCAAAACTTTCCAATATACATAGTTGATACATCTGCAAGCATCAATTAGGTAAGCCTAATTATATGTGATCCTTATTTTCCAAAAATACAAACTGTCAGCTTCAAGTATTTACAAAATATTTCCAAAAACAATTCAAACATTTAGCATGCTACAACATTTCGGCATGGACCTAAGATAGGTCACACATATATCCACAACAAAATTAATTCACCATAACACCATCTATCCACTAGGTTGGACAAAGATAGACCTAATAGCAAAATGCAACAACAGAATAATTCCAACTCATCATACAAGCACCTAAATACATGAGATTCTAAACATGCATGCTTCCAACATCCATAGGCCATTTCCCAAAACCGCAAGCAACAATAATCAACAACGGAGGATTGCATACCAAAATACTAGAGGATGATAATTGCATACCAATTTAGATATCAGATCAAACTTAACCTTGCAGTTGCAACTCATATAACATCGTGACATCAATGACAACACAAAACAACAAAATTAGATGTTATTCTTCATTCTCCCAACACATAGTTCAACCATTAACTCTTTTTAAGTATCTAGTTAGGGAATTTTAATTTTTTTCTCACTTCATGTGGTTGAGACACCTATTATCACCCCTTGAAACACCTATCAAATTCACACTTAACATATTCTCTAACACTTTTCATGTGAGCTAAAATATATTGTATATTTGAAGAGGTAGTTAGAAGTTTAGTCCTACCTTCATACTCTTAAGCCTTTCCTTTCTAAGAAAGGTTGATCATTGTGTTTTAATTGGCATGCTTTTTTGTACTCATTATTCACATGTAGAAGTTGTCATTTTTTAATTTCACATCTTGGCTACTCCAACATGGTAACATATCCATGAATAGAAAGTTCCTCCCCAAAATTTGGTGAATCTAGAATTCAACCCTATCAATGGAGGATTATGCATCCCAATAGATATTTCCATTGAGTTTGGGATGCTCAAGAAATGAATAATAGCCTTTTATTTGGAAAAATTTAGTAACTTTCAAATTTTGTAATTTTTTGCACTTCTACCTTGTTATACCATACAAAGTCATACAAATTTGTACATATGTATTATTTATGAAAAATAAAATATATTTTTGTTGAGGGGGCTTAGCTCAACCATCCTCTATCACACTTTGATCAATTTTTTGCATAGATTTTTTTATACCAATCAACATTATTTTCTCTTCTATGGTCTTCACACATAGCCAAGAGATTTTTCTTGACTATTTATATATACATTTCTATGCTAATTTCCGAAAGATACTTCATTTCATTGAGATTTCTAGCCCTATTTAGCATAAGAGATCATCTGTGGTTGATATTTTGTATCTTTTGATTGAGTTGGATTTGTAGGTTATGAATGTGTTGCATATAATATTAAGACAAATTGTCACTCTAATTTATCCACTCCTATTTTATTGTAGGATTTCCATTGCATTTGTAGTGATTTTTACAAGGGGAGATAAAAAAATCCATATCGTGTCACTACTAATGTGTCTCACCATGAACATGTTTCTCACCAAAGCTATCCCAAAAGAGTAATTAGGGTTCATTGCCCTTCCACAAAAGGGTATGTGGAAATTGACCATTATCGATTAATGTCAACATTTTATCTTAACTACCTACTCTCCTCTAACTGCCAAAAGGGGCATTTTTCATTTTTCCATAACTTTTAACTGAGGCATTTCTTTAGCTTGAATAGTTGATAAAATATGGCTCTATCACAAATGTGGTGGTAAAATTAAGATTAGAAAATTCTATCATTTAAACTAGTTTTTTGGTCTCTAAAGTTTAGTGTTTTATATGAAAATTTAATGGGGCATAACATTCTCCCTATTTATTTATTTACTTTTCTAAAAGCTATTAGAATTTTGCAATGAATTATTTTTTGAATGCAAAATAAAGATTTGGATAACCAATTTTATGAAAAATTATAAAATATCCATGTTTTATAAATGAAGTATTTATGCATCCAATATTAAATCAACTTATAATTTTTCCTATACGTCTTTTTGGAGGCCTAATTTTAGACATAATAAAATCAGGGGGTAACCTAGGTGTTTCTTATTTTTGTTATTCTATTCATGTGATAATTTCTCTCACACTAAATCCCTTCCATTTGAGTATTGTTCATAATCCTCATATTTATATATAATTTCATGTGTGAATATTGTGGGAAGAAAAGGAATACAATATAAGACTATATTCATTATCAAATTGAAATGAAACACTTGCTTCTCGATCAAGGTATTCCCTTACTTAATCGTCTAGTTCCAACACATGTAGACACATAATATGGTCTCAGCCAAACATCATGTGAGATGTAAACCTCCTTTGGGGATGAACAATGTATAATAATGGATTGAATTGAGATCTTATCTCTCACATCACATATTACAACATCCAAATCTAATGTTGATATCTAATTTTTTTTCAATGAATATATGAACCAAGACATTGATATTCATTTTTTGGGTCTACCGCGTTGTTATAAATTTCTACTATATACATATCCTTTTTTGTAGATTCATACATTGTATATTTGGAAGACACTATTGATGACATTCATCTTCTATTTTATGATATCCACATCAATATTGTTATACCCACATATATATCTTTGAAACCCATTCTATATCATCCTTTGCATGGAGCATTTGAGAAATATTTGAAGATATCATAATGAGCATCATCATGTCTTTCAATAGTGTGTAGAATTAAGAGACATTCATCCTTCTTATTGTATATTCCTATCTAGAAAGTGAATTCATATTGCACACATTTGTGGTTTTGTTTCTTCTGAAGGGGATAAATAGTGTTTAGTGTTCATGGATCATCTTCAATATCTAATTTCAATAATCTACTGATACTACAAGGGGCATTTTGAAGGAAGGTTGCATGGTTTCCCTTCTCATCTTATTTTTTATAGATAACATTTATTTGCAAAAAAGTTATTTTCTTCTCCCTTTTTATGGGATTCAAATATACCTTATCTCGTCTCTCATATATGTGGATCATTTATTGTATATTGTGGGGTAAAAATGAGTCTTTCATTATAACTTCTATATCATTCACTTCTACATTCGGTTTGCATAATGTCCCTTTTGGAGTGGATTTTTATTTCTCATTTGGTTTTCTCCTTTACTTTGTTTATGAAAAATTTATACATGGGTACCTAGCATGGCTTATTAGATAGGACCTATCAACATTGTATTTATCTTCCATAATTTACACTTATATGGGGGTATTAGTGTAAATAATATCATTATCAAAATAGCTATCATATTACCCTTTCTATTTTTACCCATTCACACTTGTTAAGTCACCAGTTAGGAAATTTTTAGTTTTGTCCCATTTCATGTGATTGAGACACATGTACTCACCTCTTTATATACCTATCACATGCACATTTAACATGAATAATCTTATAATTTTCATATGAGATAAAATGTGTTGCACATTTGGAGGGGTAGTCAAACATTTAGTCATATCTTCCTACCTCTTCTAACTTACCTTTATAAGTAAGTTTGATCAATATATTTTACACTCTCATTGTATTTTGATAGACATTCTTCATTGTTCTCATCATTCACTCTGAAATTTTTCATTGTTATTTATTTTATAACTTGGCTACTCCAAATCTCTCTCATATCATCCATAAGATCCCAAATCTTGCACCCTTTCATACCAATACCATATCTAATGAAGATAAACTTATATGCCTTGTTATTTAATTTTAACCACTTCTCCCTAGTTATATAAACATATGCCTTAAAACCAAAATCAAAAAGATGTTATGATGAGGGATTTACCCCATATAATCCTCCATAAGAGTCTTATCCACAAGAGATAATGTAGGAGACCTATTAATTAGGTAACAAGTGGTATCAACCACTTTTTATTAGAATTTCTATTTCAATATAACTCCATTAAGAATACCTCTAGTCCTCTCAATTTGAATCCTTTTTATTTCTCCAATAATCTATTTTATTAAGGGGTATATGGATTTTTCTTATGTCTCTTTAGTCCATGCTTCTTATATAATATATATATAAATTCTAAATAAAACTAAATTCTAAGTTCTCAAAAATTTAATCTTCCAAACAATCTAATTTTTTATAAGAGCCTTTTTTTTTTTTAATTCAAGGGGTAAACGCTTTTGACCGGAGCTATGAACCGGATACAACCATTCAACAATACCACCCCAACGGGGTTTGAACCTGGGTGGCAAGAACAACAATGCCACCTATAAACCATCACACCATGTCATTACCGGCTACGAAAGAGCCTTAAACTATTTAAAATGAATAAATATTTTGGATTTACTTATAAATAAATGCATACATGTTATTCTAGAGTAATCATATATAAAAATACATAATATGAAGATTTATAAATCAAAGTAAAATTAATAGGACCAATACCATAATAATGAATTAGATCCAACCCTATGTGAATATTCAAGTAAAATTGAATGTGGTTTTTATCCCATAAATGTAATGTTCATATAAATCAAACTCAAGAGTGCAATCATTCAAAATCGCTACAATTTTTATTTAATTTTTAAGGTCCTTATACCCTTCTCACCTATGCGGCCTATTCCTTGGTTCCATAACATTATCTTAATGAGAGGTAATTTTTTCTTTAAAGAAATAAATCCTTTAGGTTCCTAGAAAGCATGACCATCAAAAGTAGATGCAACACTCCCCTTTGATGCTAATTTGGATAGTGAGAGTGTAGATTTTTTTCTCACAATATTAAAGTAGTCAAACAATTATAGGGTTAGGTAAATTTTGTTGTGAAGGTATATTAATAATTATCATTTAACAAAATTTGAGTAATTGTAGGCTAAGTATTGAGAATGGATAATCTCTTACTTACTTGAGGCTCAACTAGATCTAGGAGAGTGTTCATGGAGGTACCTTTAATACTATTAATCATGAGTAAAGATAAATAAACTAAAATTACAATAGTTCTATCTAATGTATGTTTGGCTTGAAAGGTTTTCACTAGCCCAAAGACTAACCTATTACACCATAAAAAAAAATATGTTATGAAAATCATTACAAAAATGTAAGATGAAGGTATGTAAGACATGAATCCTTAAGATAGTAACTCTTGTAACTCACTATATATAATTCACTAGATGAGTCATTAAATCAAGAGGTTCCTAAAAACTATTAATTTACTCCTAAAATATTGGTGAAAGGTGTTTATAATTTTGATAATATGGTTGATCATAAAACTTGAAATAAAGAAAAATAGGTTAGTGTATGAAAGGGGGTTCACCACAATGAATTGATAACAAAGAAGGTATGATGGACCTATTTCTCTTATTTCATTCAAGAAATGAGATCCAAACAATAAAGTGACTAACAACCAAAAGGTGAGTCAAATCAAGGTATGAATCTACAAATTTCCCTTTTATGCTAGGATAGGGGTCTAGGTTAAATAGAACTTTGGGGAGAAAGATTAAAACTATCAAATAAACTCCAAAATGAAAGCTATAAAGTGCAAATGAAAGACTGTACTCAAAACTACTGTAACCAACAATCCAAAGGCAGATCTGAGAAAGGGAAAATATTGTGTACTAGTCACCAAAAGTTCCTTTTTAAATCTCACTGAGGACTCATTCACCCTATGGTGAATGGGTCCTAGCTAGGGCTCTGTAAAAATGCTTTCTAGGTTCTTTACTTCTATGTTTGCACTCTCGCATTCCTGAGTTTCACATTCGGTTAGCCGGAAATAAATCTTGTAAAAGAGTTTCCATGAGATGACAACTTTCCTTGAAACTTTGAAAACTTTGCAACTTTCTTCAATTTTTCTCTTCAAAGGATCTTCCACCTAAAACCTATAAACACAAACACAAGAGGAGAAAATTTTTGTTCTTGGTGATGGGGGTTTACCTTGGTCAATCATTGTTTGAGTATTTAAACTTTGAAATAAAATCAAATAGCATGAAGGAACTGATAAATGAAAAATGTAATGTCACAACTCACCAAACCTTGTTTGAACCTTGGAATGTAGATCTAAAACTTGCATGAAATGGCTTCAATGGATGTGGATATTTATCATGAAACTTGATTTGAAATGATGTATTTGAATGCTTGAATGGATCTTGAACTCTACATCACCATATTAGCTCAAACAACATGCATGATGTAAGAAGACTTTGACCTAATAATAAGATATTGATTGCTGCAATAAAACTTCAATAATTTTTCCCTTGAATGCATTGAAAATGCTCTTAAGTTGATATTGATAATACTTACATGAATGCTCTAGGTGTTCATGAAAACTTTGTAGGATGCAGCATAGTGAAATAACCTCTTATTTATACATATGTTAAGATTAATTCTTGACATTAAAATATCACAAGTCGACATATGAATATGAATTTGAAATCATTAAAATACCTCCTAAAACATAGTTTAAATTTAGGTCATAGGCCTAAGTGAGGACTCATTCACCCTATGGAAAATAGTTCCTAGGTTACTTACCTAGGATACACATTCTTCAAGCATGAGTGGTATGTTATGGAATTTATGAATGTCAGGTTTCCTCTTTGAAAATTGCAATTAATTAGGCTTGGATTTGAATTAAAGAGGCCAATTAAGGGAAATTAAGCTCAATTAATTAATGAGGCCCTAGATAAGTGTGAAAGTGTAAAGGAGTACACTTTACAACACTAAAATAAGGCATAACTAAGTCCATTTTAATAAATAAGGTTCTAAACTTAACGTGAATATGTAGAATACATATTATAACACTAAATTAAGGCATAATTAAGTCCATTTTAATTAATTATAAGTTAAGTGTGAAAAAAGTGATACTTTTTCCTCCACTACATTTATCCCCCACTTTAGTGAGAGGATAACCCCATGTTTAAACTCACACTAAAGTAAACATTCAAGGCATATGTATGCAGCAATGAAAAAGATACTTAATCATACAACATCAAAGACTAGGAAGATTAAGCCCTGATTGTCTAATGCGGTGTGGAACATGTCTAATATTTTTGTCATGTGTGCTCACTCTAGGGTAGTGGAACCTCAAATTATCCACTAGGTGAGTATCCCAATGGGTGTAAAATCATATTGAAGATGTCCCTCTAAAAACTTCAATAAGGTGCCACAAGACAAGGTTTCATGATTCATAAGGCTTAACAAGCTACATTATGCTAAGCACCTATGAACAAGGCAAGGTTCCACTAGCAAGCAAGGTGTGTTATGGTTGGTGGCCTTGAAGAGGGTTTTGGGCTCCATAAGGCTTCACAAGCTGTGTTATGTTGACTTCCTATGAACAAGGAAAGGCTCCACTGGCAAGCAAGGTGTGTTATGCTTGGTGGCCTTGAATTTAGGGGTTCGAGCTTCACAAGGTTAACAAGTTTTATTATGCTAAAAATATATGAACATTAATGCTAGTAAAAGTTTTTTCAAAGGGATATTACTTAGTTCATGTAAGGTATTCTTCTTAGGGAACAATATCCCCAATGTCTTCAAGAGAGGACAAGTCAAGAGTGAAACATTCAAAACTTAGGGAATGTAGTGCATCACATCACCACTAAGAGGAAAATTGTACACTAAGAAATATCGCACTCTTGGAGGACATCAAACCCAATGACACCACAAGGAAAAGGATACATCATAGGAAGAAAGAAAAATTACACCATGAAACCTAAGAAATGTCGAAAGAGATTATTAATGTATGCCCCCACTTTAAAGAAATCGCTACACTCTTGCTGTGAGAAATTTCTTTAAAGTAGCTAATGTTTAGTCCTAAGACATGAGAGTTTACTCATAAAGACCCATGCCAAGTTATATGTTCCTTAAATGAATCTATGTCATGAAAAAGGAAGGAGGAGTTTCCCCAAAAATACATAAGGAATCTATGGATTCGAGGTCAGTATATATTTACTGCAATGTTGTTATAGAGCTCAAAAACATCATCATTCTCCCAAATACTTGTAGAACAAGAAGAATGACACATAGAGAGAAAAAGAAAAGAAAAAGATTTCGATTCAATATGGAAGAGACCTAAATGTCTCGATGCCTTGAGTCATTCCCAAAAGGAAAAAAATGACAAAAAAAGATAAAAATTTTATGACATATAGAAGAATGTAGGTACAAATAGAGGAATGCACAAAGAGAGAGAGAGATACATCAAACAGAAAAGTATGGGGGGTCACATTACGCACATGCAACCACACAAAGAACATGAAAAAGAAAACAATGCAAAAGACTAGTAAGGCACATGCGAGTCAACCTATAGCAAGTTGTCTGCATCCCAATCTTGTTCAATACATGAAAAAAGTGGACAACTAGCCAAAGGGACAAAATCAAGTGTCAAACTATGACACACACCAAGCTCAAAACTCCTATTAGTAGTGTATGCAGCATAAATCCCCTAGTTTAAGATGCAAAACAGATGAAATGAAAGTGAAGGGAAACATAACAACACCTCAATATTGACCTAGTTTAACTTGAACAATGAAAAGATAAAAATAAGTTATTTACCTTGCCCAAGTTGATCGATTGGTTGGCCTTGTTGATAGCTTGATTTGTGTGCTCCTAAATTGATTTTGGCAGCATAACATCTTGTTGTAGCTTGATTTGGATGCAAAGATGGTGGGTTTTTGGTTATGGATGCAAGATGAAAGTGTATGATGGAGAGGATGAATGCTTGAGAATCACTAGGTTTGTTGGAGAATGAGAGAGCTTGGTAGTGTGTGTGTGAGAAGAAAATGCAATAAGGGGAGGAACCAAATGGCTAAGTGTTAGCCATTTAACCTAGGAAGATCAAATGGACGATGGAGATTGAAAGAGAGAAAAATATCAAGGGCTAAGATGAAGAGTTGACTGACTAAAGGAATTAAAAATTTCTTTTTAATGTGCATGGGGAGGATAAAAGAAATTAAATATTCCTCATAAAGGACCTTGGGAAGACAAAAGGAATTAAAAATTCCTTGGGGGATGAGAGAGGAATTAAAAATTCCTCAAAAACGACCTTGGGAAGACAAAAGGAATTAAAAATTCCTTGGGGGATAGGAAGAGTTGACTAAAGGGGGTGATTAGACAAGTTGATGAGAGATTAGAGGAAGGTTAGGTGGCTAATGAAGATTAGGATCCAACTTGAAAAATTTGGAGGATGTGACACATCCTAATCATGGATTAGACATGTGCACACCCCTAATGATGGGATTAGGAGGTGGATTAGAATTAAGAAAAAGTGATGGAGGATGTGACATGTGAGGAATTAAATAAATGTATTATTTATTTAATTCTTTGAGGAAAAGGGTAATAAAGGGTAAGGTATTTAATTATTTAACTAAATACCTTAGGTATTTAGAGGACTTTAGGGGTATTAATTAAATAATAATAATATTACTTAATTAATGCAAATAAGGGGATATTTAGATGAAAAGGGATAAATTTGACCAAATGTAAGTGGTCAAATTTAGATGTCTACATTTTTCCCCTCTTTGAGATGGTGTTACAAAGTAGCATCATTTCAAAGAAGATTAAAAGATAGCACCATGAAGAAGATGATTAGATTGGGAAAGATGCCCCAGTCATCAAAGGAGTGACTAGGAAGAAGGATGATGGGAGTGAAGATGAAGATTAGGGATTGAGGATGCCCCCTAGAGAGGACATGTGGGTTCAAGAGAACACGGGTGTTCTCTCGAAATGGATGAGATGTGAAAGATGATGCAAAATGATGGATAAGAGAGGATGATAAGCGATAGGAGATTGGGAAGAGAAGATGAGAAGAATGGAAGCACAAATGGATTTAAGGAAAAAAGTGATGTTTCCCCAGTCATGCTACAAGCCAAAATGGATTGATGATGGATGGAGTGTTGTTGAGGATGGAATGATATATCCCTAAACAACACAAAAGGATAGGGAAGGATAAATCTCAGTGATGATGATGAAAGTGATGATGAAAGTGTTGTTGATGAGGGAAGGATACATCCCGAAACAACACCAAAGGATAGGGAAGGATACATCCCGAGGATGATGATGAAAGTGTTGCTCATGAGGGTGGATACATCCCGATGATGATGATGATGATAATGATTGGATCAAAGCTTGTAGCAAGGCTGGGAACATGACCAAGGATGGGGTTAGATGATTTGTGCTAGATTGAATGGATGAGGATTGGATGGAGATGTGAGATGGTTGAAATGAATGAAAATGATGGAGGAGAAGATGCTTAGAATAACTAATCTATATTATCCTAAGAATATTGAAGATATGATGATATGATGAGGGTGCTTAGAATAAACAATCTATATTGTTCTAAGAAGATTGAAGATATGATGAAATGATGAGGATAAAGAAAGTCAAGGGATGAAAATGGATAGGATAGAGAGATGAGGAAAGTGATGAAGGATGAATGGATAGTAACCAAATCAAGCAGGTTAAGTGTTATGTGCTATGCTACCATATAATGAGCACATAATTTGATATAGCATGAGATACTATGCACCAGGGCATGAGGAACCAAGGTGACTTTGTATTACATGCATGGGACTGACACAACAAAAAAGGAGGATATCCCAACACCCCAAAGTCACGATGAATTTGGTCAGACCAAGCATTGGGATAACCACAAGCACAAAGGATGCCCCAGCATAAGACAAGACCACAGGGATCTTGGTGGGTACTATGTGGGATAACCAAGAAGACAAAAACAAACAAAAGATCAAGATATGCCCCTATGTTTACTAGTCATAGCACACCATGATATGATGGATCAAGGCGACCATGACGAGGTGTGATAGGGAGCTCAAATGATAAACAAAAGCCAAAAGTATCAAAAGATCACAATAAATTTTAAATTTCCTTTGCCACAAGATCAAAAGGTAGATGGGATTGAGATGGTCTAATGAGGAAGGATGCATCCTATTAAGACCAAAGATGGGGACTAAGCTAAATGATCGACATGACATAGGATATTCAAAATTGGTTGAATCTCATGATACGAGTGGATCTCATTTGTTAAGAGCCAGCTAGATAGGGACATACTTGACAACACAACATGACAACAAGACATAAGGCATAAGACCGATACACCCTAAAGATCTAGGGGCTCGAGGACCGATCAAAGATTAGCCTTGCCTATGTGAAAGCGCAGAGCCCTCATAGTTTGATAAAAGACCATGGACAAAAGTGGAAAGAGGACAATGAAGATGGATGATATATGACAAAGATAGGATGGAAAAAAGCCCCAAGTGGATCAAATAATCAACCTTTCTTACGTGAAAGCGTAGGGGCAACGTAGTTCGACAAAAGACCAAATATAAACAATGGATAAGGGATGATGAGATAACCATGATAATTGGATAAAATGATGGTACCGATACGATGAGACAAGATAGACCTATTGGATTGGATTGGATGATGGCATTTACATGAAGCTCAGGGATGGGATAGTTTTCCAAATCATCAAAAGATGAATTGGGAGAATGACATGATGGAGAGATGAGTGATGAGAAGTGATTGGAGATTGGAAAGATGTGTGAAAGAAGGGGGAGTGATGATGATGATATATATGACATTGGATTGTGTGGGGGTAAGCTTATAGCTAGATACCAATGACAAGGGTTTATGAGATGGGATGAGGATAGAGGTGAATGGATAGGGAGATAAGGATAGGGGATGGAAGGGATTCTATGATGGATGGATAGGAAGATAAGGTTGGGGAGATGAAAATCATTTTTTGGATGGGAAAGGAGATAAGGATGGGGAGATGAAAGGGATACTATGATGGATGGATAGGAAGATAAGGATGGTGAGATGGAGGGGATGCTATGATGGATGGATAGGAAGATAAGGATGGGGAGATGGAAGGGATTGCTTGGATGGATGGATGGGGAGATAGTAATAGTGGTATGGAAGGGATGACATGATGGATGAATGATGTCACCAAGGACTATGTCACAAAAGAAGTAGATGCCCCTACTCTAGATATTCCATGCGTGATGAGGCAGGAGGGATGGAAGTGTCAAAAGCATGTATAGATAGGTGTCCCTATATTTATCAAGATCACAAGAAGGATGGATGGGGAGATAGTAATAGTGGTATGGGTGAGGGGAATGTATGCCAAGAGGTATCCAAAGCATGTATATATTTTTTCCCCTATCTGTATTAATATCTCAAGGATGATGGAGGGATTGGAGGTAAATGGGATATGATAGGTAGGATGTGGAAGGTAGGTGGGATGGAGGAGATGGATGGAGGGGATGCATAGCAGGAAACTGCCCCCAAGTGTGGAAAGACATGGATGGGGATTTACACATGACACCAATTTTCTAGGTTTTCATCATGGTACTTATCCAAGGTGCTTGTTTGCCAAGTTTTCACCATTGGACGAATTATTTCTCTTTACTATTTTTTTTTTTACTCTTTTTTTTTTTTTTGGATTTTTGGATTTGTTGAATAGTATGTGGATGGAGATGGATAAGGATGGGGATGTGTATATGTGGATTTAGAAGATATGTGATAAGGAGATGGATGAAGGACTTAAGCATCAAGTTACATACAAGGTATTAAGAGCCCCTATGTGAAGTGACTATATTAGATGTCGGTACAACCTTATTAGGATAAATGGATTATGAAAGAGGATGGATTAAAGGGATTTGATGTGGGAGATATGTGGGATAATGAATGGGAAACTAGAAAGTGTATGGGTGGAATGATGGGGTGGATGTGTGATGGGGAAATTTTTTCAGGACCAACATTGGCACATGTGGTGGTGGATATGAAAGGATGGGAGGATTAGTGGATGGATGATGTGGGGATAATGGAGGAGATGGGATAGTGAATTTTGGGACATAAGGACCCAAAATAGATTTAGGAGATGGAGGGTAGATATGATTAGCTTTCGGATTAGAAACTTTAGATGTTGTTATAAATTTTTCATTTGAAGGCATTGCATCATTTTTCTTTGGGATCCACATGGTTTTGATTTTTGCTTTGGTGGGTCGTTGTGGCATGTGGGTTTGATTTGGATTTTGGATTTGATTTTGGATTAGATTTTTCTTTTTGTTAACATGTTTTTTAAGGAGACATGAGGGGATTTAGATTCATGTGGATGTTTAGATTTATAATTTTTTACTTTAGCATCCAATGTGCTTTTAATAGCAATGGAATGGGTGCAAGGAGATGGATGATATGAAGGAAACATGAATGGAGTGATGGAGGTTGGATTTTGGGGATGATATGTGGATGGAGGATGTGTAGGTATGTGCCTTTGTTGATCCTCATTAGGGAACATGAGAGTGGGATGTTTATGATGGGTGACATGGATAGGTGATTGGTGGATAAAAGGATGAATAGGATGGGATGGAGAATGTGATTGTGGGGTATAAGGGCCAAAAATGGACTTAGTGGTTGGAGGATGTGTGATGGCGGATGGAGGGACATAAGGACCCAAAATAGATGGAGTAGATGAAAAATGAGAGATGGTCGATGGAGGTAAATAAGGATCCAAAATGGATTCATAAGATGGAGGAATATGGATGGTTGTTTTGAGGTGATACGTTGGAGGGGGGATGGTGGAAAATGGTTTGATGGAGCGCTGGGAAGAGCCTATTATTCTATTGGAGGAGGCTCATTGAGGTATAGAGGTTGTACCAACATTTTTAGATTGCGAGGCTTGAGAGATATATCCAAGACCTTGTGTACATGGATTTTATTTGACATGGATGGGCTCTAAAATACCTTGCTCGTGAAGGCCTAAACCTTTTCCTTGATAGTTCATTCTTTTGAGCATTCACTCTATGGTAGGGTACTTGTTATTTTGGAAACATGATGTGAGTCAATTATTAGATGGAGAAGGATGGGTGGTGTATATACTTGGTTCCTCTTCTACAAGAAAACCACCATGGATGAATGTAAGAGTACCAAGGGGATATAAGCATAGTGTTGGGATGGTAGGGCTAAGAGATGATGGAGGATCATGAGATGGAAATGATGGGGAAACAACATCTTGATCAGGAGGAGTGAGTGGTAAGATACCAGGAGAAGGATTAGGTGATAGGATAGGATTTGGATTTGTGGTAGTGGGTGATAAGGGCTCATGCAATGGAGTGATTGGATCTTGAGTGATAAGGGGATCATAGAGTGTAATGGATGAGGGACTGTGATCTTGAGATGGACTAGATGGGATCGTAGGATCTCTATGTAGAGAACAAGGTATGTTGGTATGCTCTGGATCAAGCTCTTGGTATGACTCATCATGTGTGGGTGGCATGATAATGGAGTGTTGGAGGGACTCCTCAAGTGGGGGAGATGGAAGGATGGGGGATTCATGAAGTTCATGGGGATGGATTTCAGTGATACTAAGAGTGGGAGGAGTGGATTGGATTTGGGTGTCTTGGATGGATTGGGTGGGTCTAGGAGTAGAAGATGGTGATTGGGTTTGGTTATGTTTGATGGATTTGATGACTCTTGGAGTAGGACATGGGGGTTCAATGGATTCAGTGGATTTGATGGTTTCAATAGTTTAATTGGTGCTAGGAGTGGTAAGAGTAATGATAGGTGTGGGATGGTGCAGGGTCTCATCACTAATGATCATGGATGATGGATTGGGATGGCATGGTTCCATGACTTCAAGATGTGGAGTTGGGGATGTATTCTTTTTCATGAGTCCCTAGAGGACTTTTGGAGTGAGAATCATGCATATTCTAGGCTTAGATGGCATAGTAGGAGTGGATGAAGGATTATGGATTGGTGGAGGATTAGGATTATGGATTGGTGGAGTAGGATTAGATTGAGGAATGGGATTGGATGGAGGACTAAGAGTAGATGGAGGATTAGGATTGGTTGGGGAATTGAGATTAGATGGAGGGTTAAGGTAAGAATATTGTGATAGTGGAATATTGGAGGAAGTAGGTGGGGAATTAAGATAGGAATATTGGGATGGTGGATTAAGATGGGAAGATTGGGATGGTGAATTAGGATAGGAGGACATGGACAGTGGATTAGCACAAGAGGATTATGGGCCGTGTATTAGGACAAGAGGATGTGGGTGGTGGATTGTAATAAGTGTATTGGGACAAAAGATTAGGATGGGAAGATTGAGATGGTGGATTGAATAGGAGGATGTGGATGGTGGATTAGGATAGGAAGATGTGGATGTTGGATTAGGGTAGGTTGATGGGGGTGTAGGATTAAGATAAAAAGGTGTGGATGTAGGATTAGGATGGGCAGACTGGTAAGGAGGATTAGGATAGGGGGACATGGATGGGGGGTTGTAATAGGAGTATTGGGATGGTAGATTAGGATGGGAAGATTGGGATAAGAGGATGTGGGTGTTGGATAAGAGAAAGATGTAGATGAAGGATATGATGAATATGCAAATGGGGACATCCCTTGTCAAAGGTAGCATAAGGATTGCTAGTAGGTGTGGGTGAAGATGTGATGGGATAGCTTGGATGAGTGATTAGATTTTGGGTGGCACTCAAGGAAAGCTTGATAGCAATGATAACATCAAGGGGATCTATATCATACTCATCTTGATCAAAAATACTTTCATTATCATTGTCAACGTAATTAGGATTCCCCTTAACTACTATTTTTTGTTGCATTGGTGAAGGATAAGGATTCATGATGTTGGATGGGATGGATATGGATTGAAGGTATGGGGATAGATGATTAGAAGGAAATAAAATATGATGAAAAGATAAATAGGGAGGATTGGAAGAAGATGAAAGAAGGGATCTTAAGATTTGTTTTGATAACAGAAGATCTTGGATGTAGATGGACTAAAGCTCATATTGGGATTTAGGTTAAGCTCGGATTGGGATTGGATTAAACCTCTAATTAGGATTGGATTGAAGCTCAAATTAGGATGATTGGAGGATATGATGGGATTTATTTTAAACCAAGTTCAGGGGTTTAACTAGATGACGTAAGGTGCTGACAATTGATTTTTTCTAGATTTGGAAGTTTTCAAAAATTGTCAATTTTTTTCCATTTTAGGTAACTGCACATGCATATCTTTGAGAGTCTAGTTTTTTCCCAAAAACTTCCAAGAACTAAGGTAGGATGAATTTCCAACTAACATCCTAAATACAAAACATGATTTTTGAGTTATTAACAAAAATGACTTTTCAAATACTAGAAAAAAACACTAAATTGCAATTTTGAGGGTCAAGATGAAAGTTTCAAGCCCCAAAATGTGCCAAAATAGGGACCAACCACTCAAGTCGGTTGGGAATCTACATGTCACCTCATAACACAACCACCCATAAATTTTCAGCCCAAACAAACACCCGAGTCAAAAGTTATGGCCTCCGGAAGTTTCTGCATCAAAATCAAAACCCCTAGAACGAAGTCTAGGTGATTGGGATAGATGAACCAATGAAGGATATGGACTCTAATGATGTTCTAAGATGCACCTATGTGATTTGGTCAAAGAAATGATGACTTTCAGGAAGTGTTGATGAATGTGAACAACGATGAAGGGAAGATAGATGAAAGTCTGCTTTTGGGAAAATTTTCCTATCTGAGTGGCAAACTTGCCCAAACAGGGTGCACAATCGCCTAAACAGGAAGTAGAATCGCCCAAATAGAGGTCAAGATCACCCAAATAGGTGACAGACTCGCCCAACCAGGTGACAGACTTTCCCAACCAATAAGCATAATTTCCCAAATAGGATGCAAGATCTCCCAAACAGGGTGCAAGGTCACCCAAGCAAGAGGCAAACTCGCCTAAATAGAGGTCAAGATCACCCAAACAGGTGACAAACTCGCCCAACCAAGTGACAGACTCACCTAACCAATGAGAAAAATTTCCCAAACAAGATGTAGGATCTCCCAAATAGGGTACAAGGTCACCCAAGCAGGAGGCAGACTCGCTTAAATAGAGGTCAAGATCGCCCAAGCAGGTGATAGAATTGCCCAACCAGGTGATAGACTCACCCAACCAGGTGACAAACTCGCCCAACTAGGTGACAGACTCACCCAACTAGGTGACAAACTCGTCCAAACCACTTTTGGACTCATCTAAATTTGAAAATGGTCAAATGACATCGATAAATGGGGTAATAGATTCTCTGAACAGGCAAACTAATCTTCATAACGGGGCAACGAACTCGCCTAACAGGGAAACAGACTCACCGAATGGGGAAATGGACTCTCTAAATGGAGAAATGAACTCTCTAAATGAAGAAACAGACTCTCCTAACGAGGAAACAGACTCTCCTAACGGGGAAATGGACTCTCTAAACAGAGAAACAGACTCATCTAATGGGAAAGCGAACTCGTCGAATGGGAAAATAGACTAACCAAATGGGGAAATGGACCAATTGAATGGGGAAATGGACCAACTGAATGGGGAAATGGACCAACCGAATGGGGAAACAGGAAAACGGATTAACTAGACAAATAAATGGACTAACTAAATGGAAGACAGGATTGGTTGTCCAGGGTGCAAACTCACCCAAACTGATGGAAAATTCACCCAAAAAGGTGGAAATTTTTCCCAAGAAGGTGGAAAATTCACCCAAGTATGTGGCAAATTTTCCCAAGGATGTGGCAAATTTTCCTGTTCTATGAAAACGGGTGAAAACAATGGAAAATGACTGATGGAACAACTTGGACGGAAGACGTGATTGGTTTTCCAAGGAGAAAATTTTCCCAAGATGGTGGAAAATTCACCCAAGGATGTGGAAAATTCACCCAAGGATGTGGCAAATTTTCCTGTTCTATGAAAGTGGGCAAAAACAACTGAAAATGACTGATGGTCCAACGACTTGGACAGAAGATGGGATTGGTTGTTCAGGGAGAAAATTCACCCAAGCTAGTGGAAAATTCACCCAAGAAGGTGTCAAATTTGTCCAAGTATGTGGAAAATTCACCAAAGGATGTGGAAAATTCCCATATTCTATGAAAACAAGCAAAAATGATAGAAAACGACTAATAGAATGACTTGGACGGAAGACGGGATTGGTTGTCCAAGGATAAAATTCGCCCAAGCTAGTGGAAAATTCACTCAAGGATGTGGAAAATTCACCCAAGGATGTGGCAAATTCTCCTGTTCTATGAAAATGGGAAAAAATGATAGAAAACAACTTGGACAAAAGACAAGATCGGTTGTGGAAAAGGATGACAAGCACAACAAACAGTAGATAGAAGGCCAAGGCTAACTCAACTGAAAAGGAAAGCACTAGTATAGCATAGTGAAGACACACTAGGCAACATGATCCTAGAAGGGTTTCTATCTAGGAAAAACAAGGTGAACTAGAGATTCCTCGATATACACACGATACATGAGGCACAACCGTGAACACCAGTCTGTCATAGGCGTAAGTCAGGAGCCCCAGCGAGGTACTGGAAACTTAGACCAACTCTTCATGTCTTATCTAGGCATCACCCTAGCTTCGACGCTTCACTAGACATGATGTGACTAGATTGGGGTACAACTGTGGCTCTCCCCCCTTCATATACCCCACCAGTACATGTGGTTGGGATCGTCCCTTGGGGTGATGAAATCCCTAAGTAGGTCCTGCTAATAGAGGACACTACTAGATGTCTTTGACTGGTCCCCAGGCTTGCACAAAGCGCAAGGGGAGAGCTTGGACATTCTAATATCTCCTGGGTAACACAAATGGACTAAAGTGGACTACAATTTCTCGTCACCTAGAATTGGCAAATGGCACAAGAGGATTGGATATGTCAATATCCCACTTAACAAGCATGACACACAAGTATATTTGACCCTCTAATTAGTTCTATGTGTGACTAACTAGTATAGAAAATAACAAACAAACAAAAAAACTATTTTGGGACTGATCGTTCTGCCATAAACTATTAGTAGTTTGAACTTTTTCCTTGGACAAGCGAGAAATAGCTGCACAAACATTAGGAAAAAGTAGACACACTCACAAACGAACAAGTTAGGGGGTCAATATCTGAAAACAGCAAGAAACAAATATTGAAACTAAAGATTTAAGTCACTGTTTTACCTCAGAATCACCTATGTCTAGAGCAAAATCGCTTGTTCTAAGTGCATAATCACCCCTTTTAGTGGTAGAATCACCTATTTCAGTAGCATAATTTCCTATTTCAGTAGAAGAATTTCCTATTTAGGGTGTGGAATCGCCTATTTAGGGTGCAGAATCGCCTATTTAGGGTGCAGAATCACCTATTTGAGTAACAGGAAGCATACTTGCCCAATTTTTACAGATGGGTGAATTTGCAAGTTGCAAATTCGCCTCTATTTAAGGAAGGATCACCTGTCTTGATATAAGAATCACCCTTGTTGTTGCAGAATCACCTATTTCAATAACAAACTCTCCTCTGTGTGTAGCCTTAACCTGCAAAATTTGAAACAACAGAGCATGTGAAAGAACGGACCCATTTGTGGGTCCCACTGGGTGTGCTAGAAATGTGTGCAGTGTAAATTCCCTAGTCTAAGATGCAAAATGTATGAAATGCAAGCAAAGTGAAACACAAAAACACCTCAAGATTGACCTAATTGAACTTGAACAATGAAAAGATAAAAACAAGTTATTTACCTTGCCCAAGTTGGTCGATTGGTTGGCCTTGTTGATAGTTGATTTGTGTACTCCTAGATCAACTTCAACAACATAACAGCTTGTTGTAGCTTGATTTGGATGCAAACTTGGTGGGTTTTTGGTTATGGATGAAAGATGAAAGTGTATAATGGAGAGGATGAATGGTTGAGAATCACTAGGGTTGTTGGAGAATGAGAGAGCTTGGTCGTATGTATGTGAGAAGAAAATGCAAGGGGAGGAACCAAATGGCTAAGTGTTAGCCATTTAACCTAGGAATATCAAATGGATGGTGGATATTTAAAGAGGGAAAAAGATCAAAGGCTAAGATGAAGAGTTGACTAAAGGAATTAAAAATTCCTTTTTAATGTGCATGGGGAGGATAAAAGAAATTAAATATTCTTCATAAAGGACCTTGGGAAGACAAAAAGGAATTAAAAATTCCTTGGGGAATGGGGAGAGTTGACCAAAGGGGTTTATTAGACTAGCTAACCAATGATTAGAATACAGTTAGGTGGCTAATGAAGATTAGGAGCCAACTTGCAAAAGTTGGAGGATGTGACACATGAGAGGACCTTAGGAAGACAAAAAAGAATTAAAAATTCCTTGGGATATGGGGAGAGTTCACTAAAGGGGGTTTATTAGACTAGCTAATCAATGATTAGAGGACAGTTAATGGCTAATGAAAATTAGGAGGTGAATTAGGATTAAGTGAAAGTGATGGAGGATGTGACATGTAAGGAATTAAATAAATGTCTTATTTATTTAATTCTTTTGATGAAAAGGGGAAAAGGGGTAAAGTATTTAATTATTTAACTAAATACATTAGGGATTTAGAAGACTTTAGGGGTATTAATTAAATAATAGTAATATTACTTAATTAATGCAAATAAAAAGATATTTAGATGAAAAGGGATAAATTTGACCAAATGTAAGTGGTCAAATTTAGATGTCTACATTTTTCCCCTCTTTGAGATGGTGTTACAAAGTAGCATCATTTCAAAGAAGATTAAAAGATAATACTAGGAAGAAGATGATTAGATTGGGAAAGATGCCCTAGTCATCAAAGGAGTGACTAGGAAGAAGGATGATGGGAGTGAAGATGAAGATAAGGGATTGAGGATGCCCCCTCGAAAGGACCTGTGGGTTCAAAAGAACACGGGTGTGCTCTTGAAATGGACGAGATGATGAAAGAGGACATGGATGTAAATAGGATGCATGGATAAGGAAGGGAGATTGATGGTAGCACGACTGGTGGACAAGGAAGGTGGATGGATGTGGATGTGAAAAATAGATGAAAGGCAAGCAAAGGGAAACACAACAACACCCTAAGATTGACCTAGTTGAACTTGAACAATGAAAAGATAGAAACAAGTTATTTACCTTGCCCAAGTTGATTGATTTGTTGGCCTTATTGATAGCTTGATTTGTGTGCTCCTAGATTGATTTTGGTAGAATAACGGCTTGTTGTAGCTTGATTTGGATGCAAATATGGTGGGTTTTTTGTTATGGATGCAAGATGAAAGTGTATGATGGAGAGGATGAATGCTTGAGAATCAGTAGGGTTGTTGGAGAATGAGAGAGCTTGGTAGTGTGTGTGAGAAGAAAATGCAAGAAGAGGAGGAACCAAATGGCTAAGTGTTAGCCATTTAACCTTGGAAGATCAAATGGATAGTGGAGATTGAAAGAGGGAAAAAGATCAAGGGCTAAGATGAAGAGTTGACTAAAGGAATTAAAAATTCTTTGGGAGATGGAGAGAGTTGACTAAAGGGGGTTGATTAGACTAGCTAATCAATGATTAGAGGACAGTTAGTGGCTAATAAAAATTAAGAGGTGAATTAGGATTAAGTGAAAGTGATGGAGGATGTGACATATGAGGAATTAAATAAATGTCTTATTTATTTAATTCTTTCGAGGAAAAGGGGAAAAGGGGTAAAGTATTTAATTATTTAACTAAATACTTTAGCGATTTAGAGGACTTTAGGGGTATTAATTAAATAATAGATATTTTACTTAATTAATGCAAATAAGGGGATATTTAGATGAAAAGGAATAAATTTGACCAAATGTAAGTGGTCAAACTTAAATGTCTACATTTTTCCCCTTTTTGAGATGGTGTTAAAAAGGAGCATTATTTCAAAGAAGATTAAAATATAGCATCAGGAAGAAGATGATTATATTGGGAAAGATGCCCCAATCATCAAAGGAGTGACTAGGAAGGACGATAGGAGTGAAGATGAACATTAGGGATTGAAGATGCCTCCTTGAGAGGACATGCAGGTTCAAGAGAACACGAGTGTGCTCTCAAAACAGATGAGATGATGAAAGAGGAGATGGATGTAAATAGGATGCATGGATAAGGAAGGTAGATTGATGGTAGCATGGTTGGTGGAAAAGGAAGTTGGATGGATGTGGATGTGCAAAATGGATGAAATGCAAGCAAAGGGAAACACAACAACACCTCAAGATTGACCTAGTTGAACTTGAACAACGAACAAATAAAGCCAAGTTATTTACCTTGCCCAAGTTGATCAATTGGTTGGCCTTCTTGATAGCTTGATTTGTGTGCTCCTAGATCAATTTTGGCAGCATAACAGCTTGTTGTAGCTTGATTTGGATGCAAAGAGAGTGGGTTTTTGGTTATGGATGCAAGATGAAAGTGTATGGTGGAGAGGATGAATGCTTGAGAATCACTAGGGTTGTTGGATAATGAGAGAGCTTGGTAGTGTGTGTGTGAGAAGAAATGCAATAAGGGGAGGAACCAAATGGCTAAGTGTTAGCCATTTAACCTAGGAAGATCAAATGGATGGTGGAGATTGAAAGAGGGAAAAAGATCAAGGGATAAGATGAAGATTTGACTATAGAAATTAAAAATTCTTTTTTAATGTGCATGGAGAGGATAAAATAAATTAAATATTCCTCATAAGGACCTTGGGAAGACAAAAAGGAATTAAAAATTCCTTGGGGGATGGGGAGAGTTGACCAAAGGGGATGGTTAGACTAGCTAACCAATGATTAGAAGACAATTAGGTGGCTAATGAAGATTATGAGCCAACTTGCAAAAGTTGAAGGATGTGACACATGAGAGGTGTTAGTGTAATTAATATTTAATTACACTTGCATTACTTTACTTAGGTAATATTTAATTCCTAGGTTTATTATTTTCATCTTTATCTTATTGAGCTATCTTGTTGCTCAAGATAAGATTAGGGTTATGTATCTTTGCTTTTATAAAGAAAATCATATCTTGTAATTAAGCATTCCTGAATAATAATATGTTGCACATCTTTTTGCATTATCTCTGTTTTTTCTATTTTTCTCTTCTATGGAAGGATTTTCTGGTTTGCACTTCAGATCTTGGTTTCTAACATGGTATCAAAGCTCCAGACTTGTTGCTACATGTTCATGATCTAAAGATATTCTCTCACTGCGTCTTTTTCTGTGTAAGGGTTTTAAGCCAGGTTGACTTTTTGTAGATCTGGGGGTAGCCTAATTTTCTATGCATTTTTGGGACAAACAGACGTCGCCATCGATATCAGAGCATCCAAAAACCCCAAAAATTCCTTTTGTTTCATCGATTTAGGCAAAATTTGAAAAAAAGGGCAAAATTTTTTTAGCCCCAAGGTCGTACGGCCCCAGGGCACGCAGATCAATGCAAAAAATCAAAAAAATAAAAAAATATATAAAAACACAATTTTTTTAAAAAAATCTAAGCCACCCATTCAAAAGGGAGCATCGCTGACTCTCTGCCTGGTGGCCACCAGCCACCGGTCCGCCACCGGCGTTTGCAGCGTACCCACCTCTCTGTCGGCTCGCCTCCCACCGGCCACCTCCGCCACTTCACCGCTCCGCTTGTTATCAGCCCCCATAGGCTTTGAAGCCCTCGCCAGGGTCCTTTGGAGGACTGGGAGCTCTTCCATCAAGCCCCCACTGGGATTCTCAGCCCCTGCGGGCCAAATAGCTCAGCCGGCGGTCATTTCAGTGACTAGGAACCCCACCTTCCAGCCCCGCGACCCTTTTCTCCTCTGCGGGTGGTCCTATCAGCAACTAGGAGCTGCGACCTTGAGCCCCCAGCTGATTTTATTTCAGCCCTGTAGCAGACGGTCACATGGCGGACCGAGGGCTAGCACCTGCGAGCTGAACTTTTGCACCTATTTAGCGTTAGAAGTGCCTTTTATAGGCCTTTTTTTCGTTTTCTCATAACTTTTGCAAATGAAGGCCTTTTTTCGAAAACAAGATATCACCGGAAAGCTGATTTGATGATGGATCTAGTGGTGCAGGTCATTTTTTCTGATTTTTCCATTTTGATGCTTTTTTCGCCTGTCAAAGCCAGAAGTTGTTGTTTTTACTCCGGGAGGCATAACTTTTGCATCCTAGCTCCGTTTTTTGAAAAAAAATAGGCATTGGAAAGCTGGTTCGGTTCTCTACACAGATCTCATACCTATTTTTTCATATTTTTTTATCAGGTATCTGATATTCTTGTTTGATCTCAGCCTTTATCTTTTTACTCATTTTCTTAGGAAGTGTGCAATCAGGCTATTTTTTTGAGATCAGCGAGCATTTTTTTTATTTGAGAATATATATTGTTGTTTTATGTCATGGATTTACATCCTATTGCACCCCTTACTCCATTCAACTATTTTGGTTGGAAAAAACAAATGGAGATTCATTTGAAACATAAAGGGTTGTATGGGGTAACCATGGGTACATAAATTGAACCTACAGGTGCTACTAAAAAGAGAAAGTGGTTTAATAGATGTGATGAAGCTTATAGTACATTATGTCTATCTCTTTCATTTGACCTTTTTTTTCACATTGAGTCTTGCACTACACCAAATGAGATATGGACTACTTTGGAGTCTTTGTTTGGGAAGTAGGATACTATGAGAGGGTTTCAGTTAGAGAATGAGCTTATTGGCTTAAATCCTAGGGATTTTGATAGCATCCAGGAGTTTTTCACCAAACTCAAGTCTCTTAGATTACAATTGTCATAGTGTGGTGTTCAGAAAGAAGACTCTCAGTTGATATTGTCCATTCTTTCTAAGCTTGGACCAAATTATTCAGTTTTTGTTTCTACCTTTTATGCCACTATGGATGCACTTGGTATGATATTCACTATGCCATATCTTGATGACTTTGCTTCATCTCTCACATGAGAGCAAGCTAAGTTAGCTAGCATGGGCACGGTGAAAATTTCTTCCTCATCACAGGCACTTATTGCATCACAAGAGCCCATAGATCAGAAGGCTTCTACAGGAAAAGGAAAGAAATAGAAACAAAAGGATTCCAAACCTCATGAGCAGTAGGAGTCCTCAGATTCATCCTCCTCTTCTAAGGGGAAATCATTTAGGAAGGAGAAGAATACATGTGCATATTGCAAGAGGGAAGGACATGCATAACATAATTGTTACAAGAAGGAAATTGATGAGCTGAAACATCTTCTTTAGAAACATCAAATTGATTTTCCTTTTAGGATGTCTGCATCATCTTCTTCTTTAGAACAGCATAACACAGGCAAAGTTGGTTTACATACTTCATCATATATGAAGGGACATGCTCTTTGTGCTTCTTCAGGTATTGGATCAAGGAGATGGCTTCTAGATTCAGGAGCATCTCATTATATGGCTTCTTCACAGTCTATGTTCACTTCCTTTCAGCCTTGCACTATGTCTCCCATTTTGATGGGAAACAACACTTACATGAGTGTTATAGGGAAGGGATCTATTAGTTTTGGGGACCACTCCTTTCAGGATGTCTTGTGTGTCCCTCACTTGACAAACAACCTTCTTTCCATTTATCAGATCACACATGGAGGCACTGGGAGATCTGTGGAGTTCACACCTGATTTGATTATCATCAGATACTTGGAAAGTAGAGCAGTTATTGCTACTGGGATAGTGGATCACTCATCTCAGTTGTATTCCTTCACCGATTTTTCTACTGATGGTGCTTCTGTTCCTACAGCTGTTCCTCACACTTCTAGTGTGCATCATCATTCAGAGGAGAGATTTGGCTTAGACTTGAACATTGGTGTTCTCACTTTGGATCTTGTTCTTGAGCCTTCCATTCCATCTCCTCCCCCTCCTTTTGCTATTGTTGTGGCTACCGATGTGGCTTCTTCTATTTCAGTGCAGTAGGATCCAATTGATCATACATCTTTGGAGGTTTCTATTGAGTCTTCACCTACTTTGACTTCTTCATTGGTTGAGGTCACACCTGCTTCTGTGGAGACATCTTGGGCTACACCTATTCCACCTTCAGAGATTTCTTTCATTCGGCCTCTTCCCTCTCACTTCTTTCAAGAGATGCAGTTTCTTCAGTTCTTTTGGAGTTACTTCATTCTGGGGGGATCAGTGGTCTCTTTCTTCCTCTCTTATGGGGGGGTTCTTTTTTGTATCTTTGTGATGGATGGTGTCCTTGGGGGGTCTTATGGAGTCCTCCATATTTCATCACTTAGTTTATTGCATTCTATTTTGGGGAGGAGTTTTGTTCCCATGTGGTTTTCTCCTTTACCCTGTTTGATTTAGTTTGCAATGCATTTGTAAATGAGTACCTGATCATCCTTTGTTGTCGAGACTCATCCATGCATAATAATTTGCTTCTCCCTAAGTTGCAATTATGGGGGGGTGTTGGTGTAATTAATATTTAATTACACTTTAGCATAAGTTTACTTAGGCATATTTTATTTCCTAAGTTAATTATTATCCTTATCTTATTGAGCTGTCTTTTTGCTCAAGATAAGATTAGGGTTTTGCATTATTGCCTTTTTGAAGGATTTTGTATTATTTATAAAACATTTTACTTTCAATAATCATTATGCTAATTTTTGCTTGCACACATTTGCTCTGAGGGTTTACAGAACATCTCTTCATTTATGTTCTAAATATTTGTTGCATGTGATAGGTGATTGCTTGCAGGTGATTCTTGGGGACTGTGAATATCAAAGCCTTGATTTGCAACCCCTTCTCAGATTTTTGAGAAAATCATTGCAAAGTTCGTTCAGGATTCCTCGAGGGTATCATTCCTTGAGTTCATCTATGAGGCATTTTGGATCAAATTGTGCTTCACCATTGGATTCAGAGTGCTGGAAAAAGTCAAGATTAGCTTCTATTTTGCAGATTTTGGTCATCATTTGCTAGATCCATGAGGGTTTCAAGCTCAGAGATTTTTTGCAAGTTCTAGAGGTAGCCAATTTTTCGGAGCAGTTTGGGTAGAAACGGAGGTCACCATCGCGTTCGCAGCGGCCAAAAACCCTAAAAATGCCCTTCGTTTTGTCAATTTTGGTGCAGTTGATCTAGGAGGCAAAAAAATTTTGCCTGGGGGCCATATGGCCTCCCCAGCACCCGTTACGAGGCTCAAAAATCGAAAAAAAATGCAAAAAAAATGTGTTTTTTTTCCACCGGCGGTGCTCACAGTGTAAATGAAAAGCGCCACCGCCGCTCAGTCGAGTAGCCACCAGAGGACTGCTCAGCCCGGTGGCGCCACCCCTTTGCACCGCCCACCGCCACCGGCCAAGTTTTAGCCCCTGCAGACTCTAGAGCAGCCGACCCCGGTCACATGGGGGACCGGGCGCTATGCGCCCAGCCCTTGGTCTGCCTCCAAGCACCCGAGCAGGTCATATGCATGACCAGGGCCTCCGCTCCAGCCCCTAGACTGCAAGCCCCTAGTCGCGCACAGGACCAGGGGCCAATTTTTTTTTAGCCCCCTGGAGGCCCTATAGGCCAGATTGGCCTTTTTGGAGCAACTTTCACTAAATCGAGCGTATTTTTTGCATACGATGTCCGTTTTTTGCAAACGAGATACCGTTGGAAATTTGATTTTGACGCTGATCCAGTGGTGTAGGGTTTTTTTTTACCAGATTTCTCGCCAGATTTATTTTGTAGGTCCTTGAACTCAGATGTTGTTGTTTTCACTCCAGAGGGCATATCTTTTGACTCGGTGACCCTTTTTTCATCATTCTTGCGGCGTTGGAAATCTGGTCCAGTCCTTTACACAGATCTAAGGTCTATTTTAATTTTATATTTATGCATGTTTGCATTCTCTCCTTTTACAATCATTGTGTTATTGTAATAAATGAACTGAGATAAAGTTCCATCAAGGGGGTTTCTTGCATAATAATTTGATTAGAGTGTGTATGCACTTTGATCTCCATCTTGATTTGTTGGCAACTCATATGGGTTATCTAGTTTCCTAGTTTCTTTTGGCCACATTTTTTTCTATTGCTTGAAACATATCGGATTCATCGGTTCACACTTCAGTTGAGAGATTATGTTTCTTGATTCGCATTGGTTCAGATCCTTCTCAGTTTGAGGGCCATGTTTTTATGGTTAATGTTCCATAGTCTCTATGGTACTCTTTCCCATGGAAGAATTTTAGTCACAGTTTGGCATCGGCATCAAGATACACAGTTTCCAGATTATGTCATCATATCATCTACTGTTGCTTCATAGATTCTAGGATTGTTCCAGTTTGTGAGTTTTCCAGTGTTTCGTGGCATCGGGTTTGTTGTCGCATTATTATGATTCCATTTTTGGTTTTTTTTAGACAGAAGTATCTTTCCTTGCTTGTCGGATTGCGGTTCCAGTGTTACTCCATAGTGTTCTTCCAATGCTTCTTTGCAGTAGTCATCTCATTGTAGGGGGGTTTTGTCCCACTGGGTTTTCCTTCTCTACCTCATTATTGCATTTGTACATGGGTACCTAATCAAGCCTTGTTGTCAGGACCCATTCATGCTTTCTTGCATTCATCTTAGTTTTAGATGCATTTTTTTTTTTTTTAGTCTCCCTAAGTTACACTTATGGGGGGGTGTTAGTGTAATTAATATTTAATTACACTTGCATAACTTTACTTAGGTAATATTTAATTCCTAGGTTTATTATTTTCATCTTTATCTTATTGAGCTATCTTGTTGCTCAAGATAAGATTAGGGTTATGCATATTTGTTTTTATAAATCAAATCATATCTTGTAATTAAGCATTCCTGAATAATAATATGTTGCACATCTTTTTGCATTATCTCTATTTTTTCTGTTTTTCTCTTCTGTGGAAGGATTTTCTAGTTTGCATTTTAGATCTTGGTTTCTAACAAGAGGAATTTGGGAAGACAAAAAGTAATTAAAAATTCTTTGGGAGATGGGGAGAGTTGACTAAAGAGGGTTGATTAGACTAGTTAGTCAATGATTAGAGGACAATTAGTGGCTAATGAAAATTAGGAGGTGAATTAGGATTAAGTGAAAGTGATGGAGGATGTGACATGTGAGGAATTAAATAAGTGTCTTATTTATTTAATTCTTTTGAGTAAAAGGGGAAAAGGGGTAAAGTATTTAATTATTTAACTAAATACCTTAGGGATTTAGAGGACTTTAGGGGTATTAATTAAATAATAGTAATATTACTTAATTAATGAAAATAAGGGAATATTTAGATGAAAATGGATAAATTTGACCAAATGTAAGTGGTCAAATTTAGATGTCTATATTTTTCCCCTCTTTGAAATGGTGTTACGAAGTAGCATCATTTCAAAGAAGATTAAAAGATAGCACCAAGAAGATAATGATTAGATTGGAAAAGATGCCCCAGTCATCAAAGGATTGACTAGGAATAAGGATGCTGGGAGTGAAGATGAAAATTAGGGATTGAGGATGCCCCCTCGAGAGGACATGCATGTTCAAGAGAACTTAGGTATGCTCTCAAAATGGATGAGATGATCAAAGAGGAGATGGATGTAAATAGGATGCTTGGATAAGGAAGGGAGATTGTTGGTAGCATGACTGGTGGACAAGGGAGGTGGATGGATGTGGATGTGCAAAATGGATGAAATGCAAGCAAAGGGAAACACAAAAACACCTTAAGATTGACCTAATTGAACTTGAACAATGAAAAGATAAAAACAAGTTATTTACCTTTCCTAAGTTGATCGATGGGTTGGCCTTGTTGATAGCTTGATTTGTGTGCTCCTAGATTGATTTCGATAGCATAACGGCTTGTTGTAGCTTGATTTGGATGCAAAGGTGGTGGGTTTTTAGTTATGTATGCAAGATGAAAGTGTATGATGGAGAGGATGTATGCTTGAGAATCACTAGGGTTGTTGGAGAATGAGAGAGTTTGGTATTGTGTGTGTGAGAAGAAAATGCAAGAAGGGGAGGAACCAAATGGAAAAGTATTATCCATTTAACCTAGGAAAATCCAATGGATGGTGGAGATTGATAGAGGGAAAAAGATCAAGGGCTAAGATAAAGAGTTGACTATAGGAATTAAAAATTCATTTTTAATGTGCATGGGAAGGATAAAAGAAATTAAATATTCCTCATTAAGGACCTTGGGAAGATAAAAAGAAATTAAAAATTCCTTGGGGGATGGCGAGAGTTGACCAAAGGGGTTGATTAGACTAGCTAACCAATGATTAGAAGACAATTAGGTGGCTAATGAAGATTAGGAGCCAACTTGCAAAATTTGGAGGATGTGACACATGAGAGGACCTTGGGAAGACTAAAAGGAATTAAAAATTCCTTGGGAGATGGAGAGAGTTGACTATAGGGGGTTGATTAGACTAGCTAATCAATGATTAGAGGACAATTAGTGGCTAATGAAAATTAGAAAGTGAATTAGGATTAAGTGAAAGTGATAGAGAATGTGATATGTGAGGAATTAAATAAATGTCTTATTTATTTAATTCTTTTCAAGAAAAGGGGAAAAGGGGTAAATTATTTAACTATTTAACTAAATACTTTAGGGATTTAGAGGAATTTAGGTGTATTAATTAAATAATAGTAATATTACTTAATTAATGCAAATAAGGGAATATTTAGATGAAAAGGGATAAATTTGACCAAATGTAAGTGGTCAAATTTAGATGTCTACATTTTTCCCCTCTTTGAGATGGTGTTACGAAATACCATCATTTCAAAGAAGATTAAAAAATAGCACCAGGAAGAAGATGATTAGATTGGGAAAGATGCCTCAGTTATCAAAGGAGTGACTAGGAAGAAGGATTGTGGGAGTGAAGATGAAGATTAGGGATTGAGGATGCCTCCTAGAGAGGACATGCGGGTTCAAGAGAACACGGGTGTGCTCTCGAAATGGATGAGATGATGAAAGAGAAGATAGATGTAAATAGGATGCATGGATAAGGAAGGGATATTGATGGTAGCACGACTGGTGGACAAGGAAGGTGGATGGATGTCAATGTGCAAAACAAATTATATTCAAGCAAAGGGAAACACAACAACACCTCAATATTGACCTAGTTGAACTTGAACAATGAAAAGATAAAAACAAGTGATTTACCTTGCCCAAGTTGATCGATTGGTTGGCCTTGTTCATAGATTGATTTGTGTGCTCCTAGATCAATTTTAGAAGCATAATGGCTTGTTGTAGCTTGATTTGGATGCAAAGATAGTGGGTTTTTTGTTATGGATGCAAGATTAAAGTGTATGATGGAGAGAATGAATGCTTGAGAATCACTAGGGTTGTTGGAGAATGAGAGAGTTTGGTAGTGTGTGTGTGAGAAGAAAATGCAAGAAGGGGAGGAACTAAATGGCTAAGTGTTAGCCATTTAACCTAGGAAGATCAAATGGACAATGGAGATTGAAAGAGGGCAAAAGATCAAGGGCTAAGATGAAGAGTTGACTAAAGGAATTAAAAATTCCTTTTTAATATGCATGGGGAGGATAAAATAAATTAAATATTCCTCATAAAGGACCTTGGGAAGAAAAAAATGAATTAAAAATTCCTTGAGGGATGGGGAGAGTTGACCAAAGGGGTTGATTAGACTAGCTAACCAATGATTAGAGGACAGTTAGGTGGCTAATGAAGATTAGGAGCCAACTTGCAAAAGTTGGAGGATGTGACACATAAGAGGACCTTGGGAAGACAAAATAGAATTAAAAATTCCTTGGGAGATGGGGAGAGTTGACTAAACGAGGTTGATTAGACTAGTTAATCAATGATTAGAGGAAAATTAGTGGCTAATGAAAATTAGGAGGTGAATTAGGATTAAGTGAAAGTGATGGAGGATGTGACATGTGACGAATTAATAAATGTTTTTGTTATTTAATTCTTTCGAGGAAAAGCGGAAAAGGGGTAAAGTATTTAATTATTTAACTAAATACCTTAGTGATTTAGAGGACTTTAGGGATATTAATTAAATAATAGTAATTTACTTAAATTAAAGAAAATAAGGTGATATTTAGATGAAAAGGGATAAATTTGACCAAATGTAAGTGGTCAAATTTAGATGTCTACATTTTGCCCCTCTTATAGATGGTGTTACGAAGTATGCATCATTTCAAAGAAGATTAAAAGATAGCACCTAGAAGAAGATGATTAGATTGGGAAAAATTCCCTAGTTATCAAAGGAGTGACTAGGAAGAAGGATGATGGGAGTGAAGATGAAGATTAGAGATTGAGGAAGCCCCCTCGAGAGGACATGCAGGTTCAAGAGAACATAGGTGTGCTCTTGTAATGGATGAGATGATGAAAGAGGAGATGGATGTAAATAGGATGCATGGATAAGGAAGGGAGATTGATGGTAGCACAACTAGTGGACAAGGAAGGTGGATGGATGTGAATGTGCAAAACGGATGAAATGCAAGCAAAGGAAAACACAGAAACACCTCAAGATTGACCTAGTTTAACTTGAACAACGAAAAAATAAAAAAAAGTTATTTACCTTTTCCAAGTTGATCGATTGGTTGGCCTTGTTGATAGCTTGATTTGTGTGCTCCTAGATCAGTTTCAGAAGCATAACGGCTTGTTGTAGCTTTATTTGGATGAAAATATGGTGGGTTTTTGGTTATGGATGCAAGATGAAAGTGTATGATGTGGAGGATAAATGCTTGAGAATCACTAGGGTTGTTGGAGAATGAGAGAGCTTGGTAGTGTGTGTGAGAAGAAAATGCAAGAAGGGGAGGAACTAAATGGCTAAGTGTTAGCCATTTAACCTAGGAAGATCAAATGGATGGTGGAAATTGAAAGAGGGAAAAAGATCAAGGGCTAAGATGAAGAGTTGACTAAAGGAATTAAAAATTCTTTTTTAATGTGCATGGGGAGGATAAAAGAAATTAAATATTCCTCATAAAGGACCTTGGGAAGACAAAAGGAATTAAAAATTCCTTGGAGGATGGGAAGAGTTGACTAAAGGAGGTGATTAGACAAGTTGATGAGAGATTAGAGGAAGGTTAGGTGGCTAATGAAGATTAGGAGCCAACTTGCAAAAGTTGGAGGATGTGACACATCCTAATCATGGATTAGACATGTGCAAACCCCTAATGATGGGATTAGGAGGTGGATTAGAATTAAGAAAAAGTGATGGAGGATGTGACATGTGAGTAATCAAATAAATGTATTATTTATTTAATTCTTTGAGGAAAAGGGGAATAAAGGGTATGGTATTTAATTATTTGACTAAATACCTTAGGGATTTAGAGGACTTTAGGGGTATTAATTAAATAATAATAATATTACTTAATTAATGCAAATAAGGGGATATTTAGATGAAAAGGGATAAATTTGACCAAATGTAAGTGGTCAAATTTAGATGTCTACAAGTAGGATCATCTTTTAAGCTCATATCTAAGAGGAAAATATTTGATTTAATTCATTATGCAATTCCTCATCAATCTTATCAATTTCAATATCATCATCTAAATTAATCACAACAGGAGGTCGAATGATTACATGTCCATAGGATTTTTTTGTTGTTTATGTTGCAGCAAGGGCGAAGAGACATGATTCCTTGCTGGAGACAAGTTTGGATTTTGATTTTAGATCTATATTATTATTTTCTTGAAACAAATGAGTGATAGCACGATAGCTACACTTATGCTCTCTAGTATTTTGATATCTTTACATGTAGTTTTGAAGTTGGGTTTTTGTAGGAGCAGGTTTATCAACAATAGGTTTCTTTTCTTCCCTTAATGGAAAAACATAAGGAACCATAAGAGGTTGTTCAGACACTTTCTCTTTAACTTTGTAAACTTATTTGACTTTAGGAGGCACAACAAGATTGTTTTGGTTATCTCGTGGTCTCTTATATTAAATGGTAGGAGGATTTATCATAGGTTGGTCTTGGATAGTTGGAAGGGCTTTAGGTTCAATCATGGGTTGAGGAATATTGCTAAGGGATAATTTTTCTATGTGATTTTCCTTAAAATTTTGATAGTATTTGAAAAAGAAGTCTTCATGGGGTCTAATAGGTTTAGTAGGCTCAGGCCAAAAGAAATCCAATAAAAAGTTCCCACGAGAAGACACAAGATTAAAGCCACTATGATGCACAAGAAATATCTCATTTCCAAAGGGAAACTTTAAACATTTATGCACAACCGATGGGAAAACATTCATGGAGTGAAGCCATGGATAGCCTAACTTCACACAAAATTGTTGTGATGTCAGGATGATGGTGAATAAGAAATTTAATGTTTTTCGATCCAACCTTTAGGGGGAGATTTATCGAGCCAATAATAGGGAAAGCAAAACCATTATATTTTTTGATCCATGCTTTTAGTTTGTAATATATATCTTGATAAATCTCATGCACTAATAGGAATTCTTCAATGATCAAGTTTTCTACACATATGGGATCAATTAATATTCCATTGGTAGGCTTGTCATTGATTCTTCCAGCTATGTAAAGAGGACCATTGGGTGCATGTTTAAGTATGTTCTTGTTGTGAGAAAGCAATTTATTAAGTGACATTTTGGTTTGGCCCTTACAAGGTTTAGCTTCAATAAAGTTGATCGAGGCATGTATATTATCATTTTCTTTATTTTCTTAATTTCCCTTAATTAGCCCCTTTAATTTAAATCCAAGCCTAATTAATTACAAATTAAGTGTTAAAAAGTGATAATTTCTCCTACACTACAAAACTCTAGGATTGGTCCCTAATCTACTGGGTTATAGAGTCGTAGTTTACCAAGATAAAAAACATTATGAAATCATCATCGGATATAAAATATGTATATGCATACACCAAAGATATGATATCAAGTAATTCAACATACTAAGAATTCATCTCCAAATTATATAACTTTATATGAAATAAAGAAAAGATCACTACAAACCTTGTAATTAATTATAATTCTATGATATTATCAAATATTCATTATAATAATGCTAACAAATGTAGAAATAGGGAACCCTAAGATAGAATGTTATCATAATTCATTGCATAGAATTTCCAAAGAGGATCTAAAAATGGCCATGGAGATATTTAGTAACTAACATATATTATAATACAATGACCTCCTTATCATTTATAAAATGTGTTATTCACTGATGAGAGCCAATTATGTCCCATTTTATGCCACATTTTAGCCTATTTCATATGCCTTCATACCCATTCCCACATTCCATTTCCATTCCATATCATACTATTTCGCCATTTTATGTTGCATGTGATTAAATATATATAAGTGGTATTTAATATAGTTTTGGATAAAATATGGAAATTAATTATTGATTGTATTTACTAATAAGAATTATGATTTCAATCCTTGGAAAATATATCTTGCAGCATGTTGATTTCCTATCATCAGGATATAGACTTTGTGTCATCAACATATAGACTTCCTGTCATGTTCTTCACAGGAACCGCCTATCACCTACACAACAAAAAATAATTTCAGCAATTAATTTTATTTTAAATAATTATTTATTGTGCTATTCACATGGCATGAAATAACATATATTTTTTTATGTTGTAATTAATAAAATTATGATGAAGAGGAAAAACAAATAGCTATTTTTATGGCACAACAAAATCCTATTTTTATGGCACAACAAACTCCTATTTTTATGGTTGGTTTTATTCCAACCCACAAGCCATAAATAAAGCCATAAAAGATGGAAAGGGAATAGGATAAAATGCAACCAAATAGGTCGGAAAAAAATATAATAGGTAGTGTGGAAAATCATATGCATAATATTAGAAAAATAATGCAGCAAATCCACACGTAGAAATAAGAGGAAGGGTGTGAAGAAGAGTGAAAGGCTCTCATCTCATCTCACCTGCAAACTACGGAGCAAGGGCCCACTCCTTAGTGAAGAACGGTGAAATTTATTTATTTTTATTGTTAATATTTGTGTGTGTTATTTATTTTCTATTTGATTTAATTTCAATAGCTTTCAAACTTTAATAGTTTTGTGATTTAAATTCCAGCATCTTTATTATAGTTCAATTTAATATAAGATTTTTTTATTTAAGTTTTGAATGTAATATTTCATTAAAGTTTGATTTTAGTATTATTAATTTGGTGTGGAAGAGCTTATAGTGTGTTTTAATTTCTATTGTAAATTGTTGTTATTACTATCATAGATTGCTACTTTTATTGTCGTAGACTTCTGTTGTTTTTTATAACAGTTCCTATCACAGTTCCTGGCGAGTTCTTGTCAGAAAGGAAAAATAGGAAAGTTAAACCAGATTTTCACTTAGGAAATTTATGTGTGTTCTAGCTACATTAATTCCCACTTAACTCACTACTCTCCCCCCTTAGGTATAATGCCACAACACCTCTTGCAAGCTCACGATATCTGAATTGATACTTAGACCAAGTTGAGCCTAGTTTATTATTTACCCTAGTTTTGGCCTATCATTTTGGCCTCGTTGCTGGGGAGAGGTGTTAAAGGCCAAAAAACTCAGTGAGTTAAGTTAGCACCAATGCATTAGCATGAAATCTTGACCAACTACCAGCCTTGCCTGGTGATTAGTCCTAATTTGCGTTATTTAAATCATATAGATGAATTGTTAGAATTAGTAGGTAGATTTTAGAAATTAAAACCATTTATATATTTACACCAATTGTTGTGAGTTAATTGATAGGAAGAAAGTAAGTTTGAAGAAACAGTGTAAAAATAATAAAAATGTTGCATTTTTAAAGAAATTCAAACACATCACTTTTCAAGGAAAAATGTCGCCCCTTGACCCAGCTGGGGGATGCCGCCCCCAGACCCTTGCTTTCAAATTTAAAAAGAAAAGAAAAAATTGGTGGGGGAATCATGCTAACACAAAGTGATGTTTTTATACCACCTCTACCTAACAAATGCAACTTAGATAATCTTTATCTTCCAATACCATTGTCACAAACATCTCCAAATATTATTTCCATAGTTGAGAAAGAGAAAATAATTGATGAATTTTTAGGACAATAGAATTTTGAAAATGATGATTTGACCATTTCTTGTTCTAATTGTTGCAAGGGAGAAGATAAGTGCACATGCCAAGCTGTTCAAGAGGACATGGTGAAGGAGATCCAAGATATGTGTGAGCCTCAACAAAACAAAGGTGAAAGTGAGAATGTATTCTTTGTAACACAAGAATAATTACACACATCAAATTAGGTAGATCATGGTATGTTAAATGATTTTAAAATGTCATATAATTCTATTGAATCAAGAAGGCAATATGTTTCTTCACAAAATGCTTCCTTATCTAGTATGTGTGGTGAATGGCAACAATCACCTTTCTACCAAGAATAGCATAATGAATTCTCACAACAACCATACCCATTCCATATAGTAACATCTCCACCATATCCATCTTATATATTACCATCTTCACCATCTACTCTATATACCATACAAATTTTACCATTGTCATTATCCCACCCACCATCCACCCCAACATATCCACCAAGGGAAATTGCAATTCCTAATATATTACTATTATCTAATATGGTGGTTCAATCTGCATATAATAATGAGGTTACATTGATCCCTTTACATTTAATTAATATGCATGAAATTGGTAAATCACTTGATTGCAATCTATTCACACAACTAAAGGATGTGATTTTATTTTAATTGAATTTGAAGAAAAAAATGATTTACTAAAAGATAATCAACTTAGTTCTTCTTATCTACTTAATGAATCACAACTTTTAGAATTAATTCACAGACATAAGGAAACAATTCAATGTGATTGTAATTTTATCATTGAAATGATAAATATGTGTGTTGAAATTAATCATGCAATAAGTAGTGGTGAACTATATGCCTTATTGATTCAAGAGTTGTGTGAGATACATAATGAAATCCCACAAGATCTATTTATAAATATTTTTATACTCAAACATCTAGATCTTTGGAGGCCTATGGTAAAATTGTGTATTTCTCACACACTTATTAATCTAGGTCCAATAATTGATTTTATGTTTAAGAAGAACTAGAAGGGTTTGAATGCATTAATGACCATACAAAACATGCTAAAAATAGATTATCATTCATTAAATAAGGATCAAGGTATTATTAATGCTTTGGACTATCCTAATACCCTCATGGTTTTACAATGTGAAACTAAGTTGGGGGAAAATCCATTTAATTTTGGAAATATTTGGTTGATTAAATAGAGCTCGAGGTATTCTTAAATATGTCACTATTTTTATTCATTCTTTGGATTATCTTAATGTTATCATGCCTAAATTGCAGTATGAAGTTAAGTTGGTGGAGGGGAGGGGGGGGGGGGATCCCTTGAATTTTGACTATTCTTGGTTGATTTCTAATAAACCCTCATTAATTATTTCTTTGGTGCTTCTAAAAATACCATTATTTAATACTTGAACCAAATAAAGGTACACATTCTTGTGTTAATTAGAATTGATATTATGCCTACACAAGCATTCATTGTAATAATATTCATCCATTTTATTATTTATTCATATTAATAACTCTATCCTTCATTTACAAAAAATAACTTAACTATTTATTAATGGTGGAGTTATTAAATGGATGATATTGCATTACTAATATACTTGATATGCTTGGTCATGAGAACATGGTTACAGGTTTTCATGGTTACCCAACACTTTTGCACCAATACCAGTTGATGATGCTTCTCTACATGAGCATTGAATAACACACTTTGCTGGCTTTGCTAAAATTTTGTTGGCCTTGCTAGCTATATGGAACACCTCAAGTTTCCTTTACGCTTCACTATTGGAGATCACAAGAGGATTTTTGGGTGAGGTTTTCAACATTCATGGACACAACTTCTCTTTGATATCAACTTTGATGCTAGATCATGTTGAGGATAGTATGCAACTTGGTGTATGAGAAACAAAATACTATGTTCTTGGCTAATTCTTCATAAGCCACAAATCCAAAGACCACTTGGAGATAGGCACACAGAGCTTGAACATATTGCAGATCAGTATAATTCATCGTAAGGATTGACTCATCCACCAACCTACAACTATATGAAAATATTGGATAAGTTGAGAGACTACCATTGGTCTTTCAAGTTACATAGCCTTATCTTTGAATGATTGATTCTATTGTAAGTAATTCCTTCCACCAAGTGATTGGGCATGAATTCAAAAATTCTACAATTAGATTTTAGATATGGTGGCATGAGCTAAATGGATCAAGATTGTTTGTAGCAATTGTGCTATGAACTATGCATGGTCAATCTTGATGGAGGTATCTTTCTTGTTGGTCATCATTTCAAGTTCTACCTACAACCCAGTTTTAGTAGTGACTTTTTGTGGTGTCATAGGAGGAACTTAGGTTTTTGATGGTGTCACTTCAACATCCATATAAGGGGTTCCTTCTCTTTGGTCATTATATGCAAGATATTTGGAAAAAAAAAATTGAAAGAATGAAAAAATGAAAAAAATGAAAAAAAGCAATAATTTTTAACAATGAAAACCTTCAATTGTTGTTAAAGAACTATAATTTGAAAACTAGTTTCTAGAAAATTGTAGTTGAATAAAATTCTTAGTGGTGAAAATTGTTTCTATAGCACCACTAAGCATTAAGTGATTGAAAACTAGCTTGCCAGTGGTCACTTGTCATAATCAAAATTGAAAAATAAAACAAAAAAAATGCAATAATTTATGTTCTTTTTATGGGCTAATTAGCTTACAATTATACTCTATCGCTTCAATGGTTGTTTGAGTGCCTCTAGCACCTCATGTTTCTCACTTGTGTAGATGTGCTCTCATTTTTCATGGTCAACATAACTTTGATCACCTGTAGCACAAAGTTACACATTCAGTTGAGGTGTTAGAAAACGTGAAGATAGATTCAACTACCATCAATATGCTCCATATTGCTTCATTATGAAGGCGCCCTTTCATGTGCAACAATACATGTTGGGGATTTAGAGTTGCGGAGTTACATTGGCTACCAGATCTTAGCATTAATGGACATGCAACTTGTTGCTAAAACAATCAATTTTATTTTTTATTATGTTATCTTTTAACTTTATTAATATTTCTTATTGTATTAATCATATCATGCAACATTCCTATCCATCCTCTCCTTGTTGCTCGAGGACGGCCAACCCTTTAAGTTGGGGGAGGTTCCTCATCCTTATTCCCTATCATTTTTCCCATTATTTTCTTTCACCTTAATTACCTCACCATAGTATCCATTATCCTATCGTTGTATCCATTATTTTCACCCTTCATAATCATTCATATTGCTTACTATGTCACCCATTTCATGTAGCTCATAAATATGGAGATAGTTTTTTTCTTATGATACCTCATATATATACCATTTCCAATAAATAATGCTATGAGAAAAATTTCAAAGAAAAATGAGAGAAAAAATGATAAAAAAGGAGTAAAAATAAAAAGAGGTATGAATGTTAAAAAAAGAGTAAAAATGTAAAAGAAAAATGAGAGAAAAAAAAAGAGTAAAAATCAAAAGAGGTATGAATGTTAAAAAAATGAAATGAAAGTTGGAAAACAAAAACAAAGCCATGATGATTAATATACAAAAGAGCTATAGAAAATTTGAAAGGAACTATGATCGTTAATGAGCTATAATAGTAAAGGGGTGAAGAGGAAATCCAAAGTCACAATGCTAAGGCTATCCTCTAAGAAATAACAATTGCACGAGGACGTGCAATATGTTAAGTTGGGGGGAATGATGAGAACCAATAATGTCCCATTTTATGCCACATTTTAGCCTATTTCATATGCCTTCATACCCATTCCCGCATTCCATTTCCATTCCATGAATACTATTTCACCATTTTATGTTGCATGTGATTAAATATATATATAGGTGGTATTTAATATAGTTTTGGATAAATTATGGAAATTAATTATTGATTGTATTTACTAATAAGTATTATGATTTCAATCCTTGTAAAATATATCTTGCAGTATGCAGATTTCCTGTAATGCACGTCATGCAAACCCCAGAGAACACACACAATGCAAATAATTTTTTTTTTTTTTAAAATAATTAAATTAAACATGTAATAACATTAAACCATAACCACATAGCATATTACATAGCATTAACACACTTAGTTCTTTGGGGCATGCAAGGTTACATTGCAACAACTAAACGGGAATAAAAATAAAGATTACCACAATATCATTTATAATGATAACCAAGGATAAGGTTACATCCAATAACCATGATGCGAGAATAATAAACATCGCATAATTACATCCATGATACATCTCTTAATAGAGTTACAAATGATCCTAACTATTACATCATTGTTATAATATTACATTACAATTTCTGATAATAGAATTACATTGAATTTCCCAACATGGGAATTGATACAAGTATAATGAAATATGAAGTACAACTGATCACTGGTACAACTCCACTGCGGAATGCTGAGAAGACAAGACGCTGATGGGGAACCCAATAGGTGCGGAGCACGTTCCACCCAACCATGTGAATTACAAGTAACTCACCCCCCGTGCTCAGAGGTGGCGAGGAAGAGAACCCGATCATGAATGTCAAACAGACTCAATAACAACATGATACAAAACAAGTACCACTCAAGCATGCAACACACAACCATCGACGTTCTCAGTTCACATAACAAGTTAAAACCAAGAAACTCATCACAATAACATGAAGTATCATCAATTAACAATCATGAAATAATTTCACAAGAATTCAAAAAGCATCATAAAGAGATAACATCCAGAAGAACCGAACCAACACCCAAGACACATTTCCAAACAAATCAAAACCAATAAAAAGAACACGATTCCATAATAACACTAAATCAACCATTCAATACACCATTCCATAGGCAACAAGAAATAAGTCAGACGGTGACAAGTGGGGAGGGTCATCGCATAGCTCTCATGGGATCCCCTGGCACTTCCTCCAACTAAGGCGTCGGCACCCATCTATGGATCCCCTAGCCCTAAAATCAGAAACAACATAAAGATTACAATATCTAGAGGCAACTACAAACAAAGCACAAGAGTTTCAAGTGGAGAGGGTCATCACATAGATCTCATGGGATCCCCTGGCACTTCCTCCTACTGAGGCGCCGACACCCATCTATGGATTCCCTAACCCTCAAAAATAACATAAATATAACAATATCCAGAAGCAACTACAAGCAAAGCACAAGGGTGTCAAGTGGAGAGTGTCATCGCATAGCTCTCATGGGATCCCCTGGCTCTTCCTCCAACTGAGGCGCCGGCACCCATCTATGGATCCCCTGGCCCTTCCTCCTAACTGAGGCGCCGGCACCATAGGGTAGCTCATGCGGAGCCGATAATCTCTCATGAAGACGAGACTACGACTTTGCCGACCACGGCCTACTCAGTCTATCACTAGTCTACGGTAGACCTAATGCATAGACGAGGAATCCAGTTTTAATTATCTTGTGTGTTTTACTACCCATCCCCCTAAATTCTATTTTTAGTTTATCACTTGATTAACTACTCTTACGTGGGTTCCCCTGGCACTTCCTCCAACTGAGGCGCCAGCGCCCACGAAGAGCCACTCTCCCTATGACCCTTAACATATCTCAAGTAGGCAAGGGTTGAACCAACACATATTAATCATAAAACCAAAATCAGATACACGAGGCATTAACCATCTCGCAACTGCACATAATCAAAAGACTGGCAAACCCGTCCAACCCTTCCTAACCTAACACCAATAACGCTCAAAAGCATAAACAAAGGTAAATAACACTTTAAATCACAAGCCTCTGGAACAAGATTTTCACAGACCAATACGGTTCCCACATCGACAATTCTGAAAAAAAGAAAACCATGACAAAAAGAAAATTCAGATAACATTACAGGGTTGCACCACTACGTTTAATTCCACTCTCGATTATGTAACCAATCACAAATGTCGCAACAAGGTCTACGATCACCGTTAAAGTTCAATTGTTGTATAACAAATTTGTTTAACCAAACGATCAAGAACAGTGTCATTTTAAAATATATCAAAATCTCTTAAATAATAACAACATCAAGTATTTAATTTCAAATACACAATTATATTCTTAAAATATAATAAATTAACTTTAAAATTAAACAATCAAAATTACATTAAAATACATGATATTAAATACCCTGATTAAAATAACATCAAATAAAATACAATACAATTATAATTTAAATAAGTATATATATATATATCAAAACATACAAATAAAAAAAATAAATAAATTAATAATTAAAAATTAAATTTTAAACACAATTAACAAAGCAAGCCACGGTTTGCACAGGCCTGCCGCGGCTGGTACAGCGGCCCTTACGAGTTGCTGTACGCAGCAGTCTACGGACTGCTGTGCACAGCAGTCCGTAAGGACTGCTGTGTGCAGTCCATGGCCACTTGGGGCAGGGGCGGGGTACGGCCCAGCCGTCCCCTCCCTTATCCTCATACAAATAAATTTAATAACCAAAACAAATTTTGATTGCCAGTTAACTCATATTTTATTTAATTTTTTTACAAAAGCACGGAATACAACTTCCATCGCCCGGTACAAACACGGGTTCCGAAAAATCACAAGCTACAGAATATCTCTGGTAAAAAAATTTGATATAACCCAAAAAACGAAGATTACATAAAATTAATTTTGATTTCTATTAAAACTAATAACTCAAACTATGACACACAATATTTCAATTTCTGACAGATTTAAAATTTATTTATCAGACGTACGGCCGACGGCCGACGCACAGTGCTAATAAAGTATAAAAAGATACCGATAGATATATAATATTTATACATATAGATATATATATATATATGAAAGAATATATATATATATTATATGTATATACTCTTTTTGCATACAAATTAAAACAGAGAGTAAAATATAGAACATCAAATAGATCCATCATAGATCAAAACATTGAGAAAACTCCAATTTTATTTTTTTCAATAACTAAATCATCTTTTCTACAATCCTATCATTGATAAATTGAATGTTTCAAAAGATCGGGGTTTTTGTTTTGACAAAAATTGGTACAGTATAATAACTATGATTTTCTTTGTTTCCAGTCTAATAACTTGCCCTAGTTTTCAGTTCAAACAGTAGTTTTTCCTATATTCACAAAAATCATTTTTAATAAAGTTTTTTTTTCTGTTCTGAAGCAGACAGATAAAAGAGAAGGTACGAGAAGGAGACTTCGAGTGGAACCTAGTGTCCAAAGCTTATTCGAAAAAAATCTGAAGATGCCTGCTTGACTCTGATGCCCTCGAACTCGATTCCAATTCTTAATCCAGAAAGAACTCCCCAAGACAACACCAGTAACAGATTGAAGACAAATTTCCTTCTTAGAGCTCTCCTCAAATAATAGCAAAGAATTCAAAACTAATCTCTTCATAATCAAAAATACATAGACAATGTCTTGAGCATCTCCCTCTCTCTCTGATCTTTTGTGTGTGTAAGGACTTACAAAAATTCTTAATTAAATAAAAATATATTGTGCATCTCTCACAAAAACTCTAAAAATCAAAAATAAAAGAAAACAATTCTTTAAAAGCCAGCTTTTTACTCAAATCTGTATTCTTATTGGCTCTCACAATATTTTCATTCTTTTATTTGTTTTATTGTTTTAATTTATATTTTTGCATCTTTTCTTGCACATCACATTACTTATTTAATTTAAATAATTTATTCTAATAAATATCCACCACCAGAATTAATTAAAATAGTTAAAACGCATTTAATATTTAATTCTCATTTAATTGAAATATATGACTTTCAAAAATAATTAAATCCTTCAAATATTTAAACACAATTTAATCTAACCTTAAAATAAATAATTATTTCAATCATTAAAATAAATCATAACCTATAAAATGCCATCATAAATAAAATACGACAAACACATAACACAAACACAAATGACGACAGTTACACAAACATGAACAATACCAAACAAATGAGATGATCTGACATCATGGGACGGGAGGACTTCATCGTCACCTCTATTTCAACATTTAACCGTTGGGTTATTGGTGCTCACCTTGTCCTGCCGAAGCAGGTGGAATCGAGACTTGTACCTTCAATACTTGCATACATATGAAGTTGTGTACATGTGCATACATATATATATAAAATCGAAGCATTAAATTAAAGCACTACATTGTGAGAAGGAATCGCAACATAACAGGGCACTCGCGAACGAGTGATGCTATGTTGTCCTTCATCACACCTATTCTAACAATTATACTATAACCAATCAATTAATATTTCTAACTAACAATCATCACATAACATAATTCATTAAATCATTGCATCATAATATAATTCTGAAAATCAACTAACATCTAACCAACCACAATGTCATATGCAATAATCAAATCCTCAAGGGTATAAACATAATCACCAACAGTCTACTAATGGAATAACAACATCATCAAATGTCTAACTATCCAACTCACACAATAACAATACCATCATAGCCACAAGTAGCAAACGAACGCATAGAAAGATAATAAATCCAACTAGTAAAAGGAGGGGTACTACATTTCCTATCATCAAGATACAGACTTCCTATCATCAACATACAGACTTCCTGTCATCTTCCTATCATGTTCTTCACAGGAACCTCCTATCACCTACATAGCAAAAAATAATTTCAGCAATTAAATTTATTTTAAATAATTATTTATTGTGCTACTCACATGGCACAAAATAAAAAATATTATTTTATGTTGTAGCTAATAAAATTATGATGAAGAGAGGCAAATCAAATAGCTATTTTTATGCACAATAAAATGCTATTTTTATGGCACAACAAACTCCTATTTTTATGGCTATTTTTATTCCAACCCACAAGCCATAAATAGTGCTATTAAAGACAACAAGGGAATAGGAGAAAATGCAACAAAATAGGTCAGAAAAAAACTATAATATGCATAATATTAGAAAAATAATGCAAAAGCATATGCATAATATTAGAAAAATAATGCAACCAATCCACACGTAGAAATAAGAGGAAGGGTGTGAATAGTAATTTAACAACTTTTAATTTGTTTCACGCCTTATAAGGAAATGTAATAGCTGTAAAGGGGGGTGAATTAGCATGTTGTAAGGGGGATATTGTATGAAGATTATTGTATCATTTCTAATAAAATAAAATGGTTCTTCTGATCACAACAGTGTAGAAAGGTTCTCGTCCCATCTCACCTACAAACCATGGAGCAAGGGCCCACTCCCTGGTGAATCACGGTGAAATTTATTTATTTTTTACTGTTAATATTTGTGTGTGTTATTTATTAAATTCCATTTGATTTAATTTCAATATCTTTCAAACTTTAATAGTTGTGTGATTTTAATTCCAACATCTTTATTATAGTTTAGTTGATAGAATATTTTGTGATTTAAGTTTTGAATGTAATATTTCATTAAAGTTTGATTTTAGTATTATTAATTTGGTGTGGAAGAACTTAAAGTGTTTTTTAATTTATGTTGTAAATTGTTGCTTTTACTATCACGGATTGCTACTACTATTGTCACCAACTTCTGCTATTTTTTATAACAGTTCCTATCACAATTCCTGGCGAGTTCTTGTTAGAAAGGCAGAATAGGAAAGTTAAACCAGATTTTCACTTAGGAAATTTATGTGTGTTCTATTTGCATTCATTCCCACTTAATTCACTGCTTTCCTCCCTTAGGTATACTACTACAACACCTCTTGCAAGCTTATGATCCCTGGATTGACATTTAGACCAAGCTGAGCCTAGTTTATTCTTTACCCCATTTTTGGCCTATCATTCACTAAGAAACTATAATTATATGAATTGAACACCTAAATATGATGTAGGAAGGAAATGGAGATCTTATTAGACTACCAATTCCAGCAACAATAAAATATCTCAACACATTCCAATATTTAAAATTTAAGTTGGACATTTAAATTCTCATACACAAGCAACATTATGGAGTTTCATATCATCAACTTCATTTTACAAATAAATTCCATAGGCATATTGGAATCTATCAATTTCATCTATTGAATTGTTTGGAAACAAATCCACTGATTAACTACACTATTTACAGCTATTATAGAGCCAAACACTACAACATATTATTTTATCACCCCCTGTACATAATGCTCTGTATTTTTCCCAATTTCAAAATTGAAAACTTTCACCACATGCCTTTCACCATTTGCTAGGCAACCCTTTCACAAAAATAAATTCTATTTTTTTAATATGGTTTGATTTCCCAAAAAGAAAATGAATAGTCTCTATATTCCAATAGACACCTCCAAGAAGATTTTATTTTTCTAAAAAATAAAATGTATTTATCATCCACAAATTGTCACATCCTAGCCAAAGCACATGTTATGCTTAGAATTTTCACTTCACATTGGCATTATTGGAATAAGGTGAACCGCCACATCTCGAGGTAGTAAATTGTTGGAAAGAAAATAATTTTATTGCTCAAACTTCCCAATCAAAGTCTCACGCCCAATAATGTGTAGAGGTTGGAAATTTCAATTAATATTCATTTTATTTTAATAAGCTCAATTCCACACCAACCACCTCACAAACTACAAATTAATTTAACTTTTTTTTCTCTTCCTTATGTACTGGAAATTATTTACATTGCATATTTGTCTTCCAAAAATGCAAATAGATGAATTTCCCTGGCCAAATGTGCATTTAAATATAAATATTCAATCTATTAAAGTCAACAACAAAATAATTAAATTGGTCCCACATGCCTGGAGTTTGCAGATTTCACCAATTCAAAACATGAATTTCTTCAAATTCTCTGCCTGCACACTTCACAAAAACACAACCAAAAGCAAAAAAAATGAAAATGAACAAATTAAATTCATCATTTTTTTGAGTGATGCAAGATATCTTGTTCACCCGGGATGCTCCTGCATGAGACATGCCAAGTAGAAAGATTGTGAGAATAGGCTCACAATGGTGGAGTTGAGTAGTTGAACTACTCTTCTGGGTCGAATGCAACCTGCAGAAAACCACATCACTGTGAAATGTGCACAAGATCAAACCTCTTTCCTCTTCTTACAAAACCACGCTAGAACAACTATCATCTTCCTCCCACAACTCCATTCACCCCTTTTATCTCCTCTTGTGGATTCACATCCACCATATGCCATCCTCCTACACCAAATTATTTCTCCTCTCCTCTCCTTGATGGAATCATACCCACCTCCAACTGACCACCTCCACCAAAATACTAAAATATCCTTTACATTTTTTATGCACAAACTTGTAGTATCTAGACACCAGTCTGCATCTACAATATTCTCTATTTTCTCTACATGATTTTGTTCTCTAATCATCTCTTCTTCTGCCATCTTATCTAAAAACAAAATATTATCATAAAATAGATTTACCTCATCTTTTTTCACAACTACAACTTGTATTTCATCTTTTTCTACAACGTGCATCTTCTCATCTTCATCAGTGATCTTATCAAGCCACTCTTCTTCTATCACAAAAATATATGCTAATAAATCATCATCTTTTTCATTCACTCCAACCTCTTCATTGCTCACCTCGTTCTTTTCTTCTTTCTCCATGCCTTCCTCATGGCATATGTCTTCACTAGAACTTCTTTGTATTCCATCGCTACATCTTCATTTTTCTCATCTTCATCTACCTCTATTGTAGGCTCTTCATTGTTCACTCCATCCTCATCTTCTTTTCTCATGTCTTTTTCTATCTTATCTAATCTCTTGTTTATATTTTTTATCATCCTCCATGTCTTAGTTTCTTCATACAATCTCCATACTTCCCAAATCATGGGCCTCTTTCTTATGACTATACCCATCTCATTTGTTGCAATCTTTCACAACTCTCACACTTATTTTCATGGCTCCCTAGCACTCAATTGCTCAAGGATTCTCTCTACATGCAACAATCATCACACGATCTCTTCTTTACTACCTTCTATCCTCTACTCTACCTATAGGTCCTAGTGGATTCTCTCCACTCTCAAGATCTCCTACTCTGATACCAAATGATGTAGGTAGAAAATGGGGTCTTATCAGGCTACCAATTCCAACAACAATAAAATAACTCAACACATTCCAATATTTAAAATTTAAGTTACACATTCAAATTCTCATGCACAAGCAACATCATGGAGTTTCACATCATCAAGTTCATTTTACAAATAAATATCACAAGTAGATTGGAATCTGTCAAATTCATCTCTTGAATTTTTTGGCAACAAATCCACTGATTAACTACACTATTTGCAGCTATTACAAATCCAAACACTCCAACATATTATTTTATAACCCCCCTATACATAGTGCTCTATATTTTTCCCAATTTCAAACTTGTAGACTTTCACCGTATGCCTTCCACCATTTGCCAAACAACCCTTTCACAAAAATAAATTCTGATTTTTTTAATATGGTTTGATTTTCCAAAAAGAAAATGAGTAGTCTCTATATTCCAACAAACACCTCTAGGAAGATTTTGTTTTTCTAGAAAATAAAGTGTATTTATTATCCCCAAATTGTCACGTCCCAGCCAAAGCACATGTTATGATGAGAATTTGTACTCCACACATGTTATGCTAAGAATTTGCACTCCACATTGGCATTATTCGAATAAGGTGAACCGCCACATCTGGAGGTAGTAAATTGTTGGAAAGAAAATAATTTTATTGCTCAAACTTCCCAGTCAAAGTCTCATGCCCAACAATGTGTACAGGTTGGAAACTTCAATTAATATTCTTTTTTTAATAAGCTCAACTCCACGCCAATCACCTCACAAACTACAAATTAATTTAACTCTTTTTTTCTATGCCTTATGTGTTGGAAATTATTTACATTGCCTATTTGTCTTCCAAAAATGTAAATAGTTGAATCACCTTGGCCCAATGTGCATTGAAATATAAATATTCAATCTATTATAGTTAGCAACAAAATAATTAAATTGGTCACATGTGCCTGAAGGTTTCGGATTTCACCGATTCAAAACGTGAATTTCTTCAAATTCTTTGCCTACACACTCCGCCAAAACACAACCAAAAATCTTGTATGAAGATTTTTATTGGAAATTACAATCTCATGGAAGTAGACATGAGGATGATGGAGAGATAGAAAATTTAACAACCACATTCATGAAAAAATTGGACTTATTCATCATCCACCATAGAGATTGCATGAAATTTTGCACCCTTGTGATGGACATTGGTTTTTAGGTAGCTAAATCCTATTGTCCAATAGTTGTAAGACAAAAAATATGGTTATCAATGAAATTTTGGGAAGATTTAGTGAGTGATATATGCAATATGAAATTAATGCAAAACTTTGATGTGGGATGAGAGGTTGGGATAGAAGGTGTAGAGTTTCCTTTCATGATAGGAGGTCAAGATAGGATGTAATTTGGAAGTCTAGAAGTCCATTGGAACTCCAAAGAATAGTGAATTAATAAAATGAAAAACTTTGGGAGAAATGTGAATTACACTATAAGACTAGAGATGAATAAGGGGAGTTGGAATGTGAGTCTCAAATTCCATTTAAAGTTTGTAGGAAAAATGATTGGAGGGAATGTGGGAAAAAATGAGAGGGGAGGTGTAGGGTTTTATTACAAGACTAGAGATCAAGATAGGATATGGGGTTGAAAGTATAGAAGTATATCAAAACTAAAAATAAATGAAAATAAGTGAATAAAGTGTTTGGAAGAAATATGAGGAAAGGATGCAAAACTAGAGGAATTCTAGATTTCCAAAAGTGAAATAATTTTGAAAGAAGAGAAGATAGAAAGAATGTGGAAAGTCTTAGTGAACTATAGGCTAGGATGTTAGGATATGTATGGGAAATAGAATAAATCCATTATAGTTATACAAGTATTCAAAATGGAGAAGGGAAAGGGAGATTTAGAGTTGTTGGAATAAAGAGGATAAGAATCAAAGGTTGAGAGGAAGAAGGGAACATAAAAGGTCTGGATGAAATCCGTAATTCCACAAAGCACATGAAACTTGACCAAAATTTTGGAATGGGAGAATGTGGAGATGTGAGATTAGGATTTTGGGACAAAGAAAAAGTCTAGACGTCCATTAAATACTCATAAATTGATGGAATAAAGGAACTTGAATGAGAAAAGGGACTCAATAGACTTAGTAGAGTTTCTATGTAGGGCTCAAGGTCAATATGAGAGATTGGATGATTATAATAAGTCTAGATGTTGGGATAAAATAAATTTTATATGTTCATTAAAAAAATTAGGTGTTGGGATAAAAGAAAGTATAGATGTTCATCAAAAATTTGTAAATAAAAGAAAACATAGGAAATAGAGCAATAAAAGGACCCTATAGGGTCCGAAGAACATTTTTGAAGAACCTTTGTATGGGACCAATAATTAGGATAGGATATTGGATGAGTAGAATATCCATAGTACTCCACTAAAAAATTGTAACCTCACAAAAAAAACTGAGAAAAACCTTATCATACTTAGAAGTTTTTAGATATTTTGTAACTTCTGACATATGATAAGAACATGGGGGATAAAGAGGAACACCATTTAGTTAGTTTTTACAAAGGGAAATCCATTTGAATATTTCTTAGATTGGTTATAGATGATGGGAACAAGAAGGCAAAACACACAAGTGGTTTGGGATTCAAGAATTTTTTTAAAAATTTAGATTAAGTCTTAATAGAATCTATGGATCTCTCCACTATAGGAATAAAAAATATTTTGCACTAAATTTTGAATGCATATATTTGAAATAAAATTTCCATACAAAATAACTTAGTGATTACCATAGATAATTCCACCATCTTACATCCACAATTAGAGAAAAAATATACACACCCACATCATTAAAATTACAAATTTTAATTAAGTTATGCCAAACTAGGATATTTAGTGCACCATTGATCACTTCACACATCTATCAAGGAATTGAATTAATATTATTCCATGGAAAATAATATTTTAGTGTTAGTCGTCTCTAAGGTACATCTTCCCATTATCATATTTTTTACACTTTAAAAAATAACCTTGATGTGAGGCCATGTTGAAATAAGCCCCAAATTATATCAACCAAACATCATATATTTCATGCATTTACAAGTTCATGATGAAGGAATTACCATCATCCTAAGAATAAATTTTGAACTAACTAGTTGAATCATTCTTTTTTTTTCCTTTTCTCCTTCTTCAGGTCTTTTCTAAAATGCTTAGTCTTGCCATAATTCCAAATATTAGTCTTTTTTCTTTCTAGAATATTTGAATTTCACACTAGTTTTGGATCTAAAATTGTCTCTTTTCTTTTCCTTCTTATTTCCTTTATATTTTATTCTTCCATGAATAGCTAGGGACTTATTGGATGATTTATAAATTTTCTCCACATATCCTCTAATAGTAATGATGTAACCACCTCTTCCATTTTGAGATTATATGTAGTAATCTCAATTTCCATCACTATTCTCCATATTCATTTCAATGGAGTACAAATAATTAGTAATATTTTTTAAATAATTAGGTTCTTAGCCATAGAATCACCACCCTATATATTAAGGGTATACGATTCTTTCTTAGGAACAATTTATTTACCAAGGATTTAGCCTAATAAATATCACCCAAATTATTTTAGAGAGATGTATGGTGGCTTATTCATTTATATTATAGAGTCTACCAAATAGAGCCTAATGAGGCCCTTCACTTTTCTATCCATTTTTCTTAGTATTCTTATGATATAGGAACATGTTTGGATAGATACCATGAATATATCCTCCATCTTGAGATTCTGAAGTTCAAATTGTGTGCTTAAGAATTTCTTCATTTTTAATGTTGATGTGCTTGTCATTTTTCCTATAACAAGATCTTTTGCATAAGATCCCTCTCAATCCAATATTTCTACAAAAACCCTAACTGATTACATTTTGATACCAAATGATATGAAGTAGAGGTAAAAAATATGATTCTCACACTAATCTATGAGAGAGTATGTGTAAATAAAATATATCTTAATAGTTTCAAGTAAAATTACTTAATGAAATATAAAGCATAACACATGTTTATATGTGGGAAAGCCCTTTCAAGAGAAAATCCCACATTCCAAAGAAAAAAAAATCATATTATTAGTAACAAGTGTGGCAATAGAAGGGTAGCCAACTAAAAATTTGCATGGTTGAAGAGAAAAAGATTTGACAAAAACCTTCATTGGAAGGTCATATAAATTTTTAATATTTTTTTATTTTTTTAAAACATGAAAATGAAATTTGTTTGAAGGTAGCTTTGAATGAAGTCCTTTTCTGATATTTTTTTCTCGATGCTTAATTTTTCCTTACACTTTTCTATTTCAAACCTAAGGTTAGATTAGAAAATGGAATCAAAATGATAGGAGGTTATTATAAGATTGTATCCCTCAACGAAATCTTTCAAAAAAATAAATTTGAATATATCAATTTGACTATTATAGTTATTTTCTATTTTCTAGTGAAAATAGGTTTTTCATTACACATCAAGGTATTTATTCCATACACATGCGAAAATAAAAAATAACTTCTAAAAAATATGTGTGTACTATGTATTGATGCCCTCAATTCATACAAAGGGTTAATTTGGGTATTATGTAAAAAAAAAAAGCAATATGGGAAACAATTATGTCTAGATTATAATAGTTTCACTTCAAAAATTAATAAAAACAAATATATACAACAAAAAATAATAAAAATATCTACACACTAGATATTGGCATTACTAGTCTACTTTACAAAATTATAATTTTATTCTTTTTCTATAAAAAATATGTGATATGGAATAAACATCACTTCTAAAAAATATTTTTAACTAAAACAATTAAATTATTAAAGCTTATGCAAAAAAATTACAAATCATGTTTTTAATTATAATAATCTACACACAAAATATGAAAAATCATGAGTTTACATTATATGAGATTCTTAACAATTTATTTGCTATGGGTGATAAAAGGTAAAATGTTGGTTTAAAATCTTATTTCAATGTCCCTCTTTGGTAAAAAAAAATGGGATCATTTAGAATTATAGAGGCATGCACTTACATGAGTATCAACAATAAGAAATTTGGAGAAATTTTGGAAGCAAAAAAATCCTTACAAAATCACTATCAAAGCCTTCATCTCAAGCAACTAATAAATGGGAGAAGCAATAAATGAAACCATCAAATGGTAATTAGGAATGCATGAGCTAAAATAATCGAAATTTGGAACCTAAATAGCTAGATAAAATCCAACACCCAAATTCCAAGATGAGTCCATGAGCTTAAATAACATATTATTTCCACCTATCATAAGCTCTTCATAATCCACCCACCAACTTAGAAACTCCATTTTAGCTCCATTATCTCCATTCAAAGATACATTATGATGTATGATCAATAATAAAAAATTGGTCAAGTACAACTCTTTATAACTTTGTTATGTGTCATAGATGTTCTTTCATTTTTTATATAAGAGGATCAACTTGTGGAGGCCATAAGTTTTAATTCTAGAAACAAACTAATCCTCTTTCTAAAATTTTAGATCTCAAAGAGATCTACATCCCCTTAATTAGGGAATTGATTACAACCTGTTCTAACATTTTAGGGCTTGAAATGACCTCAATATCCCATAAATTATTTTTTTTATAGCACAAAATAATTCATTTTTATTGAGCCTCACATTTTTGAGATCCAAATTATATCATGATTTTTATTATAAAATAGATGGTGATTGATTGTGTGATACCACGTTGTACATTGACAATATGTTGCTTTTGGTAATATTAATGATGTGATTTATGATTTGAAGTCCCAACTTTCAACATATTTTGACATTAAAACAACTTATGGGCTATTTGTTCACATGTGTTTTAGCACACTAACACATTGAAGTGGAAAATGTTCACTTACTTGGAAGGTAAATATCCTCAAGAGTCTTATTTATATTGTATTTTGTGAGGTTTACCAAAATATATTAGTTGAAAACTAATTTAGTAGATCTGGTTAAGGGGATCTAGTGGAATATTAAGGGTCATTCACAATATCTAGTGGTTTAATATGATGAATTTAATTATGAACAAACTATAGGAGTTAATTTGGGTTTTAAGTTACATTTTTAAAACTTCCCACTAGTGATTTCAGCATCAATTTAAATAAAATAAATAATCTAAGTCCATATGACACCCTTGCTATCTTAAAAATATAGAATTATGCAATATGAACTTTGAAAAGACACTTTGATTTTCTACCTTATATGTAAAAAAATGATTATCATAAGTCTTAAAATGATTATAATCTAACATGATATAAAAAATGAAAAAATGAAAGACAAGAAGAGAAGGGTTAGCTAATCTAGCCTTATTTTTAAACATTGCATATACCATTTGATGAATGGAAAAATCCAATGAAACCATTCCTTTCCCAAATTGTGTTAAACCACAACCAAAATTTAGGAATGTGCAATCTCTAAAGGACCAAAACCAACTATGAAATTTCTACAATAAACATCAACCTTGCTAAAAAGGTTAAGGAAACATTCTCATAGTCGACATGCATGATAAATGTTAAATTTTAAGACCATAAAATGTGTTTAGGTTAACCATGCTAAAAAACATCTCACCATCACCAAGACATTAGTGATATGGAACACCATTTTAAATTAATCAAAATTTATGAATTAAATGTATGGAAATATGTGAAACACTTAGAGATTAAAAACTATAATAAAAATAAAAAACTCAAAGAAATAGACTATATATTTTTGTATATTATATTCAAATGTGGGTTTCCAACCTATACAATGTGTTCAAATTATAAATTTATAGGTCACTTGGATAGGGAAGGTGAAAATTCATTCCCTCCAAAAACCAATGTGACATAAAATAGAAAGGAAGATCAAAATTTATTTTGACTTGTAATTTCATCTTCCATCCCTTTAATACACTTCACCCAAAATTTGTCTTGTAGATGATTTGTATGTGGCTTGTGCGCACTTTAATTGTTCTTCATTAGAATGTATTTATTTTGAATTCTCCTTATTAGTAAATAATTTCAAGGATTTGTTCCTTCTAGTTCACTTGTTGAAAGAAGTTAAACCTCATTTCTTGATTGATGCAATTCTCCAGGATTCACCTTTGATGCTAAGGGCCTATTTCTAATATGTTCCACACTAACTTTAAACTGTGAGGCATTATTATATGGAGTATCATCTTAGAATATTTTATTTTCAAAAGGTTTACTTTTGATTCTAGGCATTGATGTTGATTCAATGGTACTCTTTAAAGGACCTTTGCTAGAGAAAGCCTCTGTTCCTATGCAAACATCCTCTTAACTAGTACTAGAGGTATATTCCTTAAGATAACCTTTACTAACTGATGAATACCACTTGAAAATTCTAATACATTAATCAAAAATTTGTTTGGAAAATCCTTGTTTAGACCAAGGGTATAAGTAACAAAGGTATTATATATCATTTTATTATCCATACAAAAGGGTCTTTGAATTAAGGATTTTAATTGGGATTCTTTTGCTTCCATAATTAGAAGGTATCTAAATCCATCATATGTGAAAAGTGGAGAAATAATATCAACCTATAGTGAACCACTATGGTTTTTATACATTGTTTTCTTATTTGTAATCTCCATTTAAGTATTTATTTATCATTCTTTTACTAGTTGAAATAAGAAATCTATCTAGATGAATTCCTGATAACTTTTTCTAGGATTTTGTAAGTAGATCTAGGCTCTTTATTTAAGTATAGAACATATAAAAGGATTTTTCTTAGGTCAAGATTTAGTTTCCATGCAATAGCTTATTTATACACCCTTTATATTCTACCATCAATAGTACTCTCTAAGAAAACCTCCTTAAAACCACATTTTTTCATACCCATCCATGTCATGAAGTAATACTGTGAGGGAAATTGGTTCTTGATTCTCATTTTTGAAGTAAAAAATTCCTAACAACCATCAGTATAACTTTGACTTCTTGTGAGGAATTCCCACCATTAACAACCATTATAAATATTTCCTCTTTCATGTTGCACAAAAAGTTGTCGTTGCACCAAAAGATTGACCTATTAATGCCCGATACAACCACTAGAGATAATGAATCCATGGGAGGCAATTAAGTCATGTCATGAATTCAAGTGTTGTGTTGCACATCACAAGGAGACCAAGGGCACACACCTTGCAACAATCCCTCCAACGCAAGAGAGGGTTTTGAACTCGTGACCTAGGCTTTGATAACAATTGTTGCATAGATAGTTGTCATTGCACCAAAAGATCGACCTATTAATGCCCGATACAACTGCCATCTGGAGATAATGAATCCACGAGTGATGATTAAGCCATGTCAAAAACCCAAGCTTTGTACTGCACAGTACAAGGAGACCAAGGATGCACACCTTGCAACACTTTACTCTCTCAAATGTTAGAAGATTGAAACCCTTTCAAATTTGGTGAATAAATTTTCCCTCAAGTACTACCATTGCTCAATGAATGTGAATGCCCCGTCTTAATAACCTAAGAATGTAGCATTTGTGTATAAAGGTGTAATAATTTTTTTTTTAAAGTTTAATTATTAAGTTAATTAGTTGCATACATTCATTAAGCTATGTGACGTTACACTACTTTGAGTTTCCATAAGTGACTTAAGTATTTCGCATTGCACATATTAATTTATAACATAAAGATAAACATTGCATAACATTGAATTTCATTCAAGATAATATAAGGTACAAACATGTTTCCATACATTGCATTTGATAGAATATACAATACTCATCCATCTGATGAGGTAGTTCAATAATAATTACAATTACATTTACATTGTTCACCTCACAACCTTTGAGGGATGTTTTTCAATTACAAGAATTATAATATGCAATGATGAAATACTCATAAGTTTTCCAAGTACGATCTCTCCATCCATGAAGCTCTCGATGCCATGATCAAACTGGGGACCCAACGGAGTAAGGTGCACATTCCACCCAACCATGTGGTACCCGTAGGTCCACCCCCCGTGCTAGGAGATAGTAATAAGGTTACCTAGACCTAATCTACTAACCCTAGACACTAGTACATAACAAACTATTGGTTACATTGCTTCCAGATTTTGACAATTGATTATTTCACAATCACAAGGTTAACTGTTACTTTAGGTGGAGTGTCATCACAATGTTGCAAAGGTTACCCCCTGGTGTTTCTTCCTAGGTTCCGGCCCTCAACATGGGTTACCCTGGTAACCTCTTACGAAACCCTCCCCTATTGCATACTATTGTGGAATCAAATGTCTCTTGAAGAAATAAGACATCGATTTGCCATTCCAGGCCTTCTCATCTTATACTCAAGACTGAAGTAGCTCCAAGAGTCAATAAGTGAGGCATAAACATCTTGTTAAGGGTTTTAAATCTAACTATTGTGTTCTTTAGTTATCACTGACTTACTAACTCTTTGCAAGTTGCCCTGACACCACTTTCTGTGTCGGCCCTTACAAAAAGCCACTCCCCTAAACATAACAAAGGTATTCTAGGTTTCCTAACTAGGATTGACAAAGTGCACAAAGAGATCGACACATAATACAAGAAATACCATAATGAATAACACAATTCCGTTCACAAAAATCCAGTGCACTACCCTAGTTTGTTCATACATATGAAACCATAGTAAAATTTTATTTCCCAAGAAAAGACATCATCTGGAAGACTTAATAACACATAAAAATCCCCATTTGCCCAATACAAAAATTGAAGCCATTTTAGCAAATACACATCTACCATTTGGATATAAACTATCCTCAGATACACTTAAAATGGTCATATCACATTAAACCGGTAATTAATTAAATATCTTTAATATTTAATTAAAATATTTTGATTCTATCTACGATAAATAAATTTGAAATAATTCTATTTATATTGTTCATGATTACTCGATAAATATTTAATCACCTTTTCATATTCATTTCTTAATTAATTAAATAAATGTTACACTTATTTTATATTAATTATCATATAATCTTAGTTTGAATATTTTATTCAAATAAAGATTAAAATATTATACTCCTTCTAAATATCATTTTGTAATAACATTCGCAAAATATTTGATTATTTCCTCTAAATCATTTCAAAATTCCTCTAATTCAATTCATAATTAAATATTTCCAAAAATATTTAATTAAATTCTTCTAAATATTTCAAAAATCTTCTAAAGTCACATCATGATTAAATATTACAAAATATTTAATTAATTCTTCATGGTTTTCAAAAATCAAAAAATCAAATATCAAAAGCAATAAATGAAATTAAATAAATTTAAATATTTATTTAATTTGGGATTTATCTTCAACTCCTGGGAAACAAACTGCCAAAACAGAAAATTAAATTTCTCTGTTTCTGTACAGGCTTGTTCCCGTGGGTTGAAGACAAGATTCCATTCTTCTCTCCAACCTCAACCTCCCCATTTTCTTCTCAACCCTCAATCTCTCTCACCATTCAAACTACTGTGACAAATTCAAATGTGAGATTCTCACACCGATGCATTCGCAAAAATCTATAAATACAGCTGCCGGGAGCTCCAAAATGATATAGAATTTGAAGCAAGTAAATTATAGGCAAATTGCATAGTATTCCCAGCATTCATAGAGTATTTTCATAGCATAATAGCATAGAATCATAGCATAATAGCAGTAGAATCATGACATTTTCAATTCACAGCCCCTATACATAATCTACAGCCCCTATCCATATTCATCTGCATTTTCACTTTCATCATCATCTAGAATAGTTTTCCTTTGCATACTCGTTCTGCAGCAGCCATTTGGAGAAGCTTACACAATCTGAGAGCCAAAAAGCTTCAAAATAATCTCTGTGGATAGAGAAAAATGGGACGGCACTAAAGAATTTTGTTTGTTTTAATTTAGTTCAATTTCTTTAGAATAATGTTTCATTTAGTGTTTTGTGTTTTTATTTAGATTACAATTAAGCATATACACATTTTTGGCGCCCACCGTGGGGCTTGAACCCACGATTTTTAACATCTTCTAGCAGCTTTTTTGGATTGATTACAGGAAAAACAGCGGAATAGCGCAAAAGACACGTTTTCGAAAGAAGACTTCCAGTTTAGCGCCCGTGATTACTGTTTCAGCGCCCGTAACTAATCTTTCAGTGCCCGTGATTACTGTTTCAGCGCCCGTGACTAATATTTCAGCGCCCGTGACATTTATTGCAGCACCCGTAACGACTGTTTTAGCGCCCGTGACTAATATTTCAGCGCCCGTGACATTTACTGTAGCGCTCGTGACTAATATTTCAGCGCCCGTAATATGTTTTGCAGCACAAATTTTTAGAAGACTGTAATCTGTAATCTGTAACTGCAGTTTAGTCTAACTGACTCTGACGCAGCCGCAGACAGTTATTAAAATTAAAAAAAAAGGCATAAAATTTATCAATCCTAGGGTAGACATCAAAAGCATAAAATTTATCAATCCTAGGGTAGACATCTAAAGCATAAAATAAAGCAATCCTAGGATAGACACTTCATTTTTCAATTTAAGCTTAAAATGAATTTTTTGTTTATGTGAAGCAATATCTTCACTTAGTTAGAAAATTTTTATTTTGGTGCTTAACAATTGAACCTAGTGTTTGCTTTGTTCTCAGTGATAGGCCTATGCTCTCCCCTTAACTGGGTGATCAAAATGCCAAACTCACTTATTTATTTTTATGCATCTTTAAGCTTTGTTAAAACCTTGTAGAGAGCCTGCTCTTGTGGGAAAAAGTACTCACCCAAGAGGAACGACTCAAGTGGGTTCAAGCCAAAGCCAGGCTATTCCACCCCACTATAAAATTTAAAGCAAAATTGGGGAAACCCTCTTTTGACGGTAGTGTGCATTGATAACCATCCCCAAAGCCTTTGTTCTAAAGGTAGGGAGGTCTCTCGAGGGAGTCTATCATTTGCCGCACCGAACGGAAATCCTTACTACGAACCTAGTGTAGTAACTAACCGAGTCAGTTTCCGAACATTGTTTCAATCACAGTGCAGGGGAGGGAAGAATCTACCCCCAAGATACTCACCATATAACTGCCAAGGATTGTTTGCTCAGGGGATCCGGTATCCACTTCCGTCACTCTGAGTACGCACCTGGAAAAGACAAAAACACGGGCGCCCTTTCGGGGGTGACACGGCTGTGTGAGTCGACGCAGTTCTAAGATGTGGGCTGTTGATTGCTATGATGACCTACTTGAGAACTAAGAGTGAGTCTGTTTGAAGTGCCTGTCATGTGTAAAACCTGTTAAAACAATTTTTGAAAAACATTTTGGTTACACACTTGATGTTTAGAATAGGACTTAAAACAAACGTTTTTAACTTGTTTGATGTGTTTTCATTACATTAATTTAGATAAAGATCATCCAAAACACTCATTATCATATTGATCAATCTCATGTTACGAGATTGGAAATCTACAAAATTTGTAAAGAAATCCATTTCCAAAAGGATTAAGAAGCCAAAGAAACCTCTCAACCACAAGAAATTATTGAAGAAACAACAATTCTTATATCAAAGTCGAAAAGTTTTACTTAAATATAGAACTTTTCTTCATAGGTATCATGATTGTGTTAGAGGTCTTTCGGATGATTATGCCATAGAGCCCTTGTATTCACAAGCTTATTTTCAAAGAAGAGCCCTTTCTCAAAGGCATAACCATAGTCAACGCATCCGTTTTAGTTATATTCCCCAACCAGCAATCGAATACTCTACTCATCCAAATCAAATCTTACAATAGAGAACTTAGAATACATTAGGCATCTATCACAAAATCCATCTTTTTACAAAGCCATGATCAAAACTTCATAAAGTGCAAAAATCATCATTTTCTTGATCTTTTGCTTATATTCCCACTAACAGGATTTTCATCCTTTCACTTAGGGAACAACACAAGCTATAAGATTAGAAAATTTCATATAAGTCATAGAATTTTCATTCTATTCTGACTTTCATACATACCACATCAATTGCACTATTTCACTCTTTTGATCAAAAGTAAGTAAAATTTGGAGTAAAATCTATGCCTGTTCTCACAAGATCTCAAAAACAAATGGAAAAAGACGAGGGAGAAACTACAACTAGTAAAATGGGTGATCGAAATGAAAAAGAAGAGGAAACATTTAATCTTGATGAGATAACGGAAGAAAAGCTTCAAGAAGTAGAACAAGATCCTCAATTCCATACTCTTATGGAGAGAATCCTAGAACGTAACAAAGAAAAATATTTTCTTACATTAGCTAATCAAGGAGCTAAGTTGCCTCACACCTTTGACATAGAGGGGATTAAACAAAATCATGAAAACCCTCCTAATGACTTTAGTGCTCTTAACCAACAGATAAAATAATTACAAGGGCAAATAAAGGAAATGCAAGGAGGTACAACAAAGAAATATGTTTTGGAAGACATATCTCCTTATCCATTTGATAGGAGTCTTCAAATGATCCCATTTCCAAAACATTGCGAAATTCCTAAGTATGATAGGTATAATGGAAAAAACTGATCCCATAGACCATGTTAGGGATTTCCGAAACATGAGTCTTGAATTCGCCTATGACGATACTTACTTGATGCAATTATTTCCATGAAGTCTAGGTGTACAATCCATGGAGTGGCTTTCAAAAATTACTCCACCTATCAAAACTTTTGAGGAGTTGATAAATCAGTTTATCTCACAATACTCCTACAATATTCAACATCAAATAACAATGCTTGATCTTTGTAAAGTAAAACAAAAAGTAGGAGAACCCTTTACTACATTTTTACAAATATGGAGAAGATTATTTGCACGATATTCTCGTCCTATTCCTGAAAAGGAAAAGATGGATATTTTTATCAATAGCCTTGATCCAGAATTAAGCTATAGGCTTAACCTTCATTGTCCTCATAACTTTGAAAACTCGATACTGTCGCAATATCAAGGGCTTCTTTAGTTAAAAAGGCAAGGAGTGATAAAACTCGATAATCCAAGTACATCAAATCAAAACAACAACGATAAAACAAGGTTTTGGAATCGAAACAAAAATGTTGTTAATGATGGTATAGTGGATGCAAATAATTTATGAACAAGACCATCCGTTTTCAATCTATCAAGTGCTCCAAGAAATAATTCACAAGGAAATACAATTCAATAAGGAAACAACAATCAACAAGGACAAATTTCCAAGCAAGAGAACATGACCAATCAAAATACCAATCAAAATCGTGGTAATTTCAATAATAATCTTGGCAATACCCAAATATCAAATCCGTCTAGACCTTCATTCTTTTTAAATCGACGGACTTTTACTGCTTTGGGTCAATCTCTTGAATCTACTCTCAAGGAACTTCTTGATAATAAGGTTATTACTTTACCACCACAAAGAGATTATGAGCCACGAGTTAAACCACCATCATGGAATGACTCGTATTATTGCAATTATCATCGATGTAAAGGTCATAGAACAAACAATTGTCAAGCTTTAAAAAATCTAGTACAAGATTTAATTGACAATGGTACTATTACAATTGAGGGACATCATACCAATGATGATCATCAAGCATTCAAAGATCCTTTGCCAAACTACCAAAAGGGGGAAACATCGGACACCAAAGCCAAAAGCATACATAATGTTGAAGACAATATAATCCGTCATATTTATACAGATGATAATCGGATTAATGTTATCAAAATAAAAGCGAAAAAAACGCGAAATGGGATTAACAAAGTTAATGTAATAACAAGAGGTCGGGGCGTAAAAGGTTGTTTTGTGCTTAAAGTTCCCTACCCAAAACAACCATTTCTTTCCATAACTCAAGATAACTGGGCCTACTCAATTAAGAAAACATCACTGTACTTATTCTCCTCAACTCTAAAATATCCCTATACACAGCAAAATATTTTAGAAGAAGCTTTGTGAAATAATAACCGTTTTGGATACTTCCATCTATAGATGTTCTGCATCAGCGTAATACTGTCTCCTAATTTATTGTCTTTCATTTTCTGATAAAGATGATGCTTCTATGACACATCCACATAATTCCTCGCTCTATCTTGAAGTCATGATCCATAAACATCAAATTAGACGTGTCTTAATAGATGGAGGAGCCGGTTTGAATATTTGTACCTTAAAATTGATAAATGCCTTAGGGAATTTTGTGAAAAATGAAATTGACCGTACCAAGGAAGATAACTACATTTACCAAAGAAAGAGCCTAAAGGACAATATCGCCACCCTAATCGAAAGGACCGCCAGAAGAATACTTTTGGTCGCCCTAGGACGATCTATCTCACAACATACTTTGGCCGTCTCGCGATCCATGATATGCGTCGCACTCATCAACATAATATCATCAATGGTATCAAGCTTCCATATGATGGACAAGAAATGAACCATACTGATTACAATAGTACCCAAACTCTTGTTCCACCTTAGAAGAGTCAAGATGTCTTTGTGCCACACAATAGAGAAGCTCTTGCTGTTTCTTCTTCCAATCTACAAGTCCAATTGCAAGAATTGACAAAGAATCTTGATACTAAGCTGAAGTTTAAAGACAAAGGGGTAGGTGAATATTCACTATCTCTTTCTAATTTTATCTCCTCTCCAAGATCTACGTCAAAACCTGATGCATCACACGTAAACTTTCTAATCTGCAAAAGCTTCGAAGGGTAATTCATTAGAGCTAATACCACTGAAGAAGAAGCTGAAGATAGGGACATCTTAAATTGGCTATACAAAGATGAAGATGAATCTCTCTTACACATTAATTTACCTAAAGAACAATATGGTAAAGGGTACGCTATTATGCAAAAGATGGGTTATGAAGGGAATGGTCCTATAGGGAAACGAAGAGAAGGAATTGTGGAACCAATTCAGCCTATTTCAAAGCATTCAAGTGATAAAACAGGACTTGGATATGGTAAAGATAAAGAAGAACTTACTTCACAGCAGACATCATTAGTTCATAAAGGAGAATCTGTGTCGGATAAATCTCATGAATTAGTTTTCCAATTGCAAAATAGTTCAGATACTGATTCTAATGAATATGAATGGGACACCATTTATAATGATGAATTCTGGAGGGATAAACAAATTGATACTATACATAAATATGCACCTGTTCTTATACAAGGAGAAGGTTCAAGGCCTCCACTCGATTATGTTTTACAAAGCGATCATGACTCAAGTGAGGAAGAATCAGATTCTAACGAGATGGATAATCAACAGGAGAATACCATCACAGACCTTGTTTACCATGAGGATGACAACCACATCATGACTTTGAAAATTCAAGACCTTACCCAACCTAATGATCCTATGCCTTTAGTTTATCCAGAACTTATAGATTGGGACATTGATGCACCTATCCATATTCCTACATTCAGTAATGATGAAGATGTTATAACTTTCCTTTGTTCCTCAAATGAAGAAAAAAATTGTTTCATTCAAGAATCTTATACTCATGATTTTGACAAGGAGAGTGTCAAGTCTCTTAGCTGCAAAATAAATGAAATAAAAGATGGATCTATTGATGAAAACCGAAAAAAGGCAGTGATAGATCAAAACAAGAGAGAAATAAAGAGCGAATCTGACAGTGAAAACCTTTCTGAGGCACTAAAGGATGAGAAACTTGACACTCTTCCCAAGTATTATCATGAAAGATCTTCTATTTTGATTGAACCAACAGAATCAATCAACATAAGTACACCAGAGTAGCCAAAAGTTTTGCAAATTGCAGCATCATTAACAGTTGAAGAAGTCCAGAAATTCATGCAATTCTTGAAGGATAATCAAATTAACTTTGCTTGGTCATATGCTGATATGCCAGGGTTAGATCCTAATCTGATAATGCATCATTTATCTATCAACCCTAGGATAAAACCTGTAAAGCAAAAACTCAGAAAGATGCATCCACATGTTGCATTATTGGTCAAGGAAGAATTAAAGAAGCTTTTAGATGTTGGATTCATTCGAACTATTGACTATGCAGAATGGATTTCAAACATTGTACCTATTTCAAAGCCAGATGGAAGGATCAGAGTTTGTACAGATTTCAGGGATTTAAATAAAGCATGCCCCAAAGATGATTTTCCTTTA
>VDFB02105785.1:351937498-352135594 GCA_007258455.2 Sequoia sempervirens
GATTTGGTAGGGGTATTGGATGTTTCTCATGTGGATAGTGGGGATATATTGCTAGGCAGTGTCCTATGCATGGTACTTCAGGATTTGGATAGTGACTAGAAGCTTCAAATCCGACAGTTGGTGATGTGGGTCATTCCCATACAGTTTTTGTTGTGGTAAATAACCACCAAGCAGATCATCAAAACACAATGGTCAAATCTTCAGGTCAGTTATAAGGCATTGATGTTACTATTCTCTTTGATTCTGGAGCTACCGATTCATTTATTTCACCTACTATTGTTGAGTATTGTGGACTTGTGGCCGTAAAGCAAGGTGATAGGTGGTAGGTGGAATTTTCTTTTGGGGCTAAGGTAGAAGTAGAATCCCTCATCTGCAATTGTGGACTTAGGATTAGACCGTTATCTACTTCTGTAGATCTTCGAGTCACACCTTTAGGGTCATATGACATTGTTTTAGGAATTGATTGGTTAGAATCTCATCATGCAGTGATTGACTATCACCAGAAGATAGTACATTGTATTGATGATGTTGGTACTGAGGTTGAGATTTTTGGTGTTCAGAGACCCATCTCCTTGTGGATAATTTCTGCTATGCAATTGAAGAGATGCCTTCATCAGGGATGTCAATTGTTTGCCACAACAGTTAGTGTCTTGGATTTAGGGGAGAGTCAACAGAAATATCACTTGATGATCACCCAATTCTCAGGGAATTTTCTGATGTTTTTCCTAGTGATATTCTTGGTATGCCACTGAAGCGTGACATAGATTTCAAAGTTGACCTAGTTCCTGGAGCAGAGCCCATCTCTCGTGCTCCATATAGAATGACTACACAGGAACTAGAAGAGCTTCATATTCAGTTGGAGGAACTCTTGGCAAAGGGTTTTATTCATCTGAGTGTTTCCCCTTGGGGAGCACCTGTCATCTTCATGAAGAAGGACAGATCTCTTAGATTGTGCATTGATTATCATCAATTGAATAAAGTGATGATTAAGAATCGATATCCTTTACCTAGAATCGATGATCTTTTTTATTAGATCAAGGGAGAAACTATGTTCTCTAAGATTGATTTGAAATCAGGTTACCATCAGTTGCATATTGCAGAAGCTGATATTCATAAAACAACATTCTGAACTTGATATGGGCACTACGAGTTCACAGTAGTACCATTTGGGTTAACAAATGCACCATTAGTTTTCATGAGTTTGATGAATGGTGTGTTTCGCACCTATCTTGATCATTTTTTCCCCATGTTTCTCAATGATATTTTGATCTATTCGAGGAATATGCAAGAACACAAAGAGCATTTGAGAAAGGTATTGTAGTGTTTGAGGGAGAATCAATTACATGGAAACTTGAAGAAATGTGAATTCTTCCAAATAGAGGTGAAATACCTTGGTCATGTGATTTTTGAGAAGGGTATAGTTGTGGATCCTGCAAAGATTCAATCTATCATTGACTAGCCCATACCTATTAATGTTGTAGAGGTTCGGAGCTTCATGGGTCTTGCTAGATACTACAGACAATTTGTTCAAGGGTTTTCTAGGATTGGACACCCCATTACTTCTCTTCAGAGGAAAGGGAAGAAATTTATTTGGACAGATCAATGTCAGTTTCTTTTTTAGATACTTAAAGATAAGTGGACTAGTGCTCCTATCTTAGCAGTTCCTGATCCTTCCAAGGATTTTGTTGTTTGCATTGATGCTTCTTTGGAGGGTTTAGGAGCTGTACTAATGCAGGATGGATGTGTGATTGCTTATGAGTCTCGCAAACTCAAGGATCATGAATAGAATTATCCCACTCATGATTTAGAGCTTGCTATAGTTGTTCATGCTTAGTTAGCTAGAGACATTTCTTATTGGGACATCATTTTGAACTTCATTTTGATCATCGTAGTCTGCAATATATATTCACATAGCCTAATTTGAATGCTAGGTAGAGATGGTGGATGGAGTTCTTATGTGAATATTATTTTGAGGTGAGATATGTTCAGGGTAAGGAGAATGTAGTGGCAGACGCCCTTAGTCAACAAAGACATGAGATTTCAGCTATGACACTTGGTGTTGAGTTGAGGAGTCAGTTATTGGTAGCACTTCCTGCTGATAGAATGTATCAGGAAGTGAAGATGGAGATTGATTCAAGTAGACCCTTGGAGGGAAGATTTTCAAGATATACTCTTGAGTTAGATGGCTTCTTGTGACATTTGGGTTGTATCTATGTACCACCTACTGAGAATCTTCACACTCTAATTTTGATAGAGGCACATTGAGCACCATACTCAACTCATCCTGGTGTTAAGAAGATGCATGTGGATCTTCGACAGTTGTATTTTTGGCCCTGTATGAAACGTGACATTGCTAATTTTGTATCGAGATGTCTTGAATGCCAGAGAGTCAAGGCTGAGCATCAGCATCCCGTCGGTTTATTGCAGCCACATCTCATTCCTGAGTGGAAATGGGATATTATATCAGTTGATTTTATTGTTGGATTGCCTATGTCATTGCGTCAACATGATGCCATCATGGTTACTATTGACAGATTGACAAATGTAGCTCATTTTTCTCCTATTCGATCATCTTACAATGCTTCCTCTATGGCCAAAATTTTCATGGAGGATATTGTACGATTGCATGGGATTCCTTGTAGAATCATTTCAGATAGGGATCCTGTATTTACATCAGCCTTATGGACATCATTACAGCATGCATTAGGTAAACAGTTGAACTTCAGTTCAGCCTATCATCCTGAGACTAATGGTCAGACAGAGAGGGTTAATCAGATTCTTGAAGATATGCTCAAAATGTATGTGATGGATTAACAATCACATTGGTAGGATTATTTATACTTAGTGGAATTCACCTATAACAATGGCTATCAGAGTTTCATAGGTATGCCTCCATTTCATTCACTGTAATGTCAACCTTGTCGTACACTATTGAGTTGGGATCAACTTGACGATAGAGTTTTACTCGGTCCTGAGATGCTTCGTGATATGGAGCAACAGGTTGATCGCATTAGAGAGCATTTGGTAGCAGCACAAGATAGACAGAAGAAGTATGTTGATGCGCATAAAGTGGATCGACAGTTCTCAGTGGGCGATAGGGTTTTTCTTCGAGTTCGACCGTGCAAGAGTCCAATCCGTTATGGAAAAGGCTCTAAGCTTGTGCCTCGGTTTGTTGGACCATTTGAGATTCTTGAGAGAATTGGTCCTATGGTGTATCGACTTGCTTTAACACCCAGTTTATCACACATTCATGATGCCTTTCATGTATCAATTCTTAGACCTTATCATCTTGACATTTCACATGTACTCGATTGGAATGCATTACAGGTAGAGGACGAGCAATTGGCTTTGGAGCCTATGGGCATTCTTCAGTGTTAGAGGCTTACCCTCAGGGGTTGAGACGTTGATCAGGTGAGGGTCCAATGGGATCCTAGTGATGAGGCATCAGCTACTTGGGAGGATGCAACACGCATGCATGAGCTTTATCCATATTTATTTACAGGCTTCCAAGAGTAAGCCTTATCCTAGGGGGGAGGATGTAGTGTCCCTCTAGTTTTGATACTTCGTTTAGTTTGATTTTGCTTGATAGATGCTTTAGTTCATTATGATACTATGTTGTTTTGTATTTCGTGGATGATACATTGACATTTTGATTATCTGGTTGTTTTCATGTGATGATACTGAGATAGACATGTTCATGATATGGTTTATTTGCTTATGACTTTTCATGTGGTTATCATGTTGAGGTGATTGCTTATGATTTATCTTGTTCATCTATGTTGGTGAAGAAGATAGTGTAGCATTACTCATTCATGAGTACCCTGCTACGCTGCAATTCTTTTTCATGGTGTGTTTTCTAACATAAGTATATATATGTTCTAATGTTAATGTTTCCTACAGAAAAAGGTACCGGGTAACGGCTCCACCTGCTTGACAGGTCTGAGTGTACACCAATTCAATATAATCATGTTGATTGGAGGTATTTATAGGTCCTGTTTGAACCATCATTCTTTTTCGAACGAGAATCTATGTGTTAACCCATGTTGTTGTTCAATTTATTCTGTCATGTTTGTTTGTGTTGTTTTGTGTTTTTGAATTAATATTTAAGTTTAACAATTGTCTATTAATGTATTTATAAATGGTTGTGATTTAATTTATTAAATTAAATTAAATAAGTTGTCAAATTTAAAAGTGAAAGTTATTTCTTTGCAATGTTTTTAATTAAAATATAAATATTGCTGATTTATTTGTGCAAATAGAATTATTAGAAAATAGATATTTTAATGAAAATATATTTTTGACAAGATATGAATCTTTGATTTGAAGTTAAAAATCTGATTTGATAATTTAAAAGAATAAGTTAAACTGATTGATCTATTTTGAATGCGAAATGTTCTATCAGTTAAGTTATTATGATTGAAAGAGAATTGAATGCATGAATATCTTTTGGAGATTACAATTTTATTTTTCACGTGAAGAATTTGGAAAAAATTTCATGGCAGTAGTTTTTAGAGAATTTTTGCACGACAATTGTTTCAGAAGAAATTTTCTCTTAAGATTATTTTTACAAGCGTAATATTGGAAGCTGGATTGATTTGTATTCTTCATTGAAGCCTATTGAATTTATAGTGAAATTCATAGGGTTTCAGAGAATTATTTCTATCCAAGCATCAATCTTTAAATAGTCTCCTGTAGATTCATTTGACGGAAGCTTTAGATTTTGTTCCAAATCAGTTTTCAGCAATTAACACAGGTTCTTTTCTTGTTTTGTATTATTTGATTCTGTTATTTTCTGAAAACTCTATTCCAAAAAGAATGATTTTATCAGACCTGCAAAAGAAAAGAAGCAATTAGAAAGAGTTTCAGATTCAAAGAATAGTAAAATAAAAACAACGAGAATACATTTTAGGGAAGTATTCAAATTCAAGGAAATCGTTTAATGAAACTGTGGTGTTATATACATTTGCATGTTTAAGCGTAGAAAATTGTTAGATCTTAGAGTCTGGATTCTTTTTCTTCCACTGCTGCTCCTTGAATTCTTCATAATTCTTTGTATTGTTTATGGATCCCCCACTTTTTCCAGTGGTGCAGCCTAAAGGGTTGAAAGAATCATTTAATTATTTATATGAATATAGTTGTAAATCCCTGTACCAAAATCTATGCCCATAAATGTATGATAATTGTATTTACTAGTCATTTGAAATTCTTTTATTAACTATATTTATGTGTGACGTTTATCCTCCTATAGGCATATACCAAACCTGGAGATTGTAAAGTGTATAAACATAGGTAATAGATTGTTTATGCTAAATTAGTAATCAAATAAGTTGTATATCTATACCAAGTTTGTGGTGTTATTCTAAAAGAATCTATTCGCATTTTACCAATCTGTATCCTTAGCTATTGATATGGGCAAGTTCTGTATGAATTTAGATCAGAAGTTTTAATTTAAATCTATGCCTTTAGCTTAGTATCTGCTTTTAGGTGGCGTCAACCTCTATTCCTACACAGAAGGTGGATATAACCAATAATCTCATTCTTTTATTGTTATTTTCTTGAACCATATCCATTTATTAATATAACTTCTTTGCTAAAGAATGTGTGCAGCTTCTGTAAGGGGTTCGAGAGTGTTTGTCTATGGATCCATCCCTGTTAAATTTCAAAATTGCTTTCCATCTGATATCATTTGACTTCAGACTCTTTGACTACCTACTTCTTGCACCCAAACTTGTTTTTTCTGCGCCTAAGTTTATTTTGATACCTTTGTTTTCTTTTCTTTATAAATTGTTCCTCCTGAGAATCCAGCACTGCTTTATTTCTATTAAGTATCTAATTCTTGAATAGTATACAGTTATAATATTATTTGACTTTGCATGCATATTGGAATGAAATCCTAGCATTAAATGCAGATCATAATAGAAATATATGTATAGACGTGGGAATGGAATTGTCTAAAGCGCAAAAATATGAAGTTCACTAGATTTTCTTCATTGATACTTATAATTAACTTGAGTTAGTTTATGTGCATGGTGCATGGCAACTTATTTATTCCATTTAAGTTATGATTTTTATTTTAAAAAAACTACTACTTAACTCCTGTGTGGTTTACCTTTGCATACTATAACAGTGGTAGTATCTTTGATAAGTTTTTGATTGTAATTTGTTTCCTACTTAATTAAAATTTGGATAATTCAATAATTTCTTTTTATTATTCACCTTTATATATATATACAATATTGAAGATGTTTATTTACATATCTTCAAAGGATTTGGAAGTGAAAAGAAAGTATTTTTAAGTATATTACGCTTTAATTATATTGCTCAATTATGATGATCTTTAATTTGGGGGTATAGATTTTCACCCTTTGCCGTTGTCTATAGTAGCATCTTAGAGAATTTTTTATATCTCTAGTGAAAGATGTAAACCTTTATGGTTGTGAATTTTATGCTTGGTAGCTACCCCTAGACTTTTATATGTTGAATCATGTTATAGAAAGAGTGGCTTGCGTTAGGGACCAAAATCCTAAAGAGATTATCTGGGTAACCTATCGTAGCTATATAAATTAAGTGAAAACCTAACTAATGTATTAGGGGTTGGGTAGATCTAGACACTAAATCAGATAATAGTTTGTCTCACCTACTTTCTTGATGCTTTTATAGGCTGAGAAAAGGCTGAGAAGGCCTGGAATGGCAAGTCGCCCATCTTGTCCTCTTGAAAGATGAAATGACTCCACATTAGTCTACATAGGGGCTGGGAATCGGTAGAGGCTACCAGGGTAACTCATGGAGAGGGTGGATAGTCTAAGAAGATTCACTAGGGTAACCTATCCCGACAGTGTGATGACACTCTTAGTCTATACCATGATGGTGATCCTTGTGTTCAATTTTCTATTAGATGTGATTTGTTACTAGGATTTTATCTGTTATGATTTGTTATCATTATGTCATGATGTGAATTGTAAAACACGTAAATGTAATGTTCTATCTTCATTGTTTGTGGACCTGTCATTATCTCCTAGCACGAAGGGAGTGGACCTTTGGGTTCCACGTGGTTGGGAGGAAACTATGCTACACCATCCTTGAATTTTCTTGCAAATGATCCTATGCTTGCAGTTGGTTCCAGTTACTTCATTTTTCGTGACTATGGATACAAAGCATGTTCATGGGTATGGATATCAGCTGTGATATGATCATTATCTGCTTTGTAAATTTACCTCTTGTATAAGAGAGTTCATATTGTACCATCATTTGATGTATAGAGATTCATTAGAATCTCATTTTTTGTAACCTAAAAATTTGGATATTTGATTGTATTAACTTTTGTAAACTAGATCATTCATGACATTAAATTTGTACTTATGTTTATGATTATATGTTGAGTATATTTATTACATAATAGTAACGTCGTCTTGGAAACTTTATGACAATTGTGTAATTATATCTTTAACAAAAATAAAAATTGTTTGGTTAATTTCATTCTTTACACTTTGTTTTAACGGTAACCAAGGCGGAGTGTTACACCAACTGTATAATGTTTGGATATGAATAGATAGATTTGGTGAATCAGTTGTAAATATTATTAATTATTTTTAGTTTCACATTGTCTATATTCATTTCGCAGTTAAACTTGCTCACTTTTTATGCTTCCTTTTTTATTACAATAGGTTACAGTAGAATATCTTTTTTGAAGTCAAATGCATGATTGTTTTCATACAAAACAAGGCATACCTTTTATTTCAATTCTTCTAACAATGCAAAATATGTGTGCCATCACATTCTTCTTTTGGTGATGACCATCATAACTAATATTTTCCCCTATGAACATCTTTACTCTCTAACTGATATTTTCCCCTATATAATCTATTTCCCTATTAGTGATGACCATCATAACTAATATTCAAATAAAAAAAATCAAAATAAATAACATCAAAGTAATAAATTATTTGGTGCCACATAAGCATTACAAAAAAAATGCCATACCTAAAGTTATGGTCTAACCTTTTTTTTTTAATACTTTTTTTATTACTAATTAAAGGCATAAGTTATAACTCTTCAACAAAGAAAAATCCCTTAGTGTTCCATACTTTTCATATATATTATTTAATTCACAATTTCAACTTTTCCATGTATTCATATCCATATGTAGTTTAAGATAATTAAATAATAATCTATCGATTGATTGATTAACCTAGACGAAATGATCAAATATAAATGTGCATCTACATTTAATAAATATAAAGCTAACATAGACCTAGAATTATATCATACCTGCAACTTTGGAGACAAATTACTATTATTAAAAAATTAATTATTGAAAAATTTAAATTCTAATTAATTTTTCAATTCTAATTTTTTAAGAATAAATTTATTCAAAAATCATATTCGTTGAGAATTACTTTACTATGGATTCCCAATCATCTGTTATTTACTTGTGATTCCTACAATTATTAATTAAAATCAATTTTAAATAACTATTGTAACTAAAATTATTAAATATTACATATTAATAAAAATAAATTTATTGATAATTAATTACTTCAAATTAAGATTAATTAATATATTACAAATAATATGATTCATTCGACGTGACCTATGGATTTATTTTACATTTTCATAATCAATTTTCAACTAATAAATTATGATGTAAAAATACAAAGACCAATTTCACGTTTCATAGAAATGGTTCTTAATCTCACATGCACTGTGTGTCAAATAAGAACGGATAAGTGGACTATAACATGAGGTTTATAATGCTTTACAATTCTCAAATTAAATGAACACATATAAAATAATATTTATGCCAAAATTAACCGATTTATAATATATTCAAGTTAGGCTATTCAAATTGATATCTTCCAATGCACACATATGTTGGCTTTAACTTTAATACATATGTATCGATATGCTTGATTGATTTTCCAACATCTCTGTTCATTATGATCTACTTCACCTATTTTATCCTACATAAAGTCCAAAATCATAAGATTCACCACGTGCTATGAAGTAATCTCACGTTGTTTCCTATTGGCTTATTAGCACATTTTCCCTTTTTTGACTCAATCAAACAATTCCAAATATTACTGATTATTTATACCTCACATAAAATTTGAAACAAAAATTTTGTTCCTTAGTTCCCATTGAATAACCATTTGCGGGGCACCCTATCAGCTAATTGTTGCATGCTTGCGCATGCGGTTGCTAGTTTATTTAATTTCTTATTCTTCTTATATTATATATCAAAATATTAGACTTCATACATATATATAAATATATATACTACGAGATCTCAACAAAAGAATAAATACTACTTTAGCCGATAGGCTATATTTGGTGCTAGCTTCTACCCGAGAAGTTGTCTAACACCACAAAGATTATCTATATTACCAGAAAATAGGATGGTGGAATGTTGTGTCAAGCCTGATGTCTCACACCATCATATGACTTTTGTATTGACATTAAACTACATGCTTTTCATCAATGATTTTTTAGTAGATAATTGATATTTAAAGAAAAATATTCTGTAAAAATCATTCAAATTAAATCAAATCAAATTTGGGATCAAATCTACAAAAATATTATCTGCAACTGAAAAATCAAAGATCTTTGAATCAAATCAAATCTACAGAAATCATATCTACTTGTTATAAATATATTAAATTAGCAAATGTAGGGAGATTTATTTTGGTTCGTTTCATTTCACATAAATTTTTGCATTGATAGGGTTCTTCAATATTTTTCCCGCAAACTCTGCCCCTTTTTTTCTCATTGACTTTATTGCTACTAGATGTACGTTTCAGTTCTTTTTTTGCTACTGTAATCACCATTAATTATTTTTATTTGATTGAAAAGTTTCTCTTCATTTACTTGTTACAACATTTGCATATGCATCTCACTTGCCCACTAATTGAGTCCCTAAGATTGCTGGATTCAATCAAGAGTATATACTCTAATTGTAATGCCTCGCTAGGGAATCCAATAAAACAAAGCATAAAGTAACAAATTAACAAAATAATTTTTCTTTTTAAAAGTCATTCGATTAAACAAATTTTCTTAAGGATTCCAAGATGACATTACCAAAACATAATAAATAAGATCATCACACCATAATATTAAAGTCATAAAACATAAGTACAAATCACATTCATGAATGATACACTTTCATAAACTTTAAACAATCAAGATATATACATATCCATATTATAACAAGTGAGATTTTAATAAATCTCGATACATCATAATATCGATAAAATGAGTACTCTCATACACATGAGGTAAATATACAAAGAAGACAATGATCTCCTCAAAACTAACATCCACTTCTTTGAACACGTTCAACGTCCATCGTCACGAAGAAGAAAGTGACAAGGTGATCCCAAAATAGTGGTTTACAATTTTTGGCCAAACTGGACACTAAAATAGTTTTTTTTAACCAAATCTTCACTTTCGGGCACCTATAGCGGCTGAACCATGAGGAATTTGAAGATGATGCAAACTAGAGTTTCAAGTCATTTTTTCTATAGATTCTAAATATATTTTTTTCAAAATTTTTGGAATCTGATTACACTTCTTTTTCCATCTCCCTTGTAAACTAGTTTTCTTAAGAAAACAACATTTTTAAAAAGTGATGCTCATCGTATAATGCATAAAATTTTTTCCATGAAGGATAAAAGTCTAATTCTTTTGAATTTAGATTTGTAACTCTAATATCTAGTGCTTCCACTTGGTTAGATAGTTTTTTATTAAATATATTTTCTTTAATCAAGATTTTAAGTCAAACCAATTACAATTTAGACATAATGCAACCGTATAACGCATAACTTTTTTTGTATGTATCGAATTTTTTTTTTTTTTTTTGGATCAAGGACTTCAATATCTATTGCATTCATGTTTTTTTAATTTTTTTTGGATAATATTCTATTTTTACACATGTGCAGTACAAAGAGCTTGATTTTTGGTTAAAAACCTACGTTCACAAGAAATAAAAAATAAATATAATAATAAAATTAAATTAATTAAAATTATACTTTTCTAGAATCTTATAATAAGGACTACATACTTACAAAAAATAAAAATTAAATGAATTTATTTGGTCCCCCAAAAGGTAAATCAAAAGTGTTTTTTTATCAGCATTTTAATAGGTGTAAAGGAGACTCTGTTATAGGTATGGTTTTAAACTAGCGGGGTTGTATCCAAGGGGGCTTGGTCTAAGGTAGTTTGATGAGACCATATTAAATTAGAATAATTTAAATAGAGCTTTTCAAGACTTAAATCATTATATTTTCTAAAAATATCTGATTTCAGTAAAAATTAGGATCTTCCAGAAAGTGTAAACCACTATTGTGGTAGCACCCGATAGGAACCTACTCCATGAAAAATGTTATCCCAGTATAGAAATATCTATAAGAGGACCCAATGGTGGATAATAGAATGGTTTCATCCCTACCACGTGAAACCTGAAGGCCCACTCCCTTCGTGCTAGGAGATAATGATAGGTCCACAAAACAGTCAAACAAAAAATAAAGTTAGATGTCACATTACATGGTTAACAACACATAATGACAAGACAGTATCTTAATTAGAAGATCACAAATAAAATCCCAGAGGCAACAACAATAACATAGGTGACTCTACATAAGAGACCACAAACATGTTTCAGGATAGAGTATCATCACATAGTTGCTCTAGGTAACCCTGGTGAATCTTCCTTGACTATTGGCCCTCCTCCAGAGTTACCTTGGTAGTCTCTACCGATTCCTAGCCCCTAGACATACTCATGTGGAGTTTAATTACCTTTCAAAAAGACAAGGTGGATGACTAAGCCATTTCAGGCCTTCTTAAACTACCCTTAATCTATACAAGCATTAAGGAACTAGGTGAGGCATTCCGTTTATCTTAATTATTTAATGAACCCCAGGTTTATTTATTAAGGTTTTCATTGAATTACAAAAACCCATGATAGGTTACCCTGGCAACCACTTAGGGTTCCGGCCCCTATCACAAGCCACTCTTCCTATAAACATGATGAAACATCAAAATACCAAGGATTTCCAAAATACATATCAAACAACGCCATAATAAAACATATCTCATTCATGGTTTAATGATGGAACAATTCAAACACCCCAAAGGTAACAAATAACTCTTGCATGGAAAAGTCCCAAAATAGAGCATGGTATTAAAACATCAATAAACCAATATTAAAAGATCTTTTTCTTTAAAATCAATACTCTAGCCTCTGGAAGAAAAGGTACACATAACTCAAAATTAGATACAAAGGAAAACCATTAAGCACAAAAAGTAAAATCTCAAATGATCACATCATTCACATGGCATAGACCATATAGTCTCATAATACCTTAAATAAAGAATTTCACTACATCCTTATAATCCTTTTAAATACAGTTATCTTAGCCATGAAATTTAGAAATCAACTGAGAATCACTCAAGCAAGGAATAGGTAGATAACACACCATGTGAAGATATTAAACTTTTAAATATTTAAAAAATTAAACAAGCAGATCTTATGCATGCAAACTAATGCAGGAGCATCCAGTGGTGTAAGGGCAATCTTGCATCACCCAAAAATAGTTAAATTTCAAGTTTCTCAATTTTTAGATGTTTTTACAATTTTGGATACCCTTTTCATCATAATGAAATTCCCAATTTATGGTTTTTTATTTTCTATTCCTGGGTGGAAAGATATTGCAGTTTTAGTTTCCCAGATTTGCACCTGAAAATCTTCTGAGTTAGATTTGAGGCACTTAGAGTTCCCGGAACATCCCCAAAACTTGTCAAAATTGGCATAGAAAATTTTGAGTGCATTATTGACTTCGAGACCTTTCCAACAGTTCAAACGGTTTGCAAATCAGAGTCCCGGATCAAAAGTTATGGCCTCGGGAAGTTGGCGCACTTTCCAGAAGATACAATTACAAATGTTCTTTTGAAATTTGAACTTCATGTTGTAATTTTCGGTGCCAAACCACCTAAACTCAAATTTGAATGTTGTTTTGGCTCCAAATTAATGAGGAGCTCTATTTATGGGCAGGTTTCTACTTTTTGGGTAGCTTTTTGGGGACAAGCTCACATATTGTGAAAGGGTTATTCTGTAGCTTTCTATAACTTGCATGTGTTGTAGAACTTGGGGATTTGAGATCCTTTGTATGTAAGAAGCTCCATTTTTTTAAAAATAAAATTATTCTCTTGTTTTTGGGTTATTTTCTAAGTCTTAGGCTATTCCCTCATCAAGTGGTATCAGAGCGGGTTTTCTTGAGTGTGTGGACAGATCGCCGATCATGAGGTAGTTCGCACCAGGACCATGGTTGTGGATCGAGGTCAAGAAAGATGTCTCCAAGAGTGATGCCTAGTAGGTGTGATGGTGCTAGAGGTGGTCAAGGTGGCATAAATGCTAGTGGAAGAGATGCACTAGCAGCCCTCCAGAGATAGATTGATGCGTTACAAGAGCAGTTGAGAAGAGGGTTAAACCTGAGGGAGGAAAGTGAGGATGAAGGAGAGGAAGAAGGTTCAAATGTAGAAGAGGAAGAAGAAGTAATTGATCAAGACCAAATGTGGATAATAAGGGTCATTTCAAATATTGGGAAAAGACCGAGAGCAAAAGTCCCTAGTTATTCCAGAAGTCTAAACCCAAAAGAGTTGATCAATTGGATCAACAAGCTAGAAGAATATTTTGATATGAGGAAATAGAGGACCCAGATTGGGTTAAGTTTGTGAAAATGAAGCTGAAGGGCCATGCCAGTATTTGGTGGAAAGAGGTCTAGTTGGAAAGAAATCAAAGAGGAAAAGGGAAGATCACCAGATGGGATCGCATGGTAGAGAAACTGAAGAAGCGGTTCATACCAGTGGACTACGAGTTAGATCTGTTGAATAAATTGCAAGGGTTGAAGTAAGGAAGCAGATCTGTGAAAGAATATACTAAATATTTTCACAAGATAATCATTAGAACAGGTCACACAGAGGCCAATAAGGAGAAGGTAGCCAGATATCTTAATGGGTTACGACCGAGCATTCAGGAGGAGTTAAGTCTAGTCAGAATGACCACCATTGAGGATGTGTGTCAGTTTGCTCTAAAGGTGGAAGAGAAGATGAACAAAAGATTTGATGGAAAGCAAAAAAGATAAGGGGTTCAAAGTGGAAGGGGTGGTGGAAGACCTTCAAGAAGCCAAAATGATGATGAAAAGAAAAGTGAAGATGTGGGTACCAGCTGAAGCCAAAGGAATGACAACTTCTACTACCCTTGTGATCAAAACAGTGGTGATCAAAGAGGTAGAGGACGAGGGAGATATGGACAATGACCTAGAAGAGGTGGTTTCAGAGGAACTTGTTTCCATTGTGGTGAAGAAGGGCATCGAGCCTATGAATGTCCACAACATCAAGGAAGGATAGACAAAAGGCTAGAAGGTTGTGGAAGAGTTGCACATGTAGATGAGGAAGCTCAATCTGAGCATTCAGATGATGTAGAAAGGGGAGAAGCCCTAGTGGTCAGAAGAGCCCTGGTGACTAAAGAGGAGCCAGAACAGAGGAAGAATCCGTTTTGCACAAGATGCAAGTGTGAAGACAAATGTTGTGATGTCATTATTGACAGTGGGAGCACTGATAATTTTGTGTCAGAAGAGATGGTTGCGAAGTTGAAGTTAAAAAGGGAGAGGCATCCACATCCATATCGGATTTCCTGGTTGCAGAAAGACCACAAATTTTTGGTCAGTGAGCAATGCCTAGTAAAGTTCAAGATCAGAAGCTATCGTCATGAGGTACTATGTGATATCATCCCCATGGATGCATGTCACATGTTGTTGGGGAGGTCGTGGCAGTTTGATGGGTGAGCTATACATGATGGCCATGCAAACACTTACTCCTTGACGAAGGATGGAGTCCGCCATAAGTTGAAGCCCCTGAAGAAGGATGAAGAAAAGGTATTCAGTAGTGCTATAATTTGTTTTGTTGATGGAAGGAAATTTTTAGAAGGCATGAAGCATGAGCGTATGTGTTATGCATTGATTCCTAGAATGGATAAGGAAGATAGTGATGGGGTACCAGTAGAAGTTTCTGGGTTATTAAATGAGTTTCAAGAGATTATTTTTGATAATGTACATGAGGGTTTACCACCAATAAGGAAGATCAGTCATTAGATTGACTTGATTCCTAGAGCTAGTTTGCCAAATAAGGTAGCTCATAGAATGACTCCAGCAAAACATGAAGAGTTGAATAGACAAGTTCAAGAGTTGTTGAGAAAGGGTTTGATACGGAAGAGTTTGAGTCCATGTGCAATACCTGCAGTACTAGCACCAAAGAAGGATGGGGAGTGGAGGATGTATACAGATTCTCGAGCCATAAACAAGATAACAATCAAGCACAGATTTCCCCTGCCAAGGATGGATGACCTGATGGACTGTTTGAGTGGAGCTCAGTACTTCACAAAGATTGATCTAAAGAGTGGATATCACTAGATCTGGATTCGAGAGGGAGATGAATGGAAGACTGCCTTCAATACCAAAGAGGGCCTATATGAGTGGTTAGTCACGCCTTTTGGGCTAACCAAAGCACCAAGCACATTCATGCGGCTCATGAACGAGGTACTAAAAGAATTTTTGGGAAGTTTTGTTATTGTTTATTTAGATGATATTTTGATTTTCAGTAAGACGTTGGATGAGCATATGATGCATATCCAGAGAGTCTTTGAGAAGTTAAGAGGATAAATTGTTGATTAATCTAAAGAAGTGCAGTTTTGTGAAGAGGGAGTTAGTGTACTTGGGGTTTGTTGTCTCAGCAGAAGGTCTCAAGATGGACCCAGAGAAGGTGAAGGCTATTCTGGAATGGCCTACCCCAAGAACTGCTAAGGTGAGATCTTTCCATGGTTTGGCTAGTTTTTATAGAAAGTTCATTAGAAACTTCAGTAGTATTTGTGGACCCCTGACTGAAACAATGAGAGGGGATAGAAAAGAATTCAAGTGGAGCACTAGAGTGGCAAAAAGTTTTGAACTGTTGAAGCAGAAGGTGACAGAGCAACCTATTCTAGCCCTCCTAGATTTCAACAAGGTGTTTCAGGTGGATTGTGATGCCAGTGGTTGTGCCATTGGAGCAGTGTTGAGCCAAGAAGGTAAGCCCATTGCCTATTTCAGTGAAAAGTTAAATGATGCCAAGAGAAAGTATTATGTATATGATCGGGAATTTTATGCAATAGTTCAAGCATTAAATAAATGGAGACATTATTTGTTGCTGAAGGAATTTGTTCTATATACTGATCTTCAGGCCTTGCAGTACCTAAATAGTCAGGGAAAATTAAATCAGAGGCATATGAAATGGGTAGAGTTTTTGCAGAGTTATACCTTTGTTTTGAAACATAGGAGTGGGAAGTCAAATAGTGTTGCAGATGCCTTAAGTAGGAGGCATACATTGATGACAAAGATGCAGATTGAAGTGGTTAGGTTCGATGAACTCAAGACACTCAGATGCGTAAGATCTTGATTTTGCAGGCTTGAAAGCTTCTGCAAGGAACCTATTACAAAGGATGTGACAAGGTGGGTAGATTTCATAATCCGTGATGGCATGTTATTTAAGGAAGTCAATTGTGTATCCCAAGGAGTTCCATGAGGGAGAACCTCGACAAAGGAGAAGCATAGTGGAGGAATGGTAGGACATTTTGGCCTGATAAGACCATTGCCATTATCAATGAGCATTATTATTTGCCTCAGTTGTCACAAGATGTGAAGAAGTTTGTACAAAGATGCAGAGTATGTCAGATGGCTAAAGGAGTGAGTCAGAATATAGTCTTATATTAGCCCTTACCTGTACTAGAGAGGTCGTGGGAGGATATAAGTATGGACTTTGTTCTTGGTTTGCCAGGGACGCAATGAGGGAATGATTCAGTCTTTGTGGCGGTTGATAGGTTTTCGAAGATGGCACATTCCATTCCATGTCAGAAGACCCATGATGCAGTCCACATTGCTGACTTGTTCTTCAAAGAGGTGGTGAGGCTACATGGTTTTCCAAAGAGTATTGTTTCAGATCGTGACACCAAATTTTGTGGGGTACTTTTGGAGGACCTTATGGAAGAAGTTGAAGACGAGCGAAGTTCCTCACTTGCCACACCATCCACAAATAGATGGGTAGACAGAGGTTGTTAATGGTGAGGAGTCCGGGTAACCTATCAGATGTTTGTAGGAGATAAACCTAAGGGATGGACTTTGATCTTTACCCTAGGCTGAATTTTCTTTACAACACCCCCGCTGGCTAACAGTAGTTACCGTGATCAATCGTCTAAATTGTGTGGTATGGAGGTAACCTTAACAGCCCGCAATTGAGGAAGATGGACCAAGAGAAAAAAATAAGTGTTGAAGCCAAAGATTTTGAAAAACACATCAAGGATATACATGAGAAGGTAAGAGAACATATTAACAAGATTAATATGCAGTATAAGGCTAAGGCAGATCAGAAGAGGAGGTATAAGGAGTTTCAGATTGGTGATGAAGTGATGGTCCACTTGAGAAAAGAGGTCCACTTGAGGAAAGAAAGGTTTCTAGTGGGAACATATAACAAATTGAAGATGAAGAAGTTCGGTCCCTCTAAAATTTTGAAGAGGCATGATTCAGGGAATGCATATGAGGTAGAGTTGTCAGATGGATTCAACATTTCCCCTGTGTTCAACATTTTAGATTTGATAGAGTATCATGAAGGTGGCATAGAGGAAGTACCAACAATGGAACAGTGTGGGATTCCAGCACCTACTTCAGAAAAGGAGGAGATTGAAGAAATCCTGGATAGTCGTGTGGGAAGGAGTACCAGGAACAGGCAGTATGAAGAATATCTGGTGAAATGGAAAGGAAGAAATATTGAAGATTCATCCTGGTTGCCTAAGGTAGAGGTTGACCATTTGGGTTTTCCTCCACCATCTGAGACGTGACGAGGTCACTTCTCAAATTACCCTGGGTGTCTGATGTAGGAGCATCCAGTGGTGTAAGGGCAATCTTGCATCACCCAAAAATAGTTAAATTTCAAGTTTCTCAATTTTTAGATGTTTTTACATTTTTTGATACCCATTTTGTCATAATGAAATTCCTAATTTACGGTTTTTATTTTCTATTCCTGGGTGGAAAGATATTGTAGTTTTAGTTTCCTAGTTTCCAAGTTAGATTTGAGGCACTTAGAGTGCCTGAATGGCCCCAAAACTTGCTAAAATTGGTGTAGAAAATTTTGAGCATGTTATTGACTTTGAGACCTTTCCAATGGTTCAAATGGTTTGCAAATCAAAGTCCCGGATCAAAAGTTATGGCCCCGGGAAGTTGGTGCACTTTCTAGAAGATACAATTGCAAATGTTCTTTTGAAATTTGAACTTCAAGTTGTAATTTTCAGTGCCAAACTGCCTAAACTCAAATTTGAATGTTGTTTTGGCTCCAAACTAATGAGGAGCTCTATTTATGGGCGGGTTTCTAATTTTTGGGTAGCTTTTTGGGGACAAGCTCGCATATTGCGAAAGGGTTATTCTGTAGCTTTCTGTAACTTTCATGTGTTGTAGAAATTGGGGATTTGAGATCCTCTGCATGTAAGAAGCTCCATTATCTAAATAATAAAATTATTCTCTTGTTTGTGGGTTATTTTCTAAGTCTCGGGCTGTGCCCTCATCACAAATGAATGTTAAGCATTCTAATATTTGCGGCTATAAAGAAAATCAAGACCAATAACATAGTCAATATCGCCCTTGCTTTATTTAGCTACAATTAATTTAGACAGATCTCAAAAGCTAAAGATGGCTTCATATATTCTTATCCACTCAGCACATCCATGTTTTACCAAAATAGATTCTTTTATGTTTGAAAATGTATGTTTTCAAATCATTATAGGAAGTCAATCTAGGGAAGAGGATTCATTAACACACTATTAGGTAACACATATCAATTCGCTAACACATATCCATTTGCTAATACATAGTTCATTAACACAAAAGCTTAGTATATTTTAAACACATCTAAAAAAAAAATCTTTTTTTTTCAAACATACCTATTCTCAAATGCCAATATGGAGTTTTTCAGAACTGATTCCAAACAAAACAAAGTTTAGAAAAGATAATACAGGAATGTACAGTGTATAAAATGTAATCAGCTGACTTGCGTTTATAGTTTTATGCTCATCCAAACTAAAGAAAGTCTGGAGACTACAATGAAGATATAAAAGCAGTTTTGATAACTTAAGAAATAGTTAGTTGTTGGTTATTCCAAACATGCAAAGTGAAATTTGAACTAAGTAAAATATAAATCATAGACTATGACATCTTAGTAAATGAAAGTAATAGACATTTCCATTAAATTAAAACTCAATATCCATATATATATTTATAAAGAAGAATAAATATTTTCTTTTATACAAGAGATATAAATGATGCTAAAAGCATGCACAAACTAAGATAATCTCAACAAATTTAGAATATCATTTTTTTTTAACTTTCTATTTTGATGTTCTTCTAATAGATAAGAACAAATTGTTAAACTCAACTAAGTTACATGCACTTTAAATACTTTCAAATCTTATAAAATGAAATTAACACAAATATCAATTTTAAACAACTTTAAAGCAAAATACATTTTCAAATATAAATGAATATTTATACACTCTATTTTTCTACAATTATCTTGACTTAATTTCCATGCATGAATTTCAATTCTAAACTGAACTCTAGTTATAGGAAAGGAGTACTAAATAAGTTTACAATATTTGTTTTTTTGTTAACAAACTGAAATCTCTAGATGATGGCCCCAGTGAGGACATGCTAAACTATAGAAAAGAAATTGAATTTCCTATTATACTCAAGTGCTATGGCTGAGACAAATTGACAATGGGATCAAAGGGATTATTTAAACCTTTTAAATTTTCTTTATATTCAATCACTTCAGCCAATACATGTTGCCAATATATCAAGAAGTTTATTTAAATATATACAACCTACCATGTTTAAGTGCAGTAGCTGTGACAAGTTGCTAATGAAATTAAAGAGTGTATTTAAATATATATAGCCTACCATATTCAAGTACGACAGTTGTGATAGTTTGATAATGGAATTAGAGAGATTATTTGATCCTCTACAACATTCGATTATCAAAGGTTACAAACATGACTAGTTACCAAGGAATTAGAAAGGTAATTTGAACCTCTATAGTCTTCTATGTTCCAGTGTTGCAACTGGGACAAGTTGTTAATGATATAAGAAAGGTATTTTAAAATCTAATTACCCTACCATGTTCAAGAGATACAAAAGAACTACAAAAGTTTAGACATACCCAAGGCAAGGAAAATCAAAGAGAATTGAAGGCATCCAAGGAAACCCTCTGATTTGATCATTTGAAAATGACTAAAGAGAGAATCAAAGTAGGTATACCAAAAGAATTTCAAAGGAACAGAGGAAAGAATAAATATTCTAGCCAAGTGTGAAATTTGCAGGGAAAAGAATATGGCAATGGTAAAGATAAAGGCCTATAGGCCTTGGTTTCAATTTATTTAAGCTATTGTCAAGTTCCTTAACCATAGTTTTATTTTCTATTTGACTTGTATGGCTACGTAGCCAAAAACTACAAATATCGGTGATGCTAAATGAAACATAGAAACCTCAGGAAAGCAAAATCACCGCAAGGGGTTTCAAAATTGATACAAACTAGAACATGCAAACCGCAGATCATGCAACATAAATAACAGCTATATTTAGCCAATGAAACAAACAACCAAAATAATGAAGGAATTATTAGATTCCTCTAATAGGTTTCCCTACTGCTAGTTTTAAATCTCATTTTCAATTTTCCTATTGTTTTCTTTGATTCCTTAAAACTAATCAAAGAAAATTTAGTTTCTGATGTCTGTGCAGGTAAATTAGCAAGAAAACTCTACATGTGGAGAAATAAAAAACCATAACGACATTCAGAAAAATCTATTTGAATATACACAAAATAAAGAAGAAAACCTAGATTTTCAACCAACTTGAATATTGCAACCTTTAGATTTGATCCACAGCCAAAACTCAAACAAATACTTCTAATTTTCTTTTCCCAAAACTAATTAAATACTCATAACCAATGAAGATTGAAGCAAAATCTGTAGCTTCTGTTAATCCCAATCAGAACACAAAAACCTTGATGAAGAAATCCAAGCAATTCTTTTTCCCAAATAATTTCTACAATCAAAACTGTTGTGCAATCCTTTTTTTTCCAAAAACTACTCTGTGAAAACTTTTTAGAAGAATTGTCGTGAATGAAATTGCAACCCCCCAAAAGATTTTTAATGCATTTAATTACCTCAAGTTACAAAACTCAACTGATTGTAGTCATGCATTCAAAAATTGCTCAATCATTTATAATCATTAAATATCTAAGATATTATCCTTCAACTCATACACAAGTTTTCAGATATTTATCACTTATTGAAAACAAATTCTTTTAAAATATCAACTTTTTACAAGAATCCAATTTGTACAATTAATTCCACAATTACATTTAAATAATTACCTTTTTCAAAATTAACATTCACTTTTAAATAAATAACTTGTTTAATTTATTTTAATAAATCAAACCTTACTCATAAACATTTAATCTAATATTTAATCAAATATATTAACAAATAAGCCATTTAGTTAAATTGTTGAATTCCGAAACAAAACAATATAGACAAGAATGACACAACAAAAATCGACTGCACAAAACAATGGGTGACAAAAAGATACTCGTTCAATGAATAACGATGACTTAAATGAGGACCTGACACTATCTCTGAAACCACATAATTGCATTGGATTAGGGTACGCTCGGACCTGTCAAGTAGGTGGAGCTAATACTCGATACTTGTATCTGCATAAAACATCACAGTTAAACATATAAACATATATCAACAAACACACCGTGAAGAAGAGTCATAGCATAGCAAGGTACTCATGTGTGAGTAGTGCTACACTATATTCTTCACCAAAACTGATGATCATCATATATCATAAACAACCATTTCATCATAATAACCTCATAAAGATTCTAAAGCAACATATACAATGTCACCTATGTGTTAACCATAATGTTAGCTCACAAACATAATTCAGATGTTTACGATATCAAACCTGTCACCCACGGAGTATAAAAACAACATAACATTAGTGTCGTAAATAATAAAAGATGAATATAATATCCAAAGCAGCTAAACGACTAGCAATCATCCATAAACAAATTGAAACACATAGTAGCAACTGGAGGGGTACTACATCCTCCCCCCTAGGATAAGCCTTACTCCTAGAAGCCTGCAAATACAAAATGGATAACACACACTCATCACAACCACATGCTACACAAATGTCCATAATGTGTTCACCCGATAAAAAGGATATCGGTGCATTGTACACTACATCGAGGGTCCTATCCTTTCTACAATTTTTCTATACCATTGGACCAACACCACCTAAGCACAAACTTAGGTTGATAAATAAGGAGGAAAAAAAGGATGGATGTACCATCAAGAGTTCGAGCAACTAGGTCAACATAATGGGCTCATAGTGCCCAGTGTATAAAACTATGCTCTGATACCATCTATAACGCCCTGCTAGGGAATCCAATAAAACAAAGCATAAAGTAACAAATTAACCAAATAATTTTTTTTTAAAAAACGTCATTCAATTAAACAAATGTCTTATGGATTCCCAAACGACATTACCTAAACATAATAAATAAGATCATCACACCATAATATTAAACTCATAAAACATAAGTACAAATCACATTCATGAATGATCCACTTTCATAAACTTTAAATAGTCAAGATATATACATATCCAGATTACAACAAGTGATATTTTAATAAATATTGATACATCATAATGTTGATACAATGAGTACTCTCATACACATGAGGTAAATATACAAAGAAGATAATGATCTCTTGAAAACTAACATCCATGTCTTCGAATACGTTCAACGTCCATCGTCACAAACAAGAAAGTGGTAAGAACCTACTCCACAAACAATGTTATCCAAGTATAGAAATATCTGTAAGAGGACCCAAAGGTGGATAATAGCATGGTTTCCTCCCTACCACGTGAAACCCGAAGGTTCACTCCCTCCGTGCTAGGAGATAATGACAGGTCCACAAAATAGTCAAACTGACAACAAAGAATAGATGTTACATTACATGGCTAACAACACATAATGACAAGATAATATCTTAATTACGAGATCACAAATAAACTCCTAGAGGCGACAACAGTAACATAGGTGACTCTACATAAGAGACCATGAACATGTTTCAGGACAGAATGTCATCACATAGTTGTTCTAGGTTACCCCTGTGAATATTCCTAGACTACCCACCTCCTCCAAAGTTACCCTGTCAGTCTCTACCGATTCCCGACACCTAGACATACTCATGTGGAGTCGAATTACCTTTTAGGAAGACAAGGTGGAAAACTAAGCCATTCCAGGCCTTCTCAACCTACCCTTAATCTATACAAGCATTAAGGCACTAGGTGAGGCATTCTGTTTATCTTAATTATTTAATGAACCCTGGGTTTATTTATTAAGGTTTTCACTGAATTACAAAAACCCACTATAGGTTACCCTAGCAACCACTTAGGGTTCTGGCCCCTATCGCAAGCCACTCTTCCTATAAATATGATGAAACATCAAAATACCAAGGACTACCAAAATTTGTATCAAACAATTCCATAATAAAACATATCTCATTCATGGTTCAATGATGGAACAATTCAAACACCCCAAAGGTAACAAATAACTCTTGCATGGAAAAGTCCCAAAATAGAGCAAGGTATTAAAACATCAATAAACCAATATTAAAATCTCTTTTTCTTTAAAATCAATACTATAGCCTCTGGAAGAAAAGGTACACATAACTCAAAATAAGATACAAAGGAAAACCATTAAGCACAAAAAGAAAAATCTTGAATGATCACATCATTCACATGGCATAGACCATATAGTCTCATAATACCTTAAATAAAGAATTTCACTACATCAGTATAATCATTTTTAATATAGTTATCTTAGCCATGAAAAATAGAAATCAAATGAGAATAACTCAAGCAAGGAACAGGTAGATAACACACCATCTGAATGATATAAATAGGAAGATCTTATGCATGCAAATGAATGTTAAGCATTCTAAGATTCATGGCTATAAAGAAAATTAGGACCAATAACATAGTCAATATCGCCCTTGCTTTATTTAGCTACATTGAATTTAGAAAGATCTTAGAAGCTAAGGATGGCGTCATATATTCTTATCCACTTAGAACATCCATGTTTTACCAAAATAGATTCTTTTATGTTTTCAAATCATTATAGGCAGTGAACCTAGGGAAGAGGATTCATTAATACACTATTAGGTAACACATATCGGTTCGCTAACACATATCCATTTGCTAATACATAGTTTGTTAACAAAAAAGCTTAGTATATTTTAAACACATCTAAACAAATTTTCTTTTGTTTTCAAACATATCTATTTTCAAATGCCAATATGGAGTTTTTTAGCATCGATTCCAAACAAAACAAAGTTTAGAAAAGATAATACAGGAATGTACAGTGTATAAAATGTAATCAGCTGACTTGCGTTTACAGTTTTATGCTCATCCAAACTAAAGAAAGTCCGGTGACTACAATGAAGATATAAAAGTAGTTTTGATAACTTTAGAAACAGTTTGTTGTTGGTTACACCAACCTTGCAAAGCAAAACTTGAACTAAGTAAAATATAAATCATAGACTATGACATCTTAATAAATGAAAGTAATAGACAGTTCCATTAAATTAAAACTCAATATCCATATATATATTTATAAAGAAGAATAAATATTTTATTTTAGACAAGAGATATAAATGATGCTAAAAGCATACACAAACTAAGATAATCTCAACAGATTTAGAATATCATTTTTTTTTAACTTTCTATTTTGAAGTTCTTTTAATAGATAAGAACAGATTGCTAAACTCAACTAAGCTACATGCATTTTAAATACTTTCAAATCTTGTAAAATGAAATTAACACAAATATCAATTTTAAACAACTTTAAAGAAAAATACATTTTCAAATATAAATGAATATTTATACACTCTGCTTTTCTACAATTATCTTGACTTAATTTCCATGCATGAATTTCAATTCTAAAGTGAACTCTAGTTACAGGAAAGGAGTACTAAATAAGTTTACAATTTTATTTATTTATTTATTTTCAAAAAAAACTGAAATCTCCAGATGATGACGCCAGTGAGGACATGCTAAACTACATAAAAGAAATTGAATTTCCTATTATACTCAAGTGCTATGGTTGAGACGGATTGAAAATGTGATCAAAGAGATTATTTAAAACTTTTAAATTTTCTTTATATTCAAGTGCTTCAGTCAATACAGGTTGCCAATATATTAGGGAGTTTATTTCAATATATATAGCCTACCATGTTTAAGTGTGCAATTGTGACAAGTTGCTAATGAAATAAAAGATTTTATTTAAATATGTACAACCTACCATATTCAATTATGATAGTTGTGATAGTTTGACAATGGAATTAGAGAGATTATTTAATCCTCTACAACATTCAATTATCAAAGGTTACATATGTGACTAGTTGCCAAGGGATTAGACAGGTAATTTGAACCTCTACAGTCTACTATGTTCCAGTGTTGTAGCTAGGAAGGTTATTAATGATATTAAAAAGGTATTTTAAAATCTAATTACCCTACCATTTTTGAGAGATACAAAACAGCTACAGAAGTTTAGACATACCCAAGGCAAGGAAAATCAAGGAGAATCAAGCATCCAAGGCAGCCCTCCAATTTGATAATCTAAAAATGACTAAAGAGAGAATCAATGTAGGTATAACAAATGAATTTCAAAGGCACAGAGGAAATAATAAATATTCTTGCCAAGTGTGAAATTTGCAAGGAAAATAATATGGCAATGGTCAAGATACAGGCCGATAGGCCTTGGTTTCGATTCATTTAAGCTATTGTCAAGTTCCTTAACCATAGTTTTATTTTTCATTCGAGTTGTATGGCTACATAGCCAAAAATTACAGATATCGGTGACGCTAAATGAAACATAGAAACCTCAGCAAAGCAAAATCACTGCAAGGGGTTTCAAAATTGATACAAAACAGAACATGCAAATCGTAGATCATGCAACATAAATAACAACTATATTTAGCTAATGACACAGACAACCAAAACAATGAAGAAATTATTAGATTTCTCTAATAGGTTTCCCTACTGCTAGTTTTCAATCTCGTTTTCAATTTTCCTATTGTTTTCTTTGATTCTTTAAAACTAATCAAATAAAATTCAGTTTTTGATGTCTATGTAGGTAAATCAGCAAGAAAACTCTACATGTGGACAAATAAAATACCATAACGACATTCAGAAAACTCTATTTGAATATACACAAAATAAAGAATAAAACATAGATTTTCAACCAACTTGAATATTGCAACCTTCAGATTTGATCCATAGCCAAAACTCAAACAAATCCTTCAAATTTTCTTTTCCCAAAATTGATTAAATACTCGTAACTAATGAAGATTGAAGCAAAATATGTAGCTTCTGTTAATCCCAATTAGAACACCAAAAACTTGATGAATAAATCCAAGCAATCCTTTTTCCCAAATTATTTCTACAATCAAAACTATTGTGCAATCCCTTTTTTTTGTTTCCAAAAACTACTCCGCGAAAACATTTTCAGAAGAATTGTCGTGAATGAAATTGCAACCCCCCAAAAGCTTTTTAATGCATTTAATTACCTCAAGTTACAAAACTCAACTGATTGTAGTCATGCATTCAAAAATTGCTCAATCATTTATAATTATTAAATATCTAAGATATTATCCTTCAACTCACACACAAGTTTTCAGATATTTATCACTTATTGAAATCAAACACTTTTAAAATATCATCTTTTTACAAGAATCCAGTTTGCACAATTAATTCCACAATTACATTTAAATAATTACAATTTTTTAAATTAACATTCACTTTTAAATAAATAACTTGTTTAATTTATTTTAATAAATCAAACCTTACTCATAAACATTTAATCTAATATTTAATCAAATATATTAACAAATAAGCCATTTAATTAAATTATTGAATTCCCAAACAAAACAATAAAAACAATAATGACACAACAAAAATAGACTACACAAAACAATGGGTGACAAAAATATACTCATTCAATGAAGAACGATGACTTAAATGAGGACCTGACACTATCTCCGAAACCACATAATTATATTGGATTAGGGTACACTCAGACCTATCAAGTAGGTGGTGCTGATACTCGGTACATGTATATACATAAAACATCACTGTTAAACATATAAATATATATCAACAAACACACCATGAAGAAGAGTCGCAGCATAGCAGGGTACTCATGAGTGAGTAGTGCTACACTATCTTCTTCACCAAAACTAATGATCATCATATATCATAAACAACCATTTCATCATAATAACCTCATAAAGATTCTAAAGGAATATATAAAATGTCACCTATGTGTTAACCATTATGTCAGCTCACAAACATAATTCAGATGTTCAGGATATCAAACGTGTCATCCACGGAGTATAAAAACAACATAACATTAGTGTCGTAAATAATAAAAGATGAATATAATATCCAAAGCAGCTAAATGACTAGCAATCATCCATAAACAAACTCAAACAAATAGTAGCAACTGGAGGGGTACTACACTAATGGAGTTCTGAAAGCTTAAGTGTTGATAAGTAAGAGGTATTTTTCCATAGCGTGTCAAATTATGATATTGCTATCAGGATTCAACTGTGTAGCTTAAGTGTTTTTTTTTGTTGTGAGATTCTCTCCTGGTGTTAATAACTCTATTCAAACTGACAAGGCTGAAGTGAAGCGTAGTTTAATGCCCTCAACATTTGATAGAATCCTCCCCTCCTACATGCCAGAATGAGAACTCTATAACACAACATGGATATCGAGTAAAGAAAAATCAAAGAAGATTTATTTTTGTCTAATATTATATTTCTCAATATGCGTGACATATATGTTTAGAAAATATGGAAGCATGTGCAAATAAACAAGGAATTATTGTAGCACTCCTCCGATTTGCTTATATTTTCAGATAGTGCTTTTACTTTGATAGACCATGATGCTATGTTGTTATTTGATCACTGACATTTGAGTGATGATGGTTTTTATATTGTGATGTGATGACACACTTTATGGTTAGCATAGTTGATTATTTGAGCTGATATTGATATATGCTCATCTATAGTTAATTGATGTTTTAGTTTCGTCAGTTTTGATGTGACATTGTATTTTTGAAGGGAATAGGATTGCATCACTTGCTTGTGAGTGCCTTGCAATTCCATGATTTTCTCTTCACAGTGTGTTTGATTTATGATTTATATATATATATATATGTACAAGATATGTTTTGATTGCAGGATTGCAAGTACAAGACATCGACTCCACCTAGATCCGCAGGTTTGAGTGTGTCCATTACCAAATAGTATAGTTGATTGGGAGATAGTAACAAGGTTTCCTTGTCAAGCCACAACCCTAGTCACTGTGTGTCATCAGTCCTTGTTTCGGTATGCTTTGTTGTTATGTTGTCCACATTTTCCTTTTCATTTAATTATTTTGCAAGGTGTGTTCTCTGGGAAATTAATGTTAATTAATGCTTATAATTGTTTTTAGTGATTATTTAATTAATCTTGATTAATGTTGTTAGAAGCTTAATATTTGATTTAATTAATTAAAATTTAATTTATTTTGTAAAGTGATGGAATTATAAATTATTAAATGCATAAATATCTTGTAATTATCTTAGAGGAAATATCTGTGATTTGGATAAAAAGATATTTTATTTGTGACATGTTTTAAAGAAAAAGAATTAAACATTGTTTTTGGAAATTAATTCTTAGAGAGAATATTTGTATTAACTAAAAAGAGTAAAGAGGCTACTTCACAGCAATGAGAAAAGATATTTTTTAAGAGGTTGTTGAAAATTAAAGGAGGAAGTTCTCAAGAAATTTTGGATCTAGTTTTGTTTTCTTCCACTAACACATTTGACTGCAAAATATGATGAAACTATTCGATGAAATATGAAAATTCGATTTTTTTCGGGTGCTTGTAAAATTTGATGTGTAATTTTCAATTTTTGAAAGTTTATCCCCGATGTTCATAAAAAAAATAGAAAAAAAACAAATTTTGGCCAACATAAAGAAAAGTGAATTCACGACTAATTTATTGCGATAGTGTTTTTCTCTACTTGAGACAATTTGTGGAGAACTAAGGACGGTTTTCTTGGGAAAAATAAGAAAAAATTTAGGAAAATATCACCAAGTTGAGGGTAGTCATTGTCTTTTTGCAGAATTTAGTTGTGAAGTCATATTTGTAGTTCCAGGTTTGAAAATCATATTTTAAAGCAACATCTCATCAGATTTCATTTTTAGAGGTTAAGGGTTTTGAGAATTTCATGTCCATATTTTGTTGTGTGGAATCACCATAAGATCACAACCAAGGAATAGATTCTTGTGACTGTAATTATGTGCTCAATAACTCTATTGGTCATGTGGCATAGTTGTGCTATAACAAATATAGGATGCATTCATGTGTGACCCAGGTTTAATGTGGCTATGTTGTGATAGAAATGGAGGCACTCATATAATGTAGATAATTCAGGTTGTATAATGTAGGTGTCAATCATCATTGGGTGCATTCAGGTTGTCTGAAGTTTAACAGGTTAGGATGTAGTTATAGCATGATCGAAGAATGATTACCTCTTGCTGCAATAAAGAGCCTATAACTCTAGTTGATATGCAGAGTGGTTGTGTTATATCAATTATGTAGTGCATTCAAGCACAACCCATGTTTAATGGGCTATTCTAGGGAGTGATCAAGATTTTCTAAACCTTATGAATGTTACTTGACATATATTTGCATAATCTCAAATTCCTTCAGAGGCTTTTGAAGTATCAATGTATCCTATATAGGGTTTAGAATGATTTCTTTTAATTAAAATAAATAAATAAATGATGTATTTCCTTGTAATTAGATAATGTGGAGATCTTCTAAATCTACCCCAGCACACTATCCTCTTTGGCACTGTATTCATTACTCTAGCTACTAGGGTTTTTCATGTGACATCTTTAATATCTTCATGACCATGGCTTTTCAATAGATCTCAGACTTTTCTTTAATCCTTTTCATGATAACCCTTGAGTTCCATAATCCACCTTCAATCTCTTCTAAGAACGTTGTCTTAAGCTAGACTGCATAGTTTGCATATAAAGCAAGTCCTTCATACCTACCATTGTTCCAAACCACCACTCACTGCCTTGCTTAAAATGTTGCCTCCATAAGCACAATAGAATTTTTTAAAATCATGGTTGCCAATGATTGACCATTAAGGTCACCACATTCATCATGAAGATACAATGAGATTTTTGTCTTCAAACTCAAGGCATTATGGAAGATAACATTGTGAATTGTCTGTTGTGTACGATTCGATTTTCTTGCACATTTACTGCTTTGCTAACTTCCTTTAAGAATGGGTATTGCACCCTGAGCTGCAATGTAACGCCCCGTTGTGCGAACCCCAAAGGACAACTAAAGCAACAATTTCCACACAAATTTTTTTTTTTTAAAGTAAAACTATCATACATGAGATGCACATTAAGTTATGACGTGAAAATTCATTTAAACAAACCCAATATCATTTACGTCCCTTGGGGTACACGAGGATACATTACGAAACTTAATGCCATACATCATTGATAAAGAATGAATGCCAAATCTAATCCATGACAAGCATACATATAAAACCATCAATAAGAACCATTCACTTAAATAAATACAATACTTTGAATAACGTCTGATATGGATTCATATCCACACAAGGTTCACCAATGATAAATATTACATCACATCCTTTTCATTACTTTACACTGTTCAAGTCTTACAATGATACAAACATGTTTCCCAATATGGGCAGGAACCACAAGACATAATAGAATGGTACAACTCTGGAGTTACCGCAACAGCACCAATCCGCACCTCTCGATCCTTGACTGGGGACCCAATGGGGTGCTTAGCACGTTCCACCCGACCACGTGGGTCCGAAGACCCACCCCCCGTGCTAAGGAGCTGACAAGAAGAGACCTCAACCAAGAACATCCAAACAGGGAACCACAAGACTCAACATCATACAAAGGTATCACAAAACTCACGGATTAAAATGACATAATCAACAACATTCATGAGTCAACAAAATCAAATGAAACTATGAACCTCATCACATTTAACCCAAGCAACAACAATTAAGAAAGTCACCAAAGAGCATCCATAAATCATTTCCACAAGAATCTAAAACAACATAACGACTACAATATCCAGAGGCGACAAGAAACAAGAACAAGGGTGTCTAGTCAGGAGGGTCATCGCATAGCTCTCATGGGATCCCCTGGCACTTCCTCCAACCGAGGCGCCGGCACCCATCTATGGATTCCCTAGCCCTCGAAAATAACATAAAGATACAAAAACTAGAGGCAACTACAACCAAGCACAAGGGTGTCAAGTGGAGAGTGTCATCGCATAGCTCTCATGGGATTCTCCTGGCCCTTCCTCCAATTGAGGCGCCGACACCCATCTATGGATCTCCTGGCCCTTCCTCCTAACTGAGGCGCCGGCACCATAGGGCAGCTAATGTGGAGCCGATAATCTCTCGTGAGGACGAGACTATGACTTTGCCGACCACGGCCTTCTCAGTCTATTACTAGTCTATGGTAGCCCTAGTGCATAGCCGAGGAATCCAATGTTTTATTATCTTGTGTTTTTTTAAACTACCCAACCCTCTAAATTCTATTGTTTAGGTTATCACTTGTTTAACTACTCTTTCGTGGGTTATCCTGAGCCCTTCCTCATCCTGAGGCGCCGGCGCCCACGAAGAGCCACTCTCCCTATGACCCCTAACATATCTCAAAGCAGGCAAGGGTTGTACCGTAACCGGAAAACAAATAATCTCAAGACCAAACTACGCGAGGCATTAACCATCTCGCTATAACACATAATCAATGTCTCAACAATTCATGTACAACCCTTTTAAAATCACGATATCAAAACACTTGCCACTTCAAGGGCACATAAAAGGAGAACATTTAACCAACAATAAATAAAACAAGCCTCTGGAAGACTCTCAAAAAGTTTACACTAGGGTTTCCCATTAAAGAATTGACAACTATAATTGCAAGGCCTCAAAGAACTATTTTCAATTCAAATATAATGAGTGAATAAACCAAAATAGGATCAACAACCCATCCAAACTACATAATCAACTTGATACAAAATAAATCAAAATTCCAAGGGAGACCTCTATGTTCTCCTCTTAGGATACACAACTCATTGAGTTTCCAATTCGACTCATTAAAAAAAAAACTCAAGCAGAAACCATCAACTATGACAACGATAACATTATCTAATTTACCAATCAACCCAAGAGACAACCCAATAAAATCAGTAGGAACCAGTAAACCATAATCTTCCTAAGAAAACATTAACCATTTCAAGAAAAGTTCAACTTGCACAATAACAGCCCATTTAACCAACTTCACCCAAAATCCTATACTAAACACATTATTTAATAACAAACCCATAGTAAATTAACACACCACCTAATAAACGATTATACAAGTGGTTAGCATTTGGAAGCTAACTAATTTCATCAACAAAACATTACCTCACAAGTTTTCTTCATCGATATAGCTATATCATTTCCCAAAATATCCTAATGCTTACCAATTCACATTATTTAATATAATCATTTTGTTTTAGGATTAAAGTGAATGTTCTTTTCTCCCGTTTGAGATATGCAAGTAACTATCCTCTATTCAATTATGAGCTAGGAGGTGAACCATTCTTTTCTAAGACCATCAAATTGTTTATATACTTTTCTATCCTTAACTAAAATTTAGTTTCTATTAACCAAGATAATCTATATCCCGTATATGTAATTACTCATAAAGGATGGGGATCATTTACTAGCACGAACAAATTCATGAAGATTCTAAAAAGGAACTATAGTATAGCAGCCATGGTAGTATGATAATCTTGAACACGCGATTGGATCAATGGACATTGTACCTCTTTGTGGCAATAATAAAGTAACGGTTTTAATCGCTGCCTCCCATTGGATTCCAAAAGGACCTATTGCAATTCACTACTACACTATATTTTTTTATTTTTATTTTTTTCAACCAAAGAAGATTGAGAAGCCCTCCCTAAATTTGAATGTTCAGAAGATGATTGCACCAATTAAAAGGATAGAAAACGCGTCTGACAGCATAATCACCATAAAGGTTTTGCAAGGGAGGACTCCAAACTTAGAACTAAGGATGCACCCTAATTAACGAATTCAAGTCAATAATGTGGAAAGCAAAGAGAAGGAGATAAAGGTGTCAAAAAGGTTGGCTGCATAAATTGAAAGGGCTAAGAAACTTTTATAGTCAATGCAAACAACATGCACAGCCTAAAAATGAATAAGAGATTATTTAAATCTATACACCCTACCATGGTCAAGTGCGCCTCTGTGACAGGTTGCAATTGGAATCTGAGAGATTATTTAATTTACTACATTTTCAAGTTTACAAGTTGCAGCTGTGATGAGTTGCCAGTGGTTTCAAAGAGGCTACTTAATTCTGTACAATGCCTCAACTCTAAATGCTGTAGCTGTGGCCGGTTGTCAAGTATATTAGAAAGTGAATTTTGGAATAAAGAAATATTGCCATCTACTCACATTATTATCTAATCCCAATGTTATCCACAAGACTGCAGTGAAGGAGACAGGTGAGGTGCAAATACGTGACTTAAGAGTAGAGGGGAAAAATAACTACAAATTTTCTTTTCTTTTATTAGAACTGGACACATTTCTATTTGATGGCGAGTTTCCAGAGAGGCGCTCACATTTGAAGTTTGGAAGTTGAACTGAGCTCTCTAATATGTTAGTACATTGACAATATTTATATTCTTTAAGTGCTGCAACTGCCATAGATTGTCAGTAGAATCAAACAGGTTATTTAAAACTTTAAACTCTCCTATTATGTTCCTGTGCGCGGCTGGGACAGGCTGCCAACGAAATCAGAAAGACTCTTTAAACCTTTAAACTTTCCTATGGTGTTCAAATGCACGGCTGTGACAGGTTGTTATCTCCAAACCAAAACAGTAACTAATCAACTATTGCCAGAGACGGGCGACCATAACCTACAGTCTGCTATAAACAATAGTAGATCAGAAATAATGGAAGAGTTGCACCTAGATTTATACATAGTCATGCATCCACCTGTACTATCAAATTAGTCAAATGCATAGAGGACCATAAGCATCAATTTTTACATTCCAATGGAACTTACTAAATAATCTTCGAAATCTTCTATATGCTAGGGTAGCCACTATCATCTAAATCACAGAGATATTTATCAATGCATGAAAATAGAGTATAAAAATCTCAAATTTCACTAATGTTGAATCCTATCTTAAATGATGACTATATACAATAAGTAGCCTACAAGGAAGAGAGTAAGTAAAATGAATCAATCATCCATCGAATACAGATTTAAGACATATTCATCGGTTATATCTGACATGCAAAATAATAAAATCCTACGCAAGATAGATGCGTCGATGAGAACCACCAAGATAGAGGAAGATGATGCGCACAACAAGAAGTAATAGGTATAAAACAAAAATAACAAGTAAAGGCCACCCACTATGGAAACTAATCGAGGGTGTTCAACATCAAAGATAAGTCACATTTGATGAAATCAAAAGTTCAACCATAAATAGAACTGAAATGCATTCAATATCAAATTGAATCCCAAAATGAGAGTTCAACTCTGGCAATAACAAGGGAAGTGCATAATGAGGCTCAAGGAGCACAAAGGCAGACGGTGGGGAAAAGAGATGCACATCATAATCAAAACGTAGGCTTAATTCTTGCATGCCGAAAGCAACCAGTTAGTAGAGGAAATATCATTAACTAACTTTCAAACAAAAGAAATGGCAGAAATAGGGGAGGTGCATATGACGATTCATTACAATGGCTTAAGAAAAAATTTCAAGAAAACACATTTAGCCGTTACAAAGAAAGATATGCAAGACTGCGAATATCAATTGACAATATAAATCAATCCTACTGAAGGGTGAAGGAAACGTGGAGTGAGCCGCGATACACATACATTCTTAAGTGGTCTGATCATAGTGAGGGAAGAAAAATGAAATGAAAGATTGCTAGCCACGGAAGGAAACTCAGAAAACAATAGCATGAGGAAAGTTATCTCGAAATACTATTAGAAAGCTACAAAAGAAGAGATATAAAGGCAACATACCGATATGCAATCTCCCAAGTCAATATATATGATGAGCCCCGTGATTCTTCCTAACATATTCAATGTTACATGATTCCTGTCAGGTAGAGTAGGCCTCTGCCTCAAAGCTACAGAATACTGAACAATCCAAGTATCATAAAAGCATATTACATGCTAAGCTATTATACAAAACTTGGCATTCAAGTCTTTTGATAGGAATATTGCTTCACAGGATATTAGGATCAGAGAGGTCTCGTCCAGCCTTTTTCGCTATCCCCTATTATTTTCTTCTAAAATCATGAGATACTTTCGTTTTCGAAACCCCAAAATTCCATCAAAATAGAAAATTTCCATTTTTTTTTCCCGCTTTTAGCTTTCTCTATATTTTTTTATTTTTTTATTTTTATTTTTTTATCTTTTCTTTTCTTTATGATTTTCTTTCCTTCTTTTCTTGTTTTAAAACACTTCAGTTTTAAAATCTTATCTTTTTATCTATTACTGCTTTATTTTAACTGTAGTTTTCAAAACTTATCTTCTCAAAAAGGATAAATTGCCAAATAAAATATAATTTTGAACAATAATTTTATCTAAATAATTTAATCTTACTATTTATTAGTCATTTTTTTATTATATTATTGTTTTAATTTTAACTTATTTAAATTATCACCTTTAATTAATTAGTTGCACAAGGACCTATAATGTATTCAATAACACAATACACAATAATACACCAATGGGCACTTATTCAAAAAAACATTTTTAACAAACTAAAACAACATAAATACCTAACAAACAACTTCCTTGTGTTTTCAAGGGTGATCAAAACGGAGGAGCGCTACATCGTCCCCCCCTTAGGCTTCGACTTACTCCTGGAAGTCGAGCTGAAGCATAAACATGGTCACACTAAAAATATCAGCAATCACAATAATTTAAATCATCAATTAATTATCGTCCAGAAGCAATGAATAGTAAACAAACCAAAAATACCAAGACAAAAGTGGTGACGGGGTTGCAACCAAACTTATTTTCCAAACACAAAGATGGATGACGCACTAGGTTGAGGAAACTTCTTGTCAACTTCTATTTTCCACATCAGACCCATTGGGTGTTTGGGATGCTCGCCCTTTCCTGACATTGCAGGTGGAATCAAGGCTTAGTTCCTGCAATCCTGCATGCAAACAAACATTGTGCACAACATATATATATCAAATCAACCTAGTGTAGAGGGAATTGCAATGTTGTATGCCTCTCACAAATGAGTGATACGACATCGTCCTTCTAACACACTATCATCAGTGAAATATCATGAATAATAATTAATACAATTACTAGTTAGGTGCAAACAACATATTAAGTCCACATGTTAAACATAGCCAATTAATTACCTTCATCCTTGAGATTTGAAGTCGTCTACCTGAAAATCGCAAACTAAGGTGGAAACATAACACATTAGTACTAAACATTTAAGAGGATTATTTACCCTCGATAAGCCACCTTTCCCTAAAACATAGCATAAGTATCCACACAAGCTCATATTCTCATTAAAACATCATCATTTTCACACAAAGCACTCCACTTCAATCCCTATTCAACACCAAATTTCGCAACAATTTTAACAAGCAGATCAAAATTCTTCACCTTCATAGATTCAAGAACACATAATTCGTCACTCAAGGACTACAAAATTGTAAACATCACGCGCCTCCAACACATTCCCACACATAACTCATATCACTGAAAAAAACTCATCACCCAACAACACAAGAGTCTATAGTGCATCCCTGATAGGAAGGATATCGGTGCATTGCGCACTACACCGAGGGTCCTATCCTTTCCCATCAATTTCCTGCATTATAGACCTGACACTGGCTAACAGAGAAACTCTGGTTTACAACAATGACAATAGAAAAGTGAAACTCAAGACTCAAGGGTCTAGGCGCAAGGTTACATAGTGAGCACACATAGTGCCCAGTGTATGAACCTAGGCTCTGATACCATGTTGTAACGCCCCGTTGTGCGAACCCCAAAGGACAACTAAAGCAACAATTTCCACACAATTTTTTTTTTTTAAAGTAAAACTATCATACATGAGATGCACATTAAGTTATGACGTGAAAATTCATTTAAACAAACCCAATATCATTTACGTCCCTTGGGGTACACGAGGATACATTACGAAACTTAATGCCATACATCATTGATAAAGAATGAATGCCAAATCTAATCCATGACAAGCATACATATAAAACCATCAATAAGAACCATTCACTTAAATAAATACAATACTTTGAATAACGTCTGATATGGATTCATATCCACACAAGGTTCACCAATGATAAATATTACATCACATCCTTTTCATTACTTTACACTGTTCAAGTCTTACAATGATACAAACATGTTTCCCAATATGGGCAGGAACCACATGACATAATAGAATGGTACAACTCTGGAGTTACCGCAACAGCACCAATCCGCACCTCTCGATCCTTGACTGGGGACCCAATGGGGTGCTTAGCACGTTCCACCCGACCACGTGGGTCCGAAGACCCACCCCCCGTGCTAAGGAGCTGACAAGAAGAGACCTCAACCAAGAACATCCAAACAGGGAACCACAAGACTCAACATCATACAAAGGTATCACAAAACTCACGGATTAAAATGACATAATCAACAACATTCATGAGTCAACAAAATCAAATGAAACTATGAACCTCATCACATTTAACCCAAGCAACAACAATTAAGAAAGTCACCAAAGAGCATCCATAAATCATTTCCACAAGAATCTAAAACAACATAACGACTACAATATCCAGAGGCGACAAGAAACAAGAACAAGGGTGTCTAGTCAGGAGGGTCATCGCATAGCTCTCATGGGATCCCCTGGCACTTCCTCCAACCGAGGCGCCGGCACCCATCTATGGATTCCCTAGCCCTCGAAAACAACATAAAGATACAAAAACTAGAGGCAACTACAACCAAGCACAAGGGTGTCAAGTGGAGAGTGTCATCGCATAGCTCTCATGGGATTCTCCTGGCCCTTCCTCCAATTGAGGCGCCGGCACCCATCTATGGATCTCCTGGCCCTTCCTCCTAACTGAGGCGCCGGCACCATAGGGCAGCTAATGCGGAGCCGATAATCTCTCGTGAGGACGAGACTATGACTTTGCCGACCACGGCCTTCTCAGTCTATTACTAGTCTATGGTAGCCCTAGTGCATAGCCGAGGAATCCAATGTTTTATTATCTTGTGTTTTTTAAACTACCCAACCCTCTAAATTCTATTGTTTAGGTTATCACTTGTTTAACTACTCTTTCGTGGGTTATCCTGAGCCCTTCCTCATCCTGAGGCGCCGGCGCCCACGAAGAGCCACTCTCCCTATGACCCCTAACATATCTCAAAGCAGGCAAGGGTTGTACCGTAACCGGAAAACAAATAATCTCAAGACCAAACTACGCGAGGCATTAACCATCTCGCTATAACACATAATCAATGTCTCAACAATTCATGTACAACCCTTTTAAAATCACGATATCAAAACACTTGCCACTTCAAGGGCACATAAAAGGAGAACATTTAACCAACAATAAATAAAACAAGCCTCTGGAAGACTCTCAAAAAGTTTACACTAGGGTTTCCCATTAAAGAATTGACAACTATAATTGCAAGGCCTCAAAGAACTATTTTCAATTCAAATATAATGAGTGAATAAACCAAAATAGGATCAACAACCCATCCAAACTACATAATCAACTTGATACAAAATAAATCAAAATTCCAAGGGAGACCTCTATGTTCTCCTCTTAGGATACACATAACTCATTGAGTTTCCAATTCGACTCATTAAAAAAAAAACTCAAGCAGAAACCATCAACTATGACAACGATAACATTATCTAATTTACCAATCAACCCAAGAGACAACCCAATAAAATCAGTAGGAACCAGTAAACCATAATCTTCCTAAGAAAACATTAACCATTTCAAGAAAAGTTCAACTTGCACAATAACAGCCCATTTAACCAACTTCACCCAAAATCCTATACTAAACACATTATTTAATAACAAACCCATAGTAAATTAACACACCACCTAATAAACGATTATACAAGTGGTTAGCATTTGGAAGCTAACTAATTTCATCAACAAAACATTACCTCACAAGTTTTCTTCATCGATATAGCTATATCATTTCCCAAAATATCCTAATGCTTACCAATTCACATTATTTAATATAATCATTTTGTTTTAGGATTAAAGTGAATGTTCTTTTCTCCCGTTTGAGATATGCAAGTAACTATCCTCTATTCAATTATGAGCTAGGAGGTGAACCATTCTTTTCTAAGACCATCAAATTGTTTATATACTTTTCTATCCTTAACTAAAATTTAGTTTCTATTAACCAAGATAATCTATATCCCGTATATGTAAATACTCATAAAGGATGGGGATCATTTACTAGCACGAACAATTTCATGAAGATTCTAAAAAGGAACTATAGTATAGCAGCCATGGTAGTATGATAATCTTGAACACGCGATTGGATCAATGGACATTGTACCTCTTTGTGGCAATAATAAAGTAACGGTTTTAATCGCTGCCTCCCATTGGATTCCAAAAGGACCTATTGCAATTCACTACTACACTATATTTTTTTATTTTTATTTTTTTCAACCAAAGAAGATTGAGAAGCCCTCCCTAAATTTGAATGTTCAGAAGATGATTGCACCAATTAAAAGGATAGAAAACGCGTCTGACAGCATAATCACCATAAAGGTTTTGCAAGGGAGGACTCCAAACTTAGAACTAAGGATGCACCCTAATTAACGAATTCAAGTCAATAATGTGGAAAGCAAAGAGAAGGAGATAAAGGTGTCAAAAAGGTTGGCTGCATAAATTGAAAGGGCTAAGAAACTTTTATAGTCAATGCAAACAACATGCACAGCCTAAAAATGAATAAGAGATTATTTAAATCTATACACCCTACCATGGTCAAGTGCGCCTCTGTGACAGGTTGCAATTGGAATCTGAGAGATTATTTAATTTACTACATTTTCAAGTTTACAAGTTGCAGCTGTGATGAGTTGCCAGTGGTTTCAAAGAGGCTACTTAATTCTGTACAATGCCTCAACTCTAAATGCTGTAGCTGTGGCCGGTTGTCAAGTATATTAGAAAGTGAATTTTGGAATAAAGAAATATTGCCATCTACTCACATTATTATCTAATCCCAATGTTATCCACAAGACTGCAGCGAAGGAGACAGGTGAGGTGCAAATACGTGACTTAAGAGTAGAGGGGAAAAATAACTACAAATTTTCTTTTCTTTTATTAGAACTGGACACATTTCTGTTTGATGGCGAGTTTCCAGAGAGGCGCTCACATTTGAAGTTTGGAAGTTGAACTGAGCTCTCTAATATGTTAGTACATTGACAATATTTATATTCTTTAAGTGCTGCAACTGCCATAGATTGTCAGTAGAATCAAACAGGTTATTTAAAACTTTAAACTCTCCTATTATGTTCCTGTGCGCGGCTGGGACAGGCTGCCAACGAAATCAGAAAGACTCTTTAAACCTTTAAACTTTCCTATGGTGTTCAAATGCACGGCTGTGACAGGTTGTTATCTCCAAACCAAAACAGTAACTAATCAACTATTGCCAGAGACGGGCGACCATAACCTACAGTCTGCTATAAACAATAGTAGATCAGAAATAATGGAAGAGTTGCACCTAGATTTATACATAGTCATGCATCCACCTGTACTATCAAATTAGTCAAATGCATAGAGGACCATAAGCATCAATTTTTACATTCCAATGGAACTTACTAAATAATCTTCGAAATCTTCTATATGCTAGGGTAGCCACTATCATCTAAATCACAGAGATATTTATCAATGCATGAAAATAGAGTATAAAAATCTCAAATTTCACTAATGTTGAATCCTATCTTAAATGATGACTATATACAATAAGTAGCCTACAAGGAAGAGAGTAAGTAAAATGAATCAATCATCCATCGAATACAGATTTAAGACATATTCATCGGTTATATCTGACATGCAAAATAATAAAATCCTACGCAAGATAGATGCGTCGATGAGAACCACCAAGATAGAGGAAGATGATGCGCACAACAAGAAGTAATAGGTATAAAACAAAAATAACAAGTAAAGGCCACCCACTATGGAAACTAATCGAGGGTGTTCAACATCAAAGATAAGTCACATTTGATGAAATCAAAAGTTCAACCATAAATAGAACTGAAATGCATTCAATATCAAATTGAATCCCAAAATGAGAGTTCAACTCTGGCAATAACAAGGGAAGTGCATAATGAGGCTCAAGGAGCACAAAGGCAGACGGTGGGGAAAAGAGATGCACATCATAATCAAAACGTAGGCTTAATTCTTGCATGCCGAAAGCAACCAGTTAGTAGAGGAAATATCATTAACTAACTTTCAAACAAAAGAAATGGCAGAAATAGGGGAGGTGCATATGACGATTCATTACAATGGCTTAAGAAAAAATTTCAAGAAAACACATTTAGCCGTTACAAAGAAAGATATGCAAGACTGCGAATATCAATTGACAATATAAATCAATCCTACTGAAGGGTGAAGGAAACGTGGAGTGAGCCGCGATACACATACATTCTTAAGTGGTCTGATCATAGTGAGGGAAGAAAAATGAAATGAAAGATTGCTAGCCACGGAAGGAAACTCAGAAAACAATAGCATGAGGAAAGTTATCTCGAAATACTATTAGAAATCTACAAAAGAAGAGATATAAAGGCAACATACCGATATGCAATCTCCCAAGTCAATATATATGATGAGCCCCGTGATTCTTCCTAACATATTCAATGTTACATGATTCCTGTCAGGTAGAGTAGGCCTCTGCCTCAAAGCTACAGAATACTGAACAATCCAAGTATCATAAAAGCATATTACATGCTAAGCTATTATACAAAACTTGGCATTCAAGTCTTTTGATAGGAATATTGCTTCACAGGATATTAGGATCAGAGAGGTCTCGTCCAGCCTTTTTCGCTATCCCCTATTATTTTCTTCTAAAATCATGAGATACTTTCGTTTTCGAAACCCCAAAATTCCATCAAAATAGAAAATTTCCATTTTTTTTTCCCGCTTTTAGCTTTCTCTATATTTTTTTATTTTTTTATTTTTATTTTTTATCTTTTCTTTTCTTTATGATTTTCTTTCCTTCTTTTCTTGTTTTAAAACACTTCAGTTTTAAAATCTTATCTTTTTATCTATTACTGCTTTATTTTAACTGTAGTTTTCAAAACTTATCTTCTCAAAAAGGATAAATTGCCAAATAAAATATAATTTTGAACAATAATTTTATCTAAATAATTTAATCTTACTATTTATTAGTCATTTTTTTATTATATTATTGTTTTAATTTTAACTTATTTAAATTATCACCTTTAATTAATTAGTTGCACAAGGACCTATAATGTATTCAATAACACAATACACAATAATACACCAATGGGCACTTATTCAAAAAAACATTTTTAACAAACTAAAACAACATAAATACCTAACAAACAACTTCCTTGTGTTTTCAAGGGTGATCAAAACGGAGGAGCTACAATCTGTCAAATTCATCTATTGAATTCTTTGGCAACAAATCCACTGATTAACTACACTATTTGCAGCTATTACAAATCCAAACACTCCAACATATTATTTTATAACCCCCCTATACATAGTGCTCTATATTTTTCCCAATTTCAAACTTGTAGACTTTCACCGTATGCCTTCCACCATTTGCCAAACAACCCTTTCACAAAAATAAATTCTGATTTTTTTAATATGGTTTGATTTTCCAAAAAGAAAATGAGTAGTCTCTATATTCCAACAAACACCTCTAGGAAGATTTTGTTTTTCTAGAAAATAAAGTGTATTTATTATCCCCAAATTGTCACGTCCCAGCCAAAGCACATGTTATGATGAGAATTTGTACTCCACACATGTTATGCTAAGAATTTGCACTCCACATTGGCATTATTCGAATAAGGTGAACCGCCACATCTGGAGGTAGTAAATTGTTGGAAAGAAAATAATTTTATTGCTCAAACTTCCCAGTCAAAGTCTCATGCCCAACAATGTGTACAGGTTGGAAACTTCAATTAATATTCTTTTTTTAATAAGCTCAACTCCACGCCAATCACCTCACAAACTACAAATTAATTTAACTCTTTTTTTCTATGCCTTATGTGTTGGAAATTATTTACATTGCCTATTTGTCTTCCAAAAATGTAAATAGTTGAATCACCTTGGCCCAATGTGCATTGAAATATAAATATTCAATCTATTATAGTTAGCAACAAAATAATTAAATTGGTCACATGTGCCTGAAGGTTTCGGATTTCACCGATTCAAAACGTGAATTTCTTCAAATTCTTTGCCTACACACTCCGCCAAAACACAACCAAAAATCTTGTATGAAGATTTTTATTGGAAATTACAATCTCATGGAAGTAGACATGAGGATGATGGAGAGATAGAAAATTTAACAACCACATTCATGAAAAAATTGGACTTATTCATCATCCACCATAGAGATTGCATGAAATTTTGCACCCTTGTGATGGACATTGGTTTTTAGGTAGCTAAATCCTATTGTCCAATAGTTGTAAGACAAAAAATATGGTTATCAATGAAATTTTGGGAAGATTTAGTGAGTGATATATGCAATATGAAATTAATGCAAAACTTTGATGTGGGATGAGAGGTTGGGATAGAAGGTGTAGAGTTTCCTTTCATGATAGGAGGTCAAGATAGGATGTAATTTGGAAGTCTAGAAGTCCATTGGAACTCCAAAGAATAGTGAATTAATAAAATGAAAAACTTTGGGAGAAATGTGAATTACACTATAAGACTAGAGATGAATAAGGGGAGTTGGAATGTGAGTCTCAAATTCCATTTAAAGTTTGTAGGAAAAATGATTGGAGGGAATGTGGGAAAAAATGAGAGGGGAGGTGTAGGGTTTTATTACAAGACTAGAGATCAAGATAGGATATGGGGTTGAAAGTATAGAAGTATATCAAAACTAAAAATAAATGAAAATAAGTGAATAAAGTGTTTGGAAGAAATATGAGGAAAGGATGCAAAACTAGAGGAATTCTAGATTTCCAAAAGTGAAATAATTTTGAAAGAAGAGAAGATAGAAAGAATGTGGAAAGTCTTAGTGAACTATAGGCTAGGATGTTAGGATATGTATGGGAAATAGAATAAATCCATTATAGTTATACAAGTATTCAAAATGGAGAAGGGAAAGGGAGATTTAGAGTTGTTGGAATAAAGAGGATAAGAATCAAAGGTTGAGAGGAAGAAGGGAACATAAAAGGTCTGGATGAAATCCGTAATTCCACAAAGCACATGAAACTTGACCAAAATTTTGGAATGGGAGAATGTGGAGATGTGAGATTAGGATTTTGGGACAAAGAAAAAGTCTAGACGTCCATTAAATACTCATAAATTGATGGAATAAAGGAACTTGAATGAGAAAAGGGACTCAATAGACTTAGTAGAGTTTCTATGTAGGGCTCAAGGTCAATATGAGAGATTGGATGATTATAATAAGTCTAGATGTTGGGATAAAATAAATTTTATATGTTCATTAAAAAAATTAGGTGTTGGGATAAAAGAAAGTATAGATGTTCATCAAAAATTTGTAAATAAAAGAAAACATAGGAAATAGAGCAATAAAAGGACCCTATAGGGTCCGAAGAACATTTTTGAAGAACCTTTGTATGGGACCAATAATTAGGATAGGATATTGGATGAGTAGAATATCCATAGTACTCCACTAAAAAATTGTAACCTCACAAAAAAAACTGAGAAAAACCTTATCATACTTAGAAGTTTTTAGATATTTTGTAACTTCTGACATATGATAAGAACATGGGGGATAAAGAGGAACACCATTTAGTTAGTTTTTACAAAGGGAAATCCATTTGAATATTTCTTAGATTGGTTATAGATGATGGGAACAAGAAGGCAAAACACACAAGTGGTTTGGGATTCAAGAATTTTTTTAAAAATTTAGATTAAGTCTTAATAGAATCTATGGATCTCTCCACTATAGGAATAAAAAATATTTTGCACTAAATTTTGAATGCATATATTTGAAATAAAATTTCCATACAAAATAACTTAGTGATTACCATAGATAATTCCACCATCTTACATCCACAATTAGAGAAAAAATATACACACCCACATCATTAAAATTACAAATTTTAATTAAGTTATGCCAAACTAGGATATTTAGTGCACCATTGATCACTTCACACATCTATCAAGGAATTGAATTAATATTATTCCATGGAAAATAATATTTTAGTGTTAGTCGTCTCTAAGGTACATCTTCCCATTATCATATTTTTTACACTTTAAAAAATAACCTTGATGTGAGGCCATGTTGAAATAAGCCCCAAATTATATCAACCAAACATCATATATTTCATGCATTTACAAGTTCATGATGAAGGAATTACCATCATCCTAAGAATAAATTTTGAACTAACTAGTTGAATCATTCTTTTTTTTTCCTTTTCTCCTTCTTCAGGTCTTTTCTAAAATGCTTAGTCTTGCCATAATTCCAAATATTAGTCTTTTTTCTTTCTAGAATATTTGAATTTCACACTAGTTTTGGATCTAAAATTGTCTCTTTTCTTTTCCTTCTTATTTCCTTTATATTTTATTCTTCCATGAATAGCTAGGGACTTATTGGATGATTTATAAATTTTCTCCACATATCCTCTAATAGTAATGATGTAACCACCTCTTCCATTTTGAGATTATATGTAGTAATCTCAATTTCCATCACTATTCTCCATATTCATTTCAATGGAGTACAAATAATTAGTAATATTTTTTAAATAATTAGGTTCTTAGCCATAGAATCACCACCCTATATATTAAGGGTATACGATTCTTTCTTAGGAACAATTTATTTACCAAGGATTTAGCCTAATAAATATCACCCAAATTATTTTAGAGAGATGTATGGTGGCTTATTCATTTATATTATAGAGTCTACCAAATAGAGCCTAATGAGGCCCTTCACTTTTCTATCCATTTTTCTTAGTATTCTTATGATATAGGAACATGTTTGGATAGATACCATGAATATATCCTCCATCTTGAGATTCTGAAGTTCAAATTGTGTGCTTAAGAATTTCTTCATTTTTAATGTTGATGTGCTTGTCATTTTTCCTATAACAAGATCTTTTGCATAAGATCCCTCTCAATCCAATATTTCTACAAAAACCCTAACTGATTACATTTTGATACCAAATGATATGAAGTAGAGGTAAAAAATATGATTCTCACACTAATCTATGAGAGAGTATGTGTAAATAAAATATATCTTAATAGTTTCAAGTAAAATTACTTAATGAAATATAAAGCATAACACATGTTTATATGTGGGAAAGCCCTTTCAAGAGAAAATCCCACATTCCAAAGAAAAAAAAATCATATTATTAGTAACAAGTGTGGCAATAGAAGGGTAGCCAACTAAAAATTTGCATGGTTGAAGAGAAAAAGATTTGACAAAAACCTTCATTGGAAGGTCATATAAATTTTTAATATTTTTTTATTTTTTTAAAACATGAAAATGAAATTTGTTTGAAGGTAGCTTTGAATGAAGTCCTTTTCTGATATTTTTTTCTCGATGCTTAATTTTTCCTTACACTTTTCTATTTCAAACCTAAGGTTAGATTAGAAAATGGAATCAAAATGATAGGAGGTTATTATAAGATTGTATCCCTCAACGAAATCTTTCAAAAAAATAAATTTGAATATATCAATTTGACTATTATAGTTATTTTCTATTTTCTAGTGAAAATAGGTTTTTCATTACACATCAAGGTATTTATTCCATACACATGCGAAAATAAAAAATAACTTCTAAAAAATATGTGTGTACTATGTATTGATGCCCTCAATTCATACAAAGGGTTAATTTGGGTATTATGTAAAAAAAAAAAGCAATATGGGAAACAATTATGTCTAGATTATAATAGTTTCACTTCAAAAATTAATAAAAACAAATATATACAACAAAAAATAATAAAAATATCTACACACTAGATATTGGCATTACTAGTCTACTTTACAAAATTATAATTTTATTCTTTTTCTATAAAAAATATGTGATATGGAATAAACATCACTTCTAAAAAATATTTTTAACTAAAACAATTAAATTATTAAAGCTTATGCAAAAAAATTACAAATCATGTTTTTAATTATAATAATCTACACACAAAATATGAAAAATCATGAGTTTACATTATATGAGATTCTTAACAATTTATTTGCTATGGGTGATAAAAGGTAAAATGTTGGTTTAAAATCTTATTTCAATGTCCCTCTTTGGTAAAAAAAAATGGGATCATTTAGAATTATAGAGGCATGCACTTACATGAGTATCAACAATAAGAAATTTGGAGAAATTTTGGAAGCAAAAAAATCCTTACAAAATCACTATCAAAGCCTTCATCTCAAGCAACTAATAAATGGGAGAAGCAATAAATGAAACCATCAAATGGTAATTAGGAATGCATGAGCTAAAATAATCGAAATTTGGAACCTAAATAGCTAGATAAAATCCAACACCCAAATTCCAAGATGAGTCCATGAGCTTAAATAACATATTATTTCCACCTATCATAAGCTCTTCATAATCCACCCACCAACTTAGAAACTCCATTTTAGCTCCATTATCTCCATTCAAAGATACATTATGATGTATGATCAATAATAAAAAATTGGTCAAGTACAACTCTTTATAACTTTGTTATGTGTCATAGATGTTCTTTCATTTTTTATATAAGAGGATCAACTTGTGGAGGCCATAAGTTTTAATTCTAGAAACAAACTAATCCTCTTTCTAAAATTTTAGATCTCAAAGAGATCTACATCCCCTTAATTAGGGAATTGATTACAACCTGTTCTAACATTTTAGGGCTTGAAATGACCTCAATATCCCATAAATTATTTTTTTTATAGCACAAAATAATTCATTTTTATTGAGCCTCACATTTTTGAGATCCAAATTATATCATGATTTTTATTATAAAATAGATGGTGATTGATTGTGTGATACCACGTTGTACATTGACAATATGTTGCTTTTGGTAATATTAATGATGTGATTTATGATTTGAAGTCCCAACTTTCAACATATTTTGACATTAAAACAACTTATGGGCTATTTGTTCACATGTGTTTTAGCACACTAACACATTGAAGTGGAAAATGTTCACTTACTTGGAAGGTAAATATCCTCAAGAGTCTTATTTATATTGTATTTTGTGAGGTTTACCAAAATATATTAGTTGAAAACTAATTTAGTAGATCTGGTTAAGGGGATCTAGTGGAATATTAAGGGTCATTCACAATATCTAGTGGTTTAATATGATGAATTTAATTATGAACAAACTATAGGAGTTAATTTGGGTTTTAAGTTACATTTTTAAAACTTCCCACTAGTGATTTCAGCATCAATTTAAATAAAATAAATAATCTAAGTCCATATGACACCCTTGCTATCTTAAAAATATAGAATTATGCAATATGAACTTTGAAAAGACACTTTGATTTTCTACCTTATATGTAAAAAAATGATTATCATAAGTCTTAAAATGATTATAATCTAACATGATATAAAAAATGAAAAAATGAAAGACAAGAAGAGAAGGGTTAGCTAATCTAGCCTTATTTTTAAACATTGCATATACCATTTGATGAATGGAAAAATCCAATGAAACCATTCCTTTCCCAAATTGTGTTAAACCACAACCAAAATTTAGGAATGTGCAATCTCTAAAGGACCAAAACCAACTATGAAATTTCTACAATAAACATCAACCTTGCTAAAAAGGTTAAGGAAACATTCTCATAGTCGACATGCATGATAAATGTTAAATTTTAAGACCATAAAATGTGTTTAGGTTAACCATGCTAAAAAACATCTCACCATCACCAAGACATTAGTGATATGGAACACCATTTTAAATTAATCAAAATTTATGAATTAAATGTATGGAAATATGTGAAACACTTAGAGATTAAAAACTATAATAAAAATAAAAAACTCAAAGAAATAGACTATATATTTTTGTATATTATATTCAAATGTGGGTTTCCAACCTATACAATGTGTTCAAATTATAAATTTATAGGTCACTTGGATAGGGAAGGTGAAAATTCATTCCCTCCAAAAACCAATGTGACATAAAATAGAAAGGAAGATCAAAATTTATTTTGACTTGTAATTTCATCTTCCATCCCTTTAATACACTTCACCCAAAATTTGTCTTGTAGATGATTTGTATGTGGCTTGTGCGCACTTTAATTGTTCTTCATTAGAATGTATTTATTTTGAATTCTCCTTATTAGTAAATAATTTCAAGGATTTGTTCCTTCTAGTTCACTTGTTGAAAGAAGTTAAACCTCATTTCTTGATTGATGCAATTCTCCAGGATTCACCTTTGATGCTAAGGGCCTATTTCTAATATGTTCCACACTAACTTTAAACTGTGAGGCATTATTATATGGAGTATCATCTTAGAATATTTTATTTTCAAAAGGTTTACTTTTGATTCTAGGCATTGATGTTGATTCAATGGTACTCTTTAAAGGACCTTTGCTAGAGAAAGCCTCTGTTCCTATGCAAACATCCTCTTAACTAGTACTAGAGGTATATTCCTTAAGATAACCTTTACTAACTGATGAATACCACTTGAAAATTCTAATACATTAATCAAAAATTTGTTTGGAAAATCCTTGTTTAGACCAAGGGTATAAGTAACAAAGGTATTATATATCATTTTATTATCCATACAAAAGGGTCTTTGAATTAAGGATTTTAATTGGGATTCTTTTGCTTCCATAATTAGAAGGTATCTAAATCCATCATATGTGAAAAGTGGAGAAATAATATCAACCTATAGTGAACCACTATGGTTTTTATACATTGTTTTCTTATTTGTAATCTCCATTTAAGTATTTATTTATCATTCTTTTACTAGTTGAAATAAGAAATCTATCTAGATGAATTCCTGATAACTTTTTCTAGGATTTTGTAAGTAGATCTAGGCTCTTTATTTAAGTATAGAACATATAAAAGGATTTTTCTTAGGTCAAGATTTAGTTTCCATGCAATAGCTTATTTATACACCCTTTATATTCTACCATCAATAGTACTCTCTAAGAAAACCTCCTTAAAACCACATTTTTTCATACCCATCCATGTCATGAAGTAATACTGTGAGGGAAATTGGTTCTTGATTCTCATTTTTGAAGTAAAAAATTCCTAACAACCATCAGTATAACTTTGACTTCTTGTGAGGAATTCCCACCATTAACAACCATTATAAATATTTCCTCTTTCATGTTGCACAAAAAGTTGTCGTTGCACCAAAAGATTGACCTATTAATGCCCGATACAACCACTAGAGATAATGAATCCATGGGAGGCAATTAAGTCATGTCATGAATTCAAGTGTTGTGTTGCACATCACAAGGAGACCAAGGGCACACACCTTGCAACAATCCCTCCAACGCAAGAGAGGGTTTTGAACTCGTGACCTAGGCTTTGATAACAATTGTTGCATAGATAGTTGTCATTGCACCAAAAGATCGACCTATTAATGCCCGATACAACTGCCATCTGGAGATAATGAATCCACGAGTGATGATTAAGCCATGTCAAAAACCCAAGCTTTGTACTGCACAGTACAAGGAGACCAAGGATGCACACCTTGCAACACTTTACTCTCTCAAATGTTAGAAGATTGAAACCCTTTCAAATTTGGTGAATAAATTTTCCCTCAAGTACTACCATTGCTCAATGAATCATAAATCATTATATGATCTTTAGCTTCTAGATTGCTATTTAAGACTTCACATACTTATCAACATAGCCTTGAAAAAGCTTTGTAACCTATGGTTGAGATGATGCAAGATACTACTCAACTCTCTCTTGTGCCTTTTTTATTTGGTGTCCTACAAATAGGGACCTAAATTATTTCATTATTTTTTATTTCCTCTTGTATAATATATGCAACAATTGTTGCTCCTAGACTCCAATGTTTCCTTTCATGTGCATAAATTCTATTCTCAAATATATTTATTCCATCACACATGGTTGTATTTTTCTTGATGTGTCTTAGTTTTCATTGTAGAGTGTTTGGTAAAATCTTTATGTTTATGATCATGAACAATATCTTGAACCTGGGAAGGACTACTGGGTCTAGCATAGTCATCCTTATAGACATGGCTTCCTATTGAATTAATTGAATGATAGAGACTCTAAAATATAATATAATAAGTAGTCGCGATACTAGTGTATTTATACATTACATTGATTTAGTATGGTATGCATTTGTTATAATCTAGTGAACCTATCACGTGTCATGAATAATATGTTAGAGTGAATAATTTATCTATTCACTATACTTAAGTGTACTTAGGTTGATGAGGTTAGACAACATCTTGTCTAACTGAATGTGCAACCTTTTAGAAATCTAGAGATTACCAATTTATTTGGTAAACCTCATGTACATACATTTTGAGGTTGGAAGACTTTCCATTTCATCTCAAAGGTCACTCAACACTTGGCATCAAGGTTGATGGCTTGCTCAAATAGATTGTTGGTTTGCATATTCCTAATGATCCTAAGCTTGAAACCTATAGGACACTTGTCTACTCATTTGTACCACATCATGATGCACTTGTCAATCCACATGATAGATTGATTACCTCTTCCTTGTCTATATATGCAAGGTTTCCTTATCTGTACATTTGGATCAACTTAATACAATATTTGACATTGTTAACTTAATATGCTTGTTTTTTTATCTCCATGATCTCCTAATTCTTATATAGTATCAGAACATAACGGAAGATAGTTGCAGGCGAGAAGGTGAACCAATTTATTGTATTTAGTTTGTTTATTTCTTCCCTCGCTGTTAACAATCTGTAGGAAATTTTGAAACGGGTTTGTTGATCAAATCGACAGCTTGAATCGACCTCACCCGTGGCAGTTTGAATCTCTGGTGTGCTCCAATTGTGGGTGGCTCAATCTCTGTCTGTGGCATTTTTTATCTTTGTTGCTCGGCATTTTAATCTCTGCGCGGGCTTTGGCTTCATACCTGATTTGTGGCGTTAACACCAGCGTGATTTTGCATAGATTGCGCAGCCATTGCTAGCAACATAGAGGCCGCTCTTTTTCACGTCTCATTCACACATGCCTGCTAGCCGCAAGGAAGCCCGCGAGTAGCAGGGCAAGCACCCAACCCACGACCATTCTATTGGAGGTTTTTTCAGAGCGTGCGGAGGTTTGTGTAGAGTGCGCGGCCTCACAGTCATTTGTATTGGAGGTCGGCGACCTTTATTTGTCATTTTCTATTTGCAACCATCTAGATCTGCATGCCATTTTTCAAAATCTTGATGTCCACACCATCTTCAAAAGCCCCAAGCATACAGGAATCTGCACGTCCATCCGCCACATGGTCACCATCAACGACCATTTCTAAAACCTCTGCAGGAGATAAAGAAGTGGCACGAATTTTGCACGATAGGCGACATATTGGTGAAAGCCACAATAATGTGGCTGCTTCACGCCTTTCACAGGCTTGATCGCGACTTGTTTGAAGATTTGATTATTGTGATTTCCTGATTGTGGCATTTGAGACTACACCCACACCTGCCTGACTTCTACACTGGTGAGCCACACATTTCCTACGTGGAATTTACAGCTTTTGTTGGTTCTTCATCTACCACCGGCTATGTGTGAAGTTAGGAACCTGAGTTCTTTGCGCCACGAATTAGTCAAAGTCTGGTGAACATCTCTGCATTAGATGCAGCCAACAGTCACATCAGCCTTCAATTACTGAAGGCAGTAGTTCCCGTTTGTGGTGAAGGAGGCATTCAAAACCCTTTTCTAAACGGCTCCATTTCTCCATCAAGACTTGATCAAATATCATATTTTTCTTACTTTGCATTATATTGTTTGTTTGCATTGATAGACAACATTTAACAAATTGCATTTAATCTTTACGGTTGATAATTTATGCAAAACCTAATCGATTATAAGTGCAAACATTAATTGTTTGATCCATTGTTAAGTCTCTATGAGGGTTTTTTTTTTTTCATTTTTCAGTAACATGAGTCATTTTTGGAATAAGGGGGTTTAATTTTAAGTTTTTGTCATTTTTTGAAGTTTGAAAGGCATATTTCTTCATAATTCACCTCGTGACATAAATGACACAAAATTATAAGAATTTAATAGTGCAAATAAATTTGTAAATGCACTCATATAAAGTGCTACAAAAATTAAATGTGTTCCTTAGGAAGAGAATTTGAGAAATTTGTACTTACATTAAATTATAAAATATAATGGGGGGTTGCATAGAGTCTTGATTTGACATCACAGTTATGGATCCTCATGATTCTCATCACATGGTGTGAGTTGCCTTGCTTTTCCATCACAATAATAGATCCTCATGATTTTTGCCTCGTGTGTGTGTGCTTTGATGAATACCTTTTTTCAGGTTCTTGTACATCTTTTGGACCTACGTCTGGGTCTAAATTTCTTGCACACTTTTGTGTTTGATTTCAGTTGGTCTGCTTATATCTCTTAGCATTAAGGGGGGATTGTGACAGTATTATGCTAATGCTTCTTTCAATGAAGTAGTGGAGGAATCTTCTTTTTGGGGGATCTCATAGAACTTTTATCTTGATCTCTCATATGGGAGATTATTTTAGTGGATCATATGTTGAGATTCTACTACTTATGTAGAGCACAATGATGCACCTTTTAGTAGTGTACACATGTCACTTGTGCATTACTCCAAATCATAGTACTATCTATATTTTCAATTTCATAGGCATCTGTGTATTCATGGTTGAGTAGTGTTCATATGTTCACTCATGGAGTGTTTTGTATCTTCTATCTTGATGTACATTTCTTGGAGGTTCGTTGATTCCAACAAACACCAATTCATCTTCGACAAAGTTTACAACTTTGACATCCTTCAAGAGTTCTTCATCATCATGTTCCTAGATCATCAAGGGACATCTTTTCAGAAGGTCTTAAATCCTTCTATTTCTTTTTTTGTTTAGAGGAGTTTTGCTCCCACTGGGTTTTCTACTTTTTTCTCTATTTGTAAGAGAATGCATTGTACATGTACATAGGTACCAAACATTGCCTTATAGCCGAGACCAATTCTATCTATTTGCACTTTTTTGATCTCTCCTCAAGTATCACTTAATGGGGGTGTTAGAGTGAATAATTTATCTATTCACTATACTTAAGTACACTTAGGTTGATGAGGTTAGACAACATCTTGTCTAACTAAATGTGCATTCTCCAGGCCTCTAGAGGTTACCAAGTTATTTGAAAAACCTCATGTACTACCTCTTTGAGGTTGGAAGACTTTCCATCTCACCTCAAAGGTCACTCAAAACTTGACATCAAGGTTGATGACTTGGTCAAATAGATTGTTGGTTTGCACATTCCTAGTGATCCTAAGGTTGACACCTATAGGACACTTGTCTACTCATTTGTGTCACATCAGGGGGCATTTGTCTATCCACATGATAGATGGATTGCCTCTTCCTTGCCTATATATGAAAGACTTCCTCATTTGTACATTTGGATTGACTTAATACAATATTTGACATTGTTCACTTGTGCTTGTTTTTTTATCTCCATGATCTTTTAATTCTTATATAATCTTCAATATATCATCACAATGTTTTACTTTACATTCCTTTATATTATTTCTATAATTATTCCATGTTCATTAGATTGATACTTTTTCTATAATATTTTCTATCTTTTTTGATGAATAAGTGTTTATATTGTCATTTATAAAATAGAATTACAGAAATATTAAAAAAAATTAAGAATTATGCAACATACGACTTTTGATAAAAAAAATTAATAACTGTAAGAAGCTAAAGTTTAGTAGTTCAACATATAGCTCAAAAAAAGAAAGATTAACAGTTTTACTTTTGTAAGCTATCCATTAAATAATCAGAGTCTTCTATCTATTAAATAATCAGTCTTCTAACGTGAATATGGTCATGTGTCTTTTTGGATATGGACTCCCTATCCTCCACCAATGTTTCCAATTCAGAGCTCTTTTCTTTCAAAGCTTCTGCATATTGGTTGCTTACGCCAATGTATGATATTTGATAATAACCGCCCCATGAGAAACTATAGAGATAGGTATAATAACGGCTTTGGGTTCATCTGTCACAAATGATCATTTAAACTCATTTGACTATACTGAATTTGTATCCGACGTTTACCTTTCAATTTACACGTAGACAAATTCAATAAAAGAACTGGATCATCCAACCACAATTCAGAGACTTAAGAATTAGCTTTACACTTCAATGTATGTACTTTTGTCAGAATAAATTGAAGACTTAGGTTTCCGACGGTTGAACTATGGTACTGGTTTTGCCAGCTCTAAGTTTGAAATCTTAAAAGTGAAACAACAATTACGAAACAAGTATGAACATGGCCAAATTAATTGAATCATGATGAGCTCAAAGCCCGGATTTCAAACAGATGACAAAATATCGATGGCAAAGTCAAAAGAGAACTCGAGAATAATGCCGAGTCTCGAATAACCCAGCAAACGTTCACATTTGGAAGGTAACTGACCGAGGGAGACAAACAAACTCGGAAATGCTTCAAATCCACGTGAAAGTACAAAGTAGAAGGGACTAAATGATGGAAGAGGAAAAGGCATGGAGTCATAAAGAGACTTGCGCATGTGAATACTAATTTCCAACCACAAGTAAAATTCAGGCTTTCCATAATAATTAACATGAGCTGTATATCAATGTAAGTAGTCCGAATGGTATGATTTTCAAGGTTTGGTATCTGAGAAACAAGGTAAAACTAGTGTGATTTGTATTTTGTTTGGTTGGGACGTAGTTTTGTTTGCTATAGCTGTTTTTAACAGCTGTGTAGTGTAACAATTGTTTCAATTTCATTTCTTTATTCTAATAATTAAAAAAAAAAATCTTTTGCAAAGTGTATGAAAAAGGAAATTTGTTTCTTTAAAGAAAGATTATCTTAAACTTATTTAAGTGATTGCATAAATCAGTAATGAGAAATAAATCAAGTCATATAAGCACATGATTTACATGGAGAAATGTAGTTAGGAAAAAATTTAAATGAGAAAGAGAACAATAATTTATTAATCTCTTGAAGAATGAGATGTAACCATCACAATAATACTTTCTTCACTCTAATAGCACTTCAACAACACTTGTGTACCTGTAAAAAATTCTCATTTAAAGCTATCATCTTGTACCCTCAATATAGGCATGGAGAGAGGATAAAACTATAAAATTTTACCAAAATAATGGATAAAAATCCTTGGTGTCATGCTAAAACCCCATGCCCACCTTGGAAAGCATCTTCCAAGAATACAAATGCATTAGACTTCACATGGGCATAATCAATTTTCCCCTATAATAGTAAATGTAACTACAAAGAAATATTTGGTGTCGAAACCCCTAGTGGCTCAAATCTCCAAATAGCTCTCCAAAATAAAGTGTCTAATTGATGTAGGTCATGTTTGCCATACAAGATTCTCCACTCTTCAATTCTAGTGCCCAGAATTTGAAAAGTGCATTAAGTGAATCCAAAGTCAATCATAACCACCATTTTTGTGCTCCACCTTCTTCATGGATGCATATGAAAACTAGTTCCAAAATTCCCATGAAATCTAAATTACAATTTGAAACATAGAAAAAATAGAGGGTTTGATGGATGATGTTCTAAAGGCAAAGAACCTAGTATCAATTCCACTTTTCTAAGGGTGTTTCATTAGGATGCAAATCCACAAGGTGCAAAGATTGGCTTTCAACTTTGAAGGTGAGCCAATCAGACCTAGATTTGAACCTTTGAGTCTTAGAAATGATTTGGAATGATTGACCTAATTGAACTATATGACTTTATATTAAAGTGCAATATTTTGGAGATGCATGGACTAAAACTGTAAATTGCAAGTTGATCTAGGAAATTTTAGATGATATGTACCTATCACCAAAAGTAGAATCTAGCATGTATAGAGGGACTTAGTCACCCCTGGGTGAATGGGCCTTTGATGAGGGGTCCTGAAACATTTATTTTATAATCGTTTGATATTGGATCTAAGCTCTTGATTCTTGGTTGCAGAATTTTTACGTCAATAATTTTTGTAATTGAGTTTTCATAGCTTGACAACTTTTAGGGCTTTGAATGTAATAATGGGTGGTTTTCCTTCAATCTTTCTTCAATCCTCTTCAAACCTATAGCTTGCACATTCAAAGAGGGAGAAAATGTTGGGCCATTTAGGGGCTTGCCTTAGTCAAACTCTGGGTAAGTGTTTTCACTTTTCACAATGGAAAATGTCAATAGATAAATGATAATAGAAAGGAAGGAATGATAAATGAATACAATGTTGCAACTTACCACCCTTCAATGGCTTCCTTGAAGGACTGAAATCATACACATCACCTCAAGGATTTGGATCTTCCTTTTCTTGAATACTTGTATTCTTTAAAGACCTACAACAAGAGTTAGCCTTCACAAAATAATGAATATGAACACACATAAACTCACATAGAATTAAACATGATGTTAGGATCTTGGATTGTTGTAATAAAGCTCTGAAATGTTGCTATTGACTTGTTCAATAGTGCTCTTGATCATAAGTTCCAATAGATTTCATGTTAAATGCTTGTTCTAGTAGTTAGATTTTAAATGATAAAATAACTAGGTATTTATATGCAACTGTATTGATTTCCCAAAAAATAGATTTAAAAATCCAACACTTGATATTTGAATTTTAGATGTTAAAATGCTGCCAACAACATATATTTTAATTTGGGTTCTAGCTAAGAAGGGGGACCATTTCGGCCATGGGTGAATGGATCCTAGCCCAAATTTCTAGGGCATGCTTAGATGTGAGTAAAATAATAATTGAATGTCTTTATTCAATGCTTGTAATCCTTCAGAAAATGGTAAAAATTAGGCCTTGGAATGTATAATTTTAAAAAATAGGAGCTTAATTAAGTCTCAAATATAATGTGAAATTGTTAAGGGTGACAATTTTTTGACACTATATTTATCCCTCACTTTAGTGAGAGTGAGAACTTACACTCAGAATAACACTAAAGTAGAGAAATATGTGTCAAGAGGGGTTCAAATGTACAAAATGTTGAAGAGATGGGATGAGTAAGGATCAAGGGAGATGGACAAGCCCCCAAGATTCAAGATCCCATGGAAAATGTACATAAGAACAAAGGAACACACATGTATGATATGCAACAAAACAACATACACAAATATACATGTCAGAAAACATGAAGCATACACAATGAAAACACATATGATACCATGAAACATAAAGATGATGATGAAATGAAAATAAACATGGTACATAAACATGAAGAATACACATGAAAAATGCATAACATGAAACACACAACAAAACACAAGGTTTGTACTAAAATATTTGAGTCTGTAAGGCAAAGAGACCTCAATCTTAAATTGTCTCAAATACCAAACATCATCCATCAGATAAAGAAAAACATTATCCACAAGTACTGAAGTCATACACATCACTCATGGAACATATGGCTCCACTAACAAGAAATTTGTATATTATACTAGGTGGTCATGTTAAAAGGTGTGCATGACTCACACAATAGCAAAGTTTGATATTTTCTAGGTGAATCATAAATCGAGAGACACATGGGTTGGTGAAGTCCGATACTCACTATCATGTAGACCATTTCCTCCAAATTAGGGCTTATTTTCCCTTCTTCCTCTCAACCTTTGATTCTTATCCTCTCGATTCCCGCAACTCTTTCTCCCCTTCCCTTCTCTATTTTGTATACTTGTATAACTTTAATGGATTTATTCTATTTCCCATACATATCCTAACATCCTAGCCCATAGTTCCCTAAGCCTTTCCACATTATTTCTAGTTTCTCTTACAAAATTATTTCACTAAATTGAAAATATAGACTTTCTCTAGTTTTGCATCCTTTCCTCATATTTATTCTAGACACTTAATTCACTTATTTTAATTTATTTTTACTTTTGATATACTTCTATACCTTCAACCCCATATCCTATCTTGATCTCTACTCTTGTAATAAAACCCTACACCTCCCCTCTCATTTTTCCCACATTCCCTCCAATCACTTTTTGTACAAACTCCAAATGGAATTTGAGACTCCCATTCCAATGTCCCTTATTCATCTCTATTCATGTAATTCACATTTCTCGAGAAAATTTCTTCATTTTCTTAATTCACTCTTCTTTGGATTTCCAATGGACTTCTAGACTTCTAAATTGTAACATCATATCTTGACCTTTGGTCATGAAGGGAAACTCTACATCTTCTATACCAATCTCTTGTCCCACATCAAAGTTTTGCATTAATTTCATATTGCATATAACACTCAATAAATCTTCCCAAAATTCCATGGATAACCATATTTTGTCTTACAACTACTCCAATAGGATCTAGCTACCTAAAAACAATTTTCCACCTAAAAACAATTTTCCATCCCAAGGGTGCAAATTTTCATGCAATCTTAATGGTGGATGATGAATAAGTCCAATTTTTCATGAATGTGGTTGTTAACTTGTCTAGCTCTCCATCATCCTCATGTCTTCCATGAGATTGTCATTTCCAATAAATATTTAGGTGTTCAATTCATATAATTATAGTTTCTTAGTGAATAACACATTTTATAAATCACAAGGAGGTCATTGCATTCTAATATATGTTAGTTACTAAATATCTCCATGGCCATTTTTAGATCCTCTTGGGAACTTCTATGCAATGAATTATGATAGCATTCTATCTTAGGGTTTCATATTTCCATATTTTTTAATATTATTATAATGAATATTTGATAAATATCATGGCATTGTAATTAATTACAAGGTTTGTAATGATCTTTTCTTTATTTCATATAAAGTTGTATAATTTAGAGATGGATTCTTAGTATGCTCAATTACTTGATATTATATCTTTAGTGTATGCATATACATATTTTATATTCTATGATTATTTCAAACTGATTTTTATCTTGGTAAACTATAACTCTATAACCCACTAGATTAGGGACTAGTCCTAGAATTTTATGATCAACCATATTCTCAAAATTATAAACACCTTTCGCCAATATTTAAGGAGTAGATTAGTAGTTTTTAGGAACATCTTGATTCAATGACTCATCTAGTGAAGTATATATAGTGAGTTAAATAGGAGTTACTATCCTAAGGATTCATATCTTCATCTTACATTTTTGTAATGATTTTCATAATATTTTAAAATATATATATGTGTAATAGGTTAGTCTTTGGGCTAGTGAAAACCTTTCAAGCCAAACATACATTAGATACAACTATAGTAATTTTAGTTTATTTATCTTTAGTTTTGATTAATGTTATTAAAGGTACCTCCATGAACACTCTCCTAGATCTAGTTGAGCCTCAAGTGAGTGAGAGAATATCCATTCTCAATACTTAGCCTACAATTAGTCACATTTTGCTGAATGATATTTATTAATCTACCTTAATAATGGAATTTAACTAACCCTATAATGGTTTTACTCCTCTAATATTGTGAGAAAAAAATATATACTCTCACTATCCAAACTAGCATCAAAGGGGAGTGTTGCATCTAGTTTTGATGGTCATGCTTTCTAGGAACCTAATGGATTTATTTATTTAAAGAAAAAATTGCCTCTCATTAAGATAATGTTATGGCACCAAAGAATAGGCCACATAGGTGAGAAGGGTCTAAGGAAAATGTAGTGATTTTGAATGATTGTACTCTTGAGTTTGATTTATATGAACATTATGTGTATGTGATAAAACCCATATTCAATTTTACTTGAATTTTCACGTAGAGTTGGATCTAATTCATTGTTGTAGTATTGGTCCTATTAATGTTCCTTTGATTTATAAATCTTCATATTATGTATTTTTATATATGATTAGTCTATAAGAACATGGATGTGGATGATCCCACAAAGTTGGTTTACAATTTCTGAGAGATTTTAATTTTTGCTGAAATCGCATATTTTTAGAAAATATAATGATTTAAGCCTTTAAAAGTTCCATTTAAATCATTCCAATTTAATAGGGTTTAATTAAAATACCTTAGATCAAACCCCCTTGGATAGAACCTCGTGTTTAAACCATACCTATAACAGAGTCTCCTTTACACCTATCAAAATGCTAATAAAAAAATATTTTTGATTTAAATTTTGGGGGATCAAATGAATTCATTTAAAATTTATTTTTTGTAAGTACGTAGTCCTTATTATAAGCTTCCCAAAAAGTATAATTTTAAATAAATTTAATTTTATTATTATATTTATTTTTTATTTCTTGTGAATGTAGGTTATTCACTGAAAATCAAGCTCTATGCTCTGCACATGTGAAAAAATAGAAGATTATAAAAAAAATTGAAAAATATGAGTGCACCATATATTGAAGTCCTTGATCCAACAAAAATAAATAAATTTTGATACATACAAAAAGTGTGTTACAGTTCCAGCCTATGTCTGAATTGTAATTGGTTTGACTTTGAAACTTGATTAAGGAAAAAAATATTCGATAAAACAATATTAAACCAATTGGAAGCACTAGATATCATAGTTACAAATCTAAATTCTAAAAAATAGAATTTTATCCTTCATGGAAAAAAAGTTATGTGTTATACGGTGAGCATCACTCCTTAAAAATGGTGTTTATTGAAAAAACTAGTTTTTGAAGGAGATGGAAAAATAAGTGCAATCTAATTCCAAAACTTTTTAAAAATATATATTTAAAATCTACAGAAAAAATGTCACAAATCACTAGTTTGCATCATCTTCAAATTTCTCACGGTTTAGCCTCTATAGGTGCCTGAAAGTGAAGATTTAGTTAGAAAAAATCAGTGCAATGTCCAATTTGACCAAAAATTATAAACCAATATTGTGGGATCACACATGTATTTATTTATAAGTGAATCTAAAATATTTATTCATTTTAAATATTTTAAGGCTCTTATCAAAAATTAGATTATTGGGAAGATTAAATTTTTGAGAAATAGTAATAGAAATCGGTTTTATTTAGATTTTTTATATATATTATATAAGAAGCATGTAAAGAGACATAAGAAAAATCCATATACCCCTCAATAAAATAGATTTTTAGAGAAATAAAAAGGATTCAAATTGAGAGGACTAGTAGTATTCTTAGTGGAGTTATATTGAAATAGAAATTTTAATAAAAAGTGGTTGATACCACTTGTTCCCTAATTAATAGGCCTCCTACATTATCTCTTGTGTATAAGACTCTTATGGAGGATTAGATGGGGGGAATCCCTCATCACAACATATGTTTTTTCTTTTTGTTCTAAGGAATATGCCTATATGACTAAGGAGAGGTGGTTAAAATTAAATAACAAGGTAGATAATTTTATCTTCATTGGATATGGTATTGGTATGAAAGGGTACAAGATTTGGGATCTTGTGGATGGTATGAGAGAGTGTTGGAGTTTCAGGGATATGAAATAAATAACAATGATAAAATTCAAAGTGAATGATGAGAATAATCAATCATGTCTATCAAAATACAGTGAGAATGTAAAATATATAATGATCAAACTTACTTATAGAGGTAAGTTAGAAGAAGTAGGAAGGTACAACTAAATGTTTGACTACCCCTCCAAATGTGAAACATATTTTATCTCATATGACAAGTATGATATTATGCATTTTAAGTGTGCATGTGATAGGTATATCAAGAGGTGAGTGCATGTGCCTCAATCACATTAAATGAGAAAAAAATAAAAATTTCCTAACTAGTGACTTAACAAGTGTGAATGGATAAAAATAGAAAGGGTGATATGATAACTATTTTGATAATGATTTTATTTACACTAATACCCCCATATAAGTGCAACTTAGGGAGGATAAATACAATGTTCATGGGTCCTAGCTAATAATCCATGTTAGGTACCCATGTATAAATTTTTCATAACCAAAGTAAAGGAGAAAACAAAATGGGAAATAAAAATCCACTCCAAAAGGGACATTATGCAAATAGAATTATAAGTTAAGAAGATAGAAGTTAGAATGAAAGACTCATTGTTACCCCACAAGTACTATTTTATCTCAATATACAATAAATGATCCACATATATATATGAGAGAAGAGATAAGGTCTATTTGACTCCCCTAAAAAGGGAGAAGAAAATAACTTTTTTGCAATGAAATGTTATCTATAAAAACTATGATGAGAAGGGAAACCATGCAGCCTCCCTTCAAAATGCCTCTTGTAGTATTGATATATTATTGACATTAGATGTTGAATATGATCCATGAACACTAAACATTATTTATCCCCTTGAGAAGAAACAAAACTATATTTTTTTGCAAGATGAATTCACTTTATAGATAGGAATATACAATAAGAAGGATGAATGTCTCTTAATTCTACACATTATTGAAAGAATTGATGATGCTTGAATTATGATATCTTCAAATATTTCTCAAATGCTCTATGTGAGGGATAATATAGAATGGGTTTCAAAGATATATATTTGGGTATATAACAATGTGACTATCATCAAATAGAATATGAATGTCCTCAATAGTGTCTTCCAAATATACAATGTATTACTCTAAAAAAAAGGATGATATGTATATAGTAGAAATTTATCACAATGTGGTAGATCCAAAAAAGGATATCAATTTCTTGGTTCATATATTCATTGACAAACATTTAGATATCAACATTAGATTTGGATATTGTAATATGATGTGGGAGATAAGATCTCAATTTAATCCATGATTATACATTGTTCATCCCCAAAGGAGGTTCATCTCTCACAAGATGTTTGGTTAAGACCATATTATGTGTCTACATGTGTTGGAACTAGATGATCAAGGGAATACCCTGATTGAGAAGAAAGTGTTCCATTTCATCAATTTGATAATGAATACAGTCTTCTATTGTTTTCCTTATCTTCCCACAATATCCTCACTTGAAATTCTATATATTATGAGGATTATGAACAATACTCAAATGGAAGCCTGGATTTAATAGTGTGAGAGAAATGATCACATGAATAGGAAAATAAAAATAAGAAACACCTAGATTTCCCCCTGATTTATTATGACTAAAATTAGGCCCCCAAAAAGATGTGCAAGAAAAATTATAAGATGATTTAATATTGGATGCATAAATACTTCATTTATAAAACATGGATATTTTTACAATTTTTCATAAAATTGTTTGTCCAAATCTTTATTTTACATGCAAAAAAATATTCATTAAAAAATTCTAATAGTTTTTAGAAAAATAAATAAATAAATAACTAGGGAGAATGTTATGCCCCATTAAATTTGCATAAAACACTAAACTTTAGAGAGCAAAAAAAACTAGTTTAAATGATAGATTTTTTTAAGCTTAATTTTACCACCACATTTGTAATAGAACCATATTTTATCCACTATTCAAGTTGAAGAAATGCCTCAATTAAAAGTTATGAAAAAAATGAAAAATTCCCCTTTTGGCACTTAGAGGAGAGTGTGTGGCTAAGATCAAATGTTCACATTAGGGGAGAGGACCTAGTAGTTGTGCACCCTAAATTTGCGCTTCTAATTATCCTACATGGAAATTTCAAATCACTCCCAATTTTTTACAGAAACTTACTTGGCAAGTCCCCTGCTTATAACTAAGGTTTCAGGGCCACATCAAATATGATGCCACATCAGCATGTTTTTTGTCAAAGTGTCCAAAAAGGCCCCAAAAAATAGTGAGACCAATACTTGTGTATTACATCATGGGTAGTTGAGCGTGAATGTGGCATCACATGATTGGTTGCTTTTTAGATCAAATTCGAATACATTTTGTTTAATTATGGGTAGTCAAATCACAACTATTGGGCATTATGTAAACAACTACTGGGTATTATAATCACAATTGATTTCATGACTATTGGAGCCTACTTGACTATTGGCCCCTCTCCCCTAATCAATAATGGTCAATTTCCACATACCCTTTTGTGGTAGGTCAATGAGCCCCACTTACTCTTTTGGGATAGCTTTAGTGAGAAACATGTTCATGATGAGACACATTACGGTAGTGGCATGATATGGAATGTTTCTATCTCCCCTTGCAAAAATCACTACAAATGAAATCTTAATCATAAAATAAAAAATAGGAGTGGATAAATTAGAGTAAAAATTTGTATTAATATTATATACAACACATTCATAACCTACAACTCCATGTTCATCAAAACATACAAAATATCAACCATAGATGATCTTGTGTGGTAAATGTGGTTGAAAATCTCAATGAAATGAAGTATCTTCTAGAAATTAGCATAGAAATGTATATATAAATACTCAAGAAAAATCTCTTGGCTATGTGTGAAGACCACAAAAGAGAAAATATTGTTGACCTACAAAAAAATTCATGCAAAAAATTGACCAAAATATGATAGACAATGGTTGAGCTAAGCCCCTCAACCAAATACATTTTATTTTTCATAAGTAATCCATATGTATGGACTTGTATGACTTTGTATGGTACAATAGGGTACAAGTGTAAAAAACTACAAAATTTGAAAGTTACTAAAGTTTTCCAAATAAAAGGCTATTATTCATTTCTTGAGCATCCCAAACTCAATGGAAATACCTATTGGGATGCATAATGCTCTATTGATAGGGTTGAATTCTAGATTCACCAAAGTTTGGGAAGTAAATTTCTATTCATGGATATTCAATACCATGGAGTAGCCAAGATGTGAAAGAAAAAAATGATAACTTCTACGAGTGAATGATGAGTACAAACAAGCATTCCTATCAAAATACAATGATCAAAATTTCTTATAAAGGAATGGCTTAAGATTATGAAGGTAGGACTAAATTTATAACTACCTCTTCAAATATGAAATACATTTTAGCTCACATGACAAGTGTTAGAGAATATGTTAAGTGTGAATTTGATAGGTGTCTCAAGAGGTGATAATAGGTTTTTCAACCACATGAAGTGGGAAAAAAATTAAAATTCCCTAACTAGATACTTAACAACAGTGAATGGTCAAAATAGGAAGGGTGGGATACTAATTAGTTTGATAATAAACCTATTTACACTAATAATTTTGTAGAGAAAAAATATTACTTTGTGGTTAGAAGGGGATAAGAACGGGATAATAAGATATATGTAGTTTAACTACCCCTAATACCAAAAAAATTGAACCAAAATATCATGAAGGACCTAAAGAGGAGGAGATATTAGATACATTTTATGAGGAGGTAGAACCTTCACCTCAAGTTTTGAGGAGGTCCACTCAACAATATAAAATAACTAGGTGTACACCTCTTGATTAGAGATATATTTTTTCTTTGATTACTAACATAGAAAATATTATTAATAAGGAGGCATGTGGATTATTCTAAACCATAAAAGAGTGGTTATGGATGAGGATATGGTTGCATTTAGGAAAAATCACATATGAGACTTAGTACATTCTCCTAATGGTAGAAACCCAATGGTTATAAAAGGTTTTTCAAAATTAATATTGTTTCTAATAGAAGAGATAAGAATTGCATGGATAACCTTGTTGTGAAGAGATATTCCTAGGTAAATGGAATTGATTATGGTGATATTTTTTTCTCTAGTTACTAAGATGGCATTCATTCAATTCTTATTATCTATAGTAACTTAACTTTTATCGTGAAATTGAGAAAATGGATGCAAAATAGATTTCCTTCATGGTGATTTGGAGGAAATGGCCTCTACATGATAGATTTCCTTCATTGGGTTTGGTATTTTTGAGATCCAAATCACATACTTTCATCTATTTAATATGTGCATGATAGATAATTCCTTATTATCTTATTATATATTGATGATATATTATTTTCATTAATAATAAGGATATGATTAGTCACTTGAAGTGTCAAATTTGAGCATAGTTTGAGATGAATAAATTATGGGTTACTAGATATATCTTATGTGTGCAGATCATAATAGATAGAGTGAAAAAAAAAATGGTTGAGCCAAAGAAAGTACATGATCTTGGTTTTAGATAGTGAAGAGATTTAACATGATATCTTATAGAAATTGTATTATGTGTTATTATTTCAATGGTGGCTAAGTTATCTATAGGAAAGTTTCCAAATTTACCTACTAAGATGTTGTGAGGCCCAACCCTGGCATCTAAAACTATTGTGACTCATTGATAAGTTTGATTATGCTAGACTAGTGAATCATTTAATGCCTTGACCAATATTGTTTAAATATGATCTACAACATTGGAATCATCAATGGGTAATTTAGGTAAATCTCTACTGTTTATTCTCTAAGAATATTATGTTAAAATGAGTGTATGTAATTGAGAGAGTTATATATGTTCAAGTTTTTTAAGGTATGGGAGACCATCAATAACCATATCCAACTACATGTTGAATGTTCTGATTTTTTCATGACTAAATTATTATTGTAGTAAATGTTCCTTATTAAATGTGAACTGACAACCCCATTAGGAATGTATGGGAGCACATGAGATTTAGATTTCATACAAGCATCGTGATGTAATGTCCCCTAATTGGGGATGCCCTATTAAATTTTCCCTAAATCCTTAATCTTTAAATAAACAAATGGGTTGGAGAATACCTTTCACCTGATTGAAGCCCTGCACACAAATTAGAAACCATTTACCATAACCACACTGATTAGTAGATTATAATCATTTACCACAATAATACTAATTAGTCAATTATCATAATTAAATATTAGTAAACTTATGGCCAAGTAACTAAGTTAATCACAAAGCATTTAATATCCTTGGAGAACTCAACCATAGGATAGTATGGGAGAACCTGACTTGATGAGGTACCTTGGACCCTTCTACCCTAGGCCCAAGAGTGGATATACCATCCCTCTTAGCCTCGGGTGGCCCATGTCATCCATATGAGGTGATCTACCTAGGAGGTGTCTTTTTTGTTATCCCCTCATCTCACCAACCATTTCCCTCTCTCTATGATTTGACCTCTTGTGTTGATTCCCCATGAAGGGGTGAGATTACAATGGGTGCCCTAAAAATGCTATATCTCCTATGCCCAAAGGTACTACCCTTTGTACCCCCTTGGCCTCACAGGGCTCATTTGTCCCTATCTTGAGGTGGCATACCTAGGAGAGTACCCCATCACCATTCCCCTCTTGTAATCTTAGTCTCTTCTATCATGGATAAAGCATTCATGGCATATGACAACAACTACTTGTCACATTTATTGGTATAAGGAAGTAGTTATAATAGGAATGTATCATTAGAATCTTGTTCATATCTAAATTTGATGAAATAAACTCCCCTTACAAATCTGAAAGCTCATAACACAACTCAAAATGGAAAATCACAATACGACTCAACATGGCACAACATATGCAAGAAGGAAAACACTAGATATTTTATTGCAACAAATATGAATTGGGATTACAATTTGAAGAAGCTCATAAGCTCCCTTACAACATGGGCTTTATGCAAATATAAATTTGCAACAATGGAGTCTTCAATCCTATACTCAATCTAGCAACATTTGGTTACGTAAACCCACAACTCCTCCAAAGCCAACTTTACCAAATGAATAGAAAATATATATAGAAATTGTGTGAGAAGAAACCACTATTGGTTTCTCAAAACAACCTCCAAAAAAACCACCAAGAGAACCCATCACTTTCTTCCTATAAATTCTCTATTATTTATTAGAATTTCCTCAAAAGGTTTTTGAGTTTGGTGCACCTCATTTCTATCTTTCCAAATCATTTTTAAATTCTTAATTTGGTTACCATATGAGAAAGTTATGGTCATTTTATTGAGATTGGGTCTCATAATTACAACCCAAGCAATCTTTACTCTTTTCCCAAAAATAATAATATGCCAATCAAACCTCTATAATGCTCATTACTCCTTATTGGCATGGATTTCCTCTTCTTAGCATGTGCATTCAATGTTTAATTCAAATTTGTCTTCCTACCTTAAACCCACTCTCTCCATTCCATCAATACCCATCATTCCAATCCTCCAACAAGATGTAATTTTCTTTTTTTTTTAATGGAGTTACAATTTACAATAATTGTCCACTCATAGAATTGGACATGGAAGTTTTCCCTTTTATAAAATTAATACTTCTCAAATATTTTAAAATAGTAAAAAGTGAATCAATTAATTAATTAATTTTCCCACAATCCATCACCAAATTCTGCTACGGTGGAGGAGTTAAAAATTTCAGCAATTTACATCTATAGCCAAAAGTCAAAATAAAACACAAGCATAAAACTTTAAAATATTTTTGGTTGTGCAAGATTGCATGGTACCCCTAAATGCTCTTGCATCAAAATTAATAATCAAAATCACTTATATTAAACTATGCTACACCATATAACTACAAAACATATCTCATACCACTGGTTTTAGGAAATCAAACTTTGGTGCACATGTAGATTTATCATTTATTTCCAATTTAGGAGAGTTATTCCTCTATTTTATTTTATTTAATTTTTCCTATAGATGTTTGTTGGTATTTATAATCTCTCCTTCAATTGATATGTAAGGATAATCCATCTTCTAATTACATTTGTTGCAATACTGAGAAAAATATTCTAGATTTCTTATTTGTCTTTTCCTCCATTTTAATGATCTTTTATATCTCTTTCAAATCTGCATAAGCCTCTTGAAGATCTACATATATCTTTCCTTTATTTCCATATTTTATCTAAGAGGATTCACACCTCTTCCCCGAAATTTACTATGTAAAGAGTCACACACATTCCCTTGACTATTGGCCTAGATATTTTAATTTAATTAAATTAAATATATTTTAAGTTCAAAGGGATCACTACTCTTTTGTTGCTCCTTTAATTAAATTTCTACCCTTCTAAAGTCTTGATCACTGCATGTATTGTTCTTTAATATCATAGTGTAGTGTAGAAAATTGTATGCACTTGAAGATGGTACAATTTCACACTTAATTTGGATCTATTTCAGTACACCTTTGCATTAAATACCCTTTAAACCATCATTAATAGGCCCCTAAGACCCTTTATTTTGGATATCAAGGATTATTTCAACTAAAATCCTAACAAAATCAACAAAAGCATTAAATTTTCTAACCTATCATTCGCCCACCTCGAAAAACTAGAGTGGGACTCATATGCCACCTTGGGAATATGAGTCACCCTAGGTGGGACCCATATGCCACAAGTGGTATATGAGTCCCGTGTGGCACATTTTTAGGATTTGAGTGGGAAATTCAAGTTTTTAATTCAAAATTTTGGTTTATGTCATCTTTTGAGATCTAGTAAATGGTAAATTAGGTGTAATGCCTATATAAAAAAGCTTCTAAGTCATTATTTCAGATTAAAAAAAAGGAAATTCAAGGTCTAAGGATTCACAAGCACTCAAGCATACATGTACAAGAGCATTCAAGTTTTCAAGAACAAGCAAATTTGAAGTCTTGGAGGAGCATTATTGTGCTTTTGCAGGTCTTCAAGCTCACTTTCATTCAATATCTAGGATTGTTGAGGATTGATTATGGTTTTCTATGGTGAATCATGATGGATTATAGGTTGGCTAGATGCAACTAGCCATCAAGCCAAACCTAATGACTTTTTTTTCTAAGTGATTCCATCCTCCATATCACTCTACTTTCAGCCTAAAGGAAGGTACATGCATCATTATGGATTATTAGGGTGAATAGACATCTCCCAAAGTGAGTCATCATCTTCATGCTTCATTCATGCATCTCATTCTATCACATTAGAATAGGATTGCATTACATTTTAGATTTCCTAATCTTAGATGCACTTAAGATTAGGGTTTATATTCACATTTATTTTTAAGATCCATTGTTTTTATCAAGGTTTAATTACTAAACTAGGGGTTTGACTGAGGCAAATCCCCCATAAGCAAATCAACACTATATTCTATTTTTCAGGTCTTGTTACAAGTTTAGATCCGGAAATCAAATTGGGAAGAAAGAGAAAAGATTGTAGAGAAAATATGGACTTTGACTTTCTGTAACACCCCTCCCTTTTTGTACTTTGATAATCAGGCAATGTTTTCCTATGTTATGCTTCAATCATGTTAACAATTGAATTAATGATGCTTTATGCTTTGATTATGTTAATAATGTTAGATGCGTCAGTTAGTGAGATTGTATTGGTGAAGGGGACGGGGTTGTATCACTCGTTTGAGTGCCCTACGATTCTGAGATTTCCTCTTCACGGTGTGTCTGATCATACTATGTATATATGCACGTTCGACATGCTCTTTGTTGCAGGTTGGCAGGTACATGACATCGACTCCACCTGGTTTTCAGGTCTGAGCGTGTCCATCAACCAACGGAAATGATTTGGGAGATAGTAGCTAGGATTTCCAAACCAGGTCGTCACCCTAGTCATATCATGTTGTTGGTTTGTCGTCGGGGTCAGTTGTTTTATCTTGGTCATTTCTCCTTAGGTGTTTATTTAATTTCAAGTTTAAGTTTATGAAATGACTTGCGTAGTTTGATTAATGATTAAACGTGTTTAATTGCAAGCTAAAAAGTGATTAAATAGTTTTGGAAATTTTAAAGGATGAATGTTTTGTCTTATTGAGATGTTGGAAAGATTAGCGATTAATTAATTAATTTAATTGAATTAATAAAATAATCTAATTTCGAATTAGAGTTATTTTATTGATAATTGGAATTAATTGTGGGAATTAATTAAATTGCCCCCTATGAATTAAAATGTAAAAAGTTTTAAATGCTTTTGTTGAAATAAAATGCTAAAGTATTTTGAATTCAAATTGGAAATAGAAATGGTTTAAAGTTATTAAAAATTCAAATAATTTCCTATGCAAGACTTTGGGGTAGAAAAGATATTTTCTGAATTAGTTGACTTTTTGGCAAAAAAGATATTTGTGTTTGGAATTGAAATTTGAAATTGGAATGAAATGTGGATTTGAATTTGAGTCCAATTTTAATTAGAATTTGAATTGAATTAGAGGTTGAGTTTGAATTTGAATTTGGAAAGTTGAAAAGGATATATGTTTAGTTAGGGTTTTTCTTTCAATCCTCCATGGATTCTTGGTTGGAGTTTTGTGTGGAGAGGCTTGAAGGAGTGCTTGGAAAATCTTCATGGTGGAGGCTTGCAAATTTTGGAGAAAACATAAGGTTTTACCCTTTCTCCTTTCCTCTTCTTGCTCATTTGAATGGTTAAAACATAGTTTTAGATCCAACAAAAATGCATGGAAAAGCTTTCAACTTGCAAAATGGTAAATGGTTTGGGAAATAGAAAGAAAAATCCAAAGGAATAGAAAACTCAATGTTCAAACTAGTTTTTGAAAAAAAACCCATCTTGTTGTTTGAAACAAAATGATTTCCTTAAAATGGGTTAGGTAGATTATTTCCTCAATTTGTGCTTGAAATCATGATTTGGGCATATATAATTGTGAGTATAATCATATATATAACAATATATGAAATACCCACAAAAATATATTCTTATATGCATATGTTATTTTAAGAAATTTTTAAATTCTGGTAAAATCTTTTGAAATTTTGGATTTCGGGTCTGGTAATAAAAGAAAAACGCAGGGATTTAAATAATATTAAATTTATTTTGTTTTGGGTGAGGTGGGCGGCCAAATCCCACCCCACCGCCGCTGCCGCGACCGCCGCCCGCAGGGGAGGCGTCGGCTGTGTGTTACACATAGTCGCCGCCGCCGCAAGGGAGGCAGGGGCTGTGTGTTACACACAGCCACCGCCGCCCGGCGGGAGGCAGGGGTTGTGTGCCCTAGGGCCGGCCGCCTTCCCTTGGGTCTTTTAAAAAAAAAATTCAAATTTATTTTATTTTATTATTTATTGCAAATCAAATATTTGTAATGAAATTTATTTTATATTATATTTTATATAATAATTATAATATTTAATATTATATATTATATAAAATATAATATATTTAATATATAATTAATCTAAAGGAAATTTAGTATTAGTTCAAAATATATGTTGTTAATCATAAGAATTGTAAGTTATGAATTAATTGGGAAATGTGCATATATATTATTTGAGGTATTTTATTCAATGGGGGTTTAAACTTAAAGTTATTTAATTGATTCTTTTGCAAATAAAATATTGTTTTATTTGGTATATTTAGATAATGTTAAAACGTTAAACTAGATGTTCATGTGATTATTATAATCACGGAAATTGATATTTCAAAATATTGTCGTAATTTTTAAAGAGGTGACTTTGAGCTAGTACTTAAATGGTTATTAAAGACATGTCTTGTTCATTTTGCTAGATGTTTAGTTATATAATATGATTGCGGAAATTTAGAGTAAAGGATCTATTCTTGAAATATTTCAAAGTTGTGAAATTAAATGGGATCGATTGATTGGATAGATGCAAGTCATGAACCATGTGTGTGAGTGGATTTAGGAAATCCGAATGTTAGTTTATTTAACTGCTTGAAATACTTTTGATGTTTATTTGCTCAAGGTTGGGAGCATAGAGTCATTGTTTGGAGTCTTCCTGATAGGGGATTTGTATCCTATTGCGGGTTGTCTTTATGAAAGTCAACTTTTGGTTGTGTCGTAGAAGTTGTGCATAGTTATACCTTGTGGATCACCCGGTTTTCACGAACGGGGATTTGTGCCTCCTTGGGTGTAGGAGAGGGTAATGTGATTTGGTTTCCTCCAATGTTGGAGTGGGTTTTGTACGTGGTTTTCCTCCAGTGTTGGTGTAAGTTTCGTGCTTTGTTTCCTCCTTGGTTTGGAGAGGTCGTGTTATCTAGTTTCTTCTTGTGGGTGTGTTGTCGATAGGAGAGTGGCTCTTGGTGGGGGTCCGGCACACAAAGGGGCGCCAGGGTAACTCACCTAGAGTTTAATTAAGTGATAATTTAAATGAACTAATGGGGATCTTTCAAACTAATAAGATAATGAATGCCTCTCTCGTGAAGTAAGTGAATGATAAGCTCAAGATGAGATGGGACGCATAGTTTTGCATGAGGGTCCGGCGCCGGTAGAGGCAAGCCAGGGTAACCCAAGATGGGGGTCCGGTAGCCTAGGAAGGTTGAGCTAGGGTAACTCATGGCAATTTATGTATGACACTTTTCCTATGTCGACCGTTAATCAGTTATTGTGTGATGTACATGATCATTGTTCTCTGAAAGCATTGTAACTTCGTGTTAAGTGATGTTGTGACTGTTGCGGCTTAATGGCATTGTGGTTATGGATGTTAAGTGGTTTTGTGATTTTAGTTGTTTCAATTCAGTTTTGGTGTAAGCCTGTGTCTAGAGGTTGGTGGTCTTGTCTAGGAAATCCTTGTTACTATCTCCTAGCACGGAGGGAGTGGAGCCTTTGGGTTCCACGTGGTCGGGTGGCGTGCATCTCTTTCCGTTGGTTCTTCTTCATGTTCGTGTGCTCGTGATTTCCTGCTGGAGAGCTCGTGGGAATCAGTTGCTTCTCATGCCTTGTTCTTCTAGTTCTTATTGTATCTTTTACCCCTCATTTGTTATCGAGGTGGAATTTGTAAATTGTAATCTTGAGTATTGGATTTACCTCATTTGGGGAATGAGTGATGTAACCTTATTGTTTAAATGTTAAATTGGAATCATAAGGTATTATTTATCCTTGTTGTAATTTATCTTGAATGGAATGTATGTTGTTTCATTTCCTTAAGAGTTTAATATTTCGGTTTATGATAATGTTATGTGATGTTGGGTTTTTAAGTAATCTTTGTCTCGTGGCCTTAGAGGTTGTTGGCATTATGAATTCACCTTACATGTTATTTATACTTAAACAAAAAAAAAATTGGTACGTTTAAGTGGTGAATTGAAACTTCCTCTAGGGTTGCGTGGCAGGGCATTACACTTTCTAAAAAAGTAGAATGGGACTGGTATGCAACAAGTGGCGTATGAGTCCCAGTATATGTGATTTTTCAGATTTCTAAAGATCTTGAGTTAATACTGCTAGATTCTTGTTTCATCCTAGAAACCCTAGACTGGGATTGATACACCCATCTTGGCATATGAGTCCTAGTGTGCCCTAAAATTAGCATATTCATCATTTCAAGTCTTCATTCAAGCTTCTACAGATTTCTAGGTGCAACTCTCAAACTTCTCCTATTTTTTGTTCTGATTTGCATTCATTTCTAGGTCATTTAGTGAAGTTTTGCATATCATTAGGTTTCGACATTAGGTCTTGCATGCTACTTGTATTTCCAAGCCCTAGCTTGGAGGTGAACCCCTTTTAGTCCTTTATCACACCATAGGACATCCCTATTGCATATCTCTTTCCCTCATTCCATCCTTGGATTGAGATCTCTAATGTTTCCTTGAATGAGAAGTGAAGAAAACTTGTTCTATGTCCTAAACTATAGAGTGACAATTTTCTTCCTGTCACATAGTATAATTGTTGGCTTTTATTTTATAATGAATCACTTCCTTTTGGTGAATTATAAACCTTAATTTGGGACTTTTGTCTTTATTTCCAGGTCAGCATATATTTTTTCTTATTCACAGGATTATTGCCTTTAATATAAATCGTTGACTTCACCCTTTTGTAATGGTTGGCCAGAATAAGAGGGGTTTGAAATTAACTAATCTATTAATATGCTTATTAAAATATATTTTTTGTTATTATATATATATATATTATTTATCTATTATTATTATAATTATTATAATGATTATAATTATAATAATAATTAAATTATCAATATTTATATTTATTTGGTTTCATTTGTATTTCAGGCTTTATATTTTAGTGTTACAATTTTGGGGGCATGACAGTCCACCCTATCCAAGATTGCTTTTCCTCAAGCAATCACAACCAAGATACCAAATCAATCTTGTAGATTTGTATTACTCCTTCTTGTGATGTAATTAGATTTTCTTTGTGGTGTTTAGGAATTGAGAATTATGTAGCTAGTTATGCCCAACTTAATACTGCAATGATATCCTTGAAGAGTGGTTGTTAGTACACTACTAACAAGGTTAATTCTAAAGTATGAGGATAATTTATTGTCTTATGCACTACTATTTCCCAATATCTCTCAACAACAAAACCAAGAGTTGGAAATTTGTATGATCTGTTATTATTTAAGACAAGTTTTCTCTCATCTCATTACCCCAAGGGTCCTAAGCAATGATACAAATTCTTCATTACCCTTGTTGGAAATTCAGAATGATGGAAAAATATTGCATCCTTCATCATGATGGAGAATGGGGGTGTTGTAAATATCAAGATCTTACTCCTTGGTGCAAGGTCAATTTGTATTTGATTAATGGATCTAGGTGACAATTGTTTGATTTCTTGATTGATGATTGCTTATGTCAATGAATTGATTTATCCTTTATATCTATTTCTAGAAGAAATCACCACCCTTCATTATAAAAGGAGTCAAGGTCACAACTTTTCTCACATCATCACTATTCTTGAGAACCTAATTTAAGTCTCTTGCAACATCACTTAAGGTTCTATTCTTAATTGGATTTTTTCAAATGGTGTGGATGAAATTCTCTCCCTTTTATATCACAAATTTGAGGGAGTCACACCTTTTCACTTCAATAGCTACAACTCCTAATTATTCATTTTTTGATAAGTTAATTTGTTAGTGCTTCTGAACTCAAGAAGCATTTTGACAGACAAATATTTTTAACATTTCATAAGCAATCATATAGAGTAATCTTGTTGAATATATATCCAACATGAAGCAAACACATAGATATACATAATACACACGGTATACATACACGAAGCATGACACATATAAGTGAATATATGTAATATATGAAGTATACGTATGAAATATGAAGTATGCACATGAGTACATGTAATACATGTAGTATACATAGGAAGCATGAATCATACATGAAGTATACACTGGAAGCATGAAGCATATACATGGATACACATAATACATGAAGTATACACAAGAAGAATGAAGCATACACATGGATACACATAATACATGAAGCATGCATATAAATACATGTAATTCATGATGTATACACATTAATACACATAAGTCACAAAGTAAACTCATGAATGCACGTGAGTCACAAAGTATACACATGAATACACATAAGTCACAAGAATGCATGCAAGTCATTAAGTACACATATGTAAGTTACAAAGTATTCACTAGAATACATGTAAGTTACAAAGTATGCACTTGAATACACGTAAGTCACAAAGTATACACATAAATCACAAGGTATACATATGAATACACATAAGTCATAAACTGTTCACATGAATACACGTAAGTCACAAGGTGTTCATATGAAGACATTTAAGTCACAAAGTATACATCAATATAGGTAATTCGCAAGGTATTCACATGTTCATACACATCATACATAAAGTATACACATGAAAGGAATGCACATATAAAAATGCATTATATTGCCCTAATTGAAGGTTGAATATTAGTTCTAATTGAATGGTGATTAAAGTAGGTATGTCCCACAGGCTAGCAAGAACATGCTCTGACACCACTTGAAATGTCCCCTAATTGGGGATGCCCTAAATTTTCCCTAAATCCTTAATTTTTACATGAAAAAATGGGTTAGAGAATACCTTTCACCTGATTGAAGCCCTGCACACAAATTAGAAACCATTTACCACAATCACATTGATTAGTAGATTATAATCATTTACCACAATAATACTAATTAGTCAATTATAATAATTAAATATTAGTAAACTCATGGCCAAATTACTAATTAAATCACAAAGCACTTAATATCCTTGGGGGGCTTAACCAAAGGAGAGTATGGGAGAATGTGACTTGATGGGATGGGCCTAGGACCCTTCTACCCTAGCCTCATGTGGTCCATGCCATCCATATGAGTTGATCTACCTAGGGGGTTTATTTTCTATTATCCACTCATCTCACCAACCATTTCCCTCTCTCTATGATTTTACCTCTTGTGTTGATTCCCCATGATGCAGGGATGAGATTACAATGGATGTCCTAAAAATGTCATCTCTCCTAATCCAAAAGGTAGTACCCTCTGTAACCCCTTGTCCTCATGGGGCTCATCTAGTCCCCATCTTGAGGTAATTTACCTAAGAGAGTTCCCCATCATCATTCCCCTCTTGTAATCCCAATCCTTTCTATCATGGCTAAGACATGCTTGAGGCATATGACAACAAATATGAATCATATTTATCAGTATAATGAAGGAGTTATAACAATAATGTATCATTAGCATCTTGAATATCTAAATTAATAATCATAATCACATATATTAAACTATAGTACACCATATAACTATAAAAAAAATCTCATACCACCAAATTTAGGAAATCAAACTTTGGTGCACATGCAGATTTATCATTTATTTCCAATTTAGGAGGGGTAGTCCACTATTTTCTTTTATTTAATTTATCCTATAAATGCTTGTCAGTTTGTATATTATCTCCTTCAATTGATATGTAAGGATATTCCATCTTATGATTACATTTGTTGCAATACTCAGAAATATACTCTAGATTTCTTATTTCTCTTTTCCTCCATTTTAATGATCTTTTATATCTCTTTCAAATCTACATAAGCCTCTTGAAGATTTGCATATATCTTTTTTTGATCTACATATTTTATCTCTAGTAGTGTATGTATTTTTCCCTTCCCTCTAATTGATAAGAATGACTCCTCTTTAATATCTTTTTCTAGGAGTCACACCTCTTCCCCAAACTTTACTGTGTAAAGAGTCACACCCATTCCCTTGACTACTAGCCTAAATATTTTAATTTAATTAAATTAAATATATTTTAACTTCAAATGGATTGTTTCTCTTTCGTTACTCCTACTTTAATTAAATTGTTTCCCTTCTAAAGTCATAATCGTTGTATATTGTTCTTTAATGTCATAGTATAATCATTGGCTTTTAGTTTATAATGAATCATTGCCTTTTGGTGAACTTTAAACCTTAATTTGGGACTTTTGTCTTTATTTCTAGGTCAACATCTTTTGTCTTATTCACAGGATTATTATCTTTAATATCAATCATTGACTTCACCCTTTTGTAATGGTCAACCAGAATAAGAGGGGTATGAAGTAACTAATATGTTAATATGTTTCTTATTAAAATATATTTATATATATTTATATATATATAATTAGTTATATATTATAATGATTATAATCCTAATAATTAAATTGTCAATATTTATATTTATTTGGTTATTCATTTTATTTTTTCATTTGTATTTCAAGATTTATATTTTAGTGTTACAATTTTTGGGGCATGACACATGAGATGAATAAATTTCAATTGATACAAATAAAGGAATGACGTATACCTAGCTTAGTCCAAAATATTTGCTACTTTGTTGTATGTTGCTTGGAAAAGGATAATATTTGGGAATGGGCCAAGACCTTTAAATATCGTGAAAATTTTCAAAAAATAATTTTAATTTACTAATATCATGAGGGTAAATCATGACAATTCCAACTAATGACAATTATACCTAAGGTGAGATAATGAGGTAAGTTATATGCATTATTTATCAAATCACATAATGATATTTAGTAAAAAGGATTGTTCAAAGATCAATTAAATAGTGTAGTTAAATAAGTTAGTTAAGAATAAGATTTCATTGTTATTGAAGATAGATTTGAATTCCTATCCCATATATATGTATGTATATATATCTGTATATATGTATATATATACATACATACATATATATATATATGTATGTATATACATACATACATATATATATACATACATACATATATATATATGTATGTATATACATACATACATATATATATATATATACATACATACATATATTTATATATACATACATATACATATATATATATACATACATACATATACATATATACATATATATATATGTATTATTGGGTATATATAGATATGTATGTGATATATGTATGTATATACATATATACATACATATATATACATACATCTATATACACATACATATACATCTATACATATATACATACATATACATCTACATATATGTATGTATGTATGCATATACATATATACATGCATACATAAATATATATATATATATATATATATATATATATATATATCCACTAACTATTGAATTGAATCTTATTGAAATTGTGAGCAGGTAATTACCATAATTTTTTGATTGATCGTGTATTAATAAAAATGCATATGATATGAGTTCCAATAAATATGATGAAAGAAAAAAGAACCCCATCCACAAGCTCACAAAAATAACAAAGTTAAACAAAGAAAAACTATTATATTCAAATATGAGAACTTCATTCATTCATGTTGAAGCAATTACAATATTTATTCTAGAAAAAAAATCAGCAAAAGAAAAGATACAAAACTTGGCTCTTATAGCCATCCTCTCACTTCTATCGTCAAACTCTATTTTTAAAACTACTTCCTCTCCTCTTTTTATTTCATCTTCTCCTCTCATTCACCTCCTTCTTTTTCCCAAAACCTCCATGATGTTGTCCCAAACCTCCACCCAACTCCTATCCTTCTCTTCACCTCTCACACACTGGCCCTTTCTTTTCCTTTATTTCCACTACTCAAACCTACAAAAAAAAACCCCAATAAAAACCTATATAGAGACACCTCTTCTCCTTCCCATTCCTACACAAACTCCTTTCCACGTTTTTCTTCAAAACCTCCCAAAAAATACATTGAAAATCATAAATTATTACCCATGAATGGGCGCCCAACTCTCCCCAAGAATAGTTATTTATATTCTAAGTTTAAGTGTTAAATGAGACGCTTAAATCTCTATTAACTCTTCTAAGCACTGTCTTTGATCCAAGGGGTGTTTTTCTCTATTCTGGGCATTTTAAAAACTTTAAAATTTTGATTTTCTGCCTCTTTTATGTTTCAAATGGCTGCTAGATTATTCATGTAATATATAAATAATGAATGAATGAATAGAACCAATATTTAATTTCGATGACCTCCATAGTACCTTTCCAAAATAAAATTGATCAAATTAGTGCTTTGGAAGTGCAGAATCGGGTTCTAAGAGGTATAAAAATGAAAGTTATTTGATTCACATGAAAATTAACATGTAATCTTGAAATGGTACCCCATGGACCCCTACAAAAGTACTTTACTCTAACCCTCAAAAATTATGAGATATTAAATTTTTCATAATTTGACAAGATAGAACATGAAATTTTAATTCTCCAAAATGATGAATGATACGACCACAAAATCTTCAATATTAACTCAAAAATATCCTCAACCATCTTCTTGTCAAAGAATTTTTCACCAAACATCATGAATTTCTCTAAATAATTATTTCATTGAATTTTCCCTTTTATGCATCAGGACGACTGTTGAACACCCGAAATACTGAGAAGGGGGGTGAATCAATATCTCTAAAACCACTTAAACATTTATTCAATGCATTTCATCAAGATTGCATAAATTAAAAGAATCAATTAAAACATGCATCACATCACACAACAAAATAACACTTGATTTACATGGAAAACCTAAGAAGGGAGAAACCACAATGAGGATTAGCTCATAATATATTATAACCGGTTACAACATATTGTAGAAAGGCTCACTTCCAAGTGGACTCACAATCTAGAGGATTCACTATCTAGAGAATAAGAGAGAAAGAATAAAAGTTGGCTCACTGCCAAGATTTGAACTGATACAATGCATCTATAATATGCTAGAAATAGTTTCACTAAAGCTCAATATACTGACTTAACACACTTCATGTTTCTCAACACTTAGGCCTGCTCTTCTCTTCTTTGTATTACATTCACATGCTCTGCTTAGTAATTCTCATCACACTTTTTCACACACACACCTCACTTGCATCATCTCTACAACATTGAAATCAACTTACATTTATATGCATTACATTTACAAACATCTACAACATCAATTTATTGGAAGAATAAGGAATTTTTCATTGATTTGTTTGTTGGCAACATGAGCATGAGATATGATCATAAGTTGTATAGTATGCAATACATTATTGTCATTGATGTCAACATTGTGATCTGGTATGGATACCATTCTGTAGACCATTTTATATAGCTTGATAATGTTTGAACATGGTTATCTAGTGGATATTTGTAAGAAGGTTTGATCTAGTAAAGATAGATAAAAGGGAAAATTGGCTAAGTGTCAAAATAGTTTTTTCAGTGTACAAGACATCTGATATTTTGGTCTGCATTGGTCTGCTATGTAGAATCTCGCTCTACAAGTTTGGTGTAATTTTGTTAGATGTTAGAAGAGTCTAAATCTAGTCTCATTGTGTTTTGATCTCTAGTGTTAAAGTTATGAATGATAGAAGTTTTGATTTGGCAGTTGCAGTGTTACCAGTATAGCATGTATGTTTTGGAGGATTTGCATCACTCCACATATTGGTATCTAGCTTTGTGGATTTGTGGAGATTTTGATAGGTTTGACTAGTTCCTATATTCCAATTGGCATGAAGTTTTGAGTCTCGCATATTGGTTTGAGGTTGACCAATTGATGAATGTTGATGTTAAGTCATTACTGATGCTAACCTAATAACACTAGTAGAAGTTGGCAAATAAATGACTATGTGACTAAAAATTTTAGTCATGTGACTAAAAATTTTAGTCACATGACTGACACTAGTAGAATTTGGCAAATAAATGACTAATTTGGTCATTTATAAGTGACTAATTTGGTCACTGGGTAAAATCACAACTAAATGACTAAATAAATGACTAATATTAGACAAATAAAAATGACAATTAATGACTATTACTCTATTCTTTTTTCTTTCAAATTTGATCATAATCCATAGAGCTTAAGCCCCCCTCATGGGACCCCTACCTAAGTGAGCCATTTGGCCACCTAGGTTGCTTGATGCACCAAAAATATTTATTGTGTGGAAGGCATTGGCTCTCGGTGTAGTCTTAAGGCCTTCACATATTTTATAAAAAAATTTAACATTTACATTCTTTAACTTTTATTACTCATTATGTTAATGAATCATTAATGTTTTTAACTATGATTTGAAGCCAGTTTGATTTTCCTGTTGTGTTAGCATGCCAAATGTATCAAAGAGAAATTGTGGTCAATTTCACTAATAAAATATGATTTAAACAATCCAATTGCATTTTGAGGGCTATCTTTCATTTCAAAACACAAATAAAGATGACTAAATAATTAGTCACACATAAAAATTAGACAATATGATATTAAAGTGGTTAATTAAAAAAAAAATGAATTGAGGGAGTGTATTGTATTATAATATAATATAATAATAATAATATATTATATTACAATACAACATATTATAATAATAAATTATAATATAATATGATATTATATAATATATATTATTATATAATATTATATAATAATATAATATTATATATATATATTATATATATATAATATATTATATATATAATATAATATAATAATGTTATATTATAATATAATATAATTGTTATATTATAATATAATATAATTGTTATATTATAATATAATATAATATTTATATTATAATATAAATATAATATTTATATTATAATATAAATATCTATATTATATTTATATATTATAAAAGTGGGAGATTTAATTTTGAAATCAAAATCAAATGAAGTAAAGAAGCAGGAAAGTGGGCGATGGTATTTGACTTTTCTAATAAAAATCATAAAAAGGTACCTATTTTCTTTAATACAATGTGAAAAATCAACCATTTAGCCTAGGGTAATGAAAAAACCCTAAATCAAAAAGAAACTAGCCCTAATCCATTTCATTTTTCACTTGTATCATTCCATTTTTCACTTGTATTTTTGGAGAAAACTCAACACCACCATGCCTGGGTAGGGTTTGAGAGTGGAATGGTGACTCATTCTGTTGTTTCTGATGATTTTCCTTCTTGCAAAAATCTTGAAACTGAAAAGTATTCTCCATTTTGAAGCATTTTATTGAGCTCACTTGGTCGCGACTGAGTATTTTTCTGTTGTATTTCCTTTGCTTACCATTTGTTGATATCTCTCATCTTTGTTTGACCGCCATTGGAGTATCTTTGAGGCTCATTTCTAAAGACTTTGGAGGGCATCTCCTTTACAACAATCTTGTGTAAGTTTCATTATTCTTATCTCTTAAATTTCTATGAGAATAGGCTCGATTCGAGCTCAGTAGAGGCAATATGATAAAAACCCTTGTATCTCCCTGCACAAATCTTGATGGGTTACTTTCTTTCTATAGAAAATGTAAAACTTTGCACTCTCAACTTACTATTTTCATTATTTTGAGGGCTTTTTATGTTCTAATGGCCATGACCTTCATAGCATTTTGGGTATTTTTCTTTCTGTTCATTTTCTCTTCCTCATGGCTGTGTGGTAGAGACCCAATACTCAATAAAACAAACTTTTGTATACTTGACGTTTCCACAAAGGAAACTCCAAAAATTATATAAATGGCATGCCCTAAAATTCTTTCTTTAATTTTCTTTTATGCTCTTCATGAAGTAAAGTGTCTAATTGTGAATGGGATGAATGACAGATTGGACAGGAGCAACCAAAGTGTGTCTGAATTCCTAGAGAGCACCTTCATAACTGAGAGAATTATTATATTTATTGGAAATCTTGATTTTAATAGAGGGCTTTGTTTCAGCTTCTTTCCACTTAATATCACAACTTTTGCATTTCCTGAAATCTCTGGCCTATTTTCATTCATTTTCAGATTTTGTTCTTGAAGTAGATTTTGTAAATAATCTAGGCTTGTATTCTTGAACCCATTTTATTCTCACAGTGCTTTCAATAATTTCGAGCACATTCACAGCTTCATAGTGTATCTTCCATTCATGGTTGCAGCCAATAATATACATTTAAGTTTTTTTGAAGTTTTTAGTTTTTCTTAAATAATTTTATTACAATAGAATTTTAGTTATCAAGAGACATTCTAATAATTTTTTAGTTTTTCTTAAATAATTTTATTACTAGCTTTGTTTTTTTGAAGCAATCTTTCTTTTTTAGTTTTTCTTTTTCATTGGAAGAAAAAAAACTTAAAAAGAAAGGTTGCTTTTATATCTAAATTAGTAATTGTTAAATTAGAAATTTAAATTTAATTTAAATTTAAAATGAAACTTAAGTTTTTAGTTTTTCTTAAATAATTTTATTACTAGCTTAAAGCATTCTTTTTAGTTTTTCTTTTTCATTAGAAAAAAAAAAAAAAAGGTTGCTTTTATCTAAATTAGTAATTGTTAAATTAGAAATTAGAATTTAATTTAAATTTAGAATGAAATAATGAAATTTAAATTTAAAATGAAATTGAAGTTTTTTAGTTTTTCTTAAATAATTTTATTACTAGCTTAGTTTTTTTGAAGCAATCTTTCTTTTTTAGTTTTTCTTTTTCATTAGAAAAGAAAAAATAAAAAGAAAGGTTGCTTTTATATCTAAATTAGTAATTGATAAATTAGAAATTAGAATTTAATTTAAATTTAGAATGAAATTTAAGTTTTCAAGATATTGTGGTAATTCGATTTAAAAAATAATACAATAATTGAATCCAAAATAAAAAAAGTAGAGATTATTTCTTTTGCAATATCACTAATTCTATGCATTTTTTATTTATTAAACTTACTTTGATAATCTAGTAATATATTTAAGATATTACTTCGATATTTATTCTTTTGCAATATCATTAATTCTATGCATTTTTATTTATTAGAATTAGTCTAATGCTTATGGGTATCTGCATTTAAGATATTCATTGTTTATAGCTATTTAGTAATATGTTTATGGACAGTACATAGCAAGGAGATATTTCTCTGATAAGCTAGTAATATTTAAGATATTACTCTGATATTAATTCTTTTGCAAATGCATTTCTTTTGTAATATCATTAATTCTATGCATTTTTATTTATTAGACTTACTCTAATGCTTATGGGTATATGCTTTTAAGATATTCGTTGTTTATGCTACCTAGTAATATGTTTATTTTTTGATTGTGGATAGGTACAAAGCAAGGAGAAAATGCAAAACCAATGCCTTACTAGATGCATTTACTGCCCATCTCATGTGCAATGGTGGCATCACTGAAGACATACATTCACACCATTTAGTTTTAGTTTTTTTTCAATTTTAAAAGTATAATAAATCAGCAATTTGCATACTATAAAAAAATTTGTATTCAAAACTCTATATATAGAGTTCTTTGTAACATATTTTATATACAGTTTGAATATATAGAGAATTATTTTCCAATGTTGTTTCAATCCCAAATTTGTTGAAGTTTTAATAATATAAGAGCTTTAAAGTTTTATATTATTTAATCACAAAAGAATTTTCTCTTGGTTTGCAATTTCATAGACTAGTTATTGTAATAGTATACTCCAAACATAAGAGTTTGCATACACATTTGAAAGCATTAGTTCATAAATGACTAAATAAATGATTAACTTGACTAAATAAATGACTATAATGACTACCGTGACAAAATAAATGACTACCATGACTAAATAAAATGACTACTATGACTAAATAAATGACTACCATGACTAAATAAATGACCAGTTAACAATAATCAATGACTAAATATATGAATAAACTAATGACTAAATATATGACTAAATAAATCACTACCATGACTAAATAAATGACCAATTAAAAATAATCAATGACTAAATCAATGACCAAATCAATGACCAAATCAATGACTAGATAAATGACTAAAATAGTTTAGTCATAAATTTGGTCACGTTATAAATGACCGGCAATAAACTACTAATGGTCACGTGACCAAAATTAGTCATTTATATGCAATTTTTAGTAGTTTATTTAGTCATATATTGTTGTTTTTGTACTAGTGTAAGTTTTAGGTATTTCAAAGTTTTGAGAAGTATTGAACTATTATGTGGGAGATATTATAGGTCCATGCCAACCTATTTGGACTTGTTATAAGTTTTGAATCATGGTGTAAAGTATGTATATGTGTATATTGAGCCAACAAGGTATATTTTATATAATACTTCTAATTATGCCAACCTAATTGATGTTGTAGGTGTTTGTGGATAAAGTGGATAGATATGTAATATTTTTTTGATGTTTTGGGTGTATGTATGTATGATAAATATCTATTGATGTTAATTATGTGAGTGTGACGTGAATGTAGAGCATAGCAGAGTGTTAGTTCAGATCAGTGTGAACTGTGTAAAGTCAGTGTATTAAGCTTCAATGGAACTTTATTCCAACATGTTGTAGATGCATTTGTAACAATCCAAATTCTAGTTGTGTGCCACTAATCTCTTATATTTTTACTTCTTTTTATGGGAAGTGAGTCCACTAGGATAGTGATTCTACCTATAGTGATAAATTATGTAATCCTAGGATAGTGATTCCACTTGTAGCGAAATTATGTAACAGTGAGTCCATGGATTATAATATATTATGAAATAACTCTCACCGTGGTTTTTCCCTTTTTGGTTTTTCCATGTAAAAGTCTGGTGTTCGTGTGTTATGTGCTTTAATGGTTGATTTTATGATTTCCTTCTTACTAAAAATTAAATATTCTATGTGGAATGAATGTTTAAATGTTTAAGCACTTTCAAAGAATACCCCCCTCTCAGTATTCTAGGTATTCAACAATTGGTATCAAAACTTGGTTCCTTGGAAGGAGCTTAACCACTTGGGGAAGATCTTAGAGATTGAACACATGGTTGTTAGAATATTTCCTACTCCTTCAGAAGAGATATGTGTTGTTGGGTTTACAGAAAAAGAGTGCATGGTTGACATGAATGGAGAACTTAGAATAGCCCTTGAAGATCTGGAAAGGATTGAAAGTTAGAATGAATATTTGAAGGAAATTTTCAAAGAAGAAGATGAATGTATCAGAAAGTTGAGAGACAAAATCAAGAAGTTCAAGGAAAGACATAAGGAGGTTAATGAGCAATTGAAGCAAGCAAATGAGATAATTTCCAATCTAAAAGTGCAAGTTGAAGAAGGAAAGAGAGTTGAAGAATGTTTGAATGCCAAAGTGAAAAGAAAATTTGAGGAATGTTCAAATCTTGAAGAATAAGTTGTGAATCTAAGATTAGATCTAGAAAAAGAAAAGAATCATGAAGAAAAATTTAAGATGAGCTCTACAATGCTTGATGAAATGAATACAAATTAGAAAAATTCTAAGGACAAAGGTGGATTAGGGTTTGAGAAAGGAGAAAGTTCAAAGGTAGATCTAACATCAAGTGTTGAAAAGAAGAACAATGGACAAAAGAAGACTAAAAACAAGAAGAGTGATGGAAAATAGGTTCAAAATCAAAGGAAAGACTTCAAGAGACCACCTATCAAACAACCAAATATATAACGGTACCCATCCTTTAATGTTTTTTGTTATTCTTGTAATAGATTTGGACATAAGTCTATGGAATGTAGAAGTAGAATGAATCAGAATGTTTCATCTTTTCTCAGAAAGTATTTTATATGAAAAAGATCTGGTCATAAGGCTAGTGAATGCAAAAATCAAATGATGAATGGCTATAACAATGATTTGATGTTTTATTCATTCAATCGATATTGTTATACATGTAATGGATTTGGGCATAAAGCTAATCAATACAAATATAGAATGAATGGAAGAAAGCATGTTCAAAAGAATGTCATATATTACAATTGCAGTAGACTGAGACACATTTCAAAATTCTAAAAAGTAAAAATGTGAAGAAGGCTAATCTAACAAAGAAGAATGATCTAGTGAAAAAGGTTGATCCAGTCGAGAGATGAAGAAAGATATAGAAAATATTTTAAAAATAAGGAAGAAAGTGAGACTAAGCCTAAGTCTATACCAACATCTAGTGTAGATGTTTCCTCCAAAAACTAAGAGATTTTTGGCTTAGGGGGAGCATTAGTAGTAGATTCTTTATCCCCTACTAGAGAAATGGTTCTGATGCTTGAACATGTTGATATGAAGTGTGGGTCAATATGCTTGACCTATTAGAGAAAGAACTAGTGGAAAACATTGAGTTGTGGAAGTTTACAAAGCATTTGAAGTTAACTATGCATACAGTTAGGGTTTTTACCAGCTTTTTGAATTTAGTATTCAATGCAAATTAGGTCAATTTCTAAAGGGATTATAAGTGATTTCACTCGATCAAAATTCATTTGCAAATAAACATTCAAGGAGATAAGAGAAAAAAATAAAAGTGGATTAATCAAAGCAATTGAGTTTTGGTACAAGCGAAACCCTAGTCGAAAGTGATTCAAAGGTATTTACAATTTTCATTTTCCCTAGTTTCATAAAGTGCTTTCAATTTTGTAGAGGTTAAAAATCGTCCTCACCCTAAATTTAAATGGAATCTCAAAAAATCTCTAGTGGATGACCCAAATGGTTCATTTTCACACATCCCATATGGTGTTTTGTACACAGAAGATGTTAGAGCATACATTCATGTTAATATGGAAGAATATAATCATACAAATTTGAGTGATGTATGGTACAAGGAACTCACTAGAGATGATTTCTAGTTGAAATCAGAGTTTAAGGATTTTGCGGTGAAGAAACTCAATGCCTCCAGAACAATTTTCCCATCTTTTTTTATGTATATCAATGGGTGAGATACACCCTGAGCTACATTCATGACAAATTCCTCTAGTTGGATATACCGCATGTGATCAACAAAGAGGCTATTAGGGTTTTTATTGGTTTGTGCTCAACTAGACCAACTCTGGTGCTCAAGTTAGTGAAAAATGAAATGGTGATGGAGCGAATAGGTGTTAAGTATGATAGAAGAGCACTAACAATAAATTACATCAAAAACACAATAGTCAAGTATACCTCATGGATTATAGGATACAAAAATACTTCACCAATAGAGAAAATTTAGTACCAATAACTGCCATCAATACAACATATGAGAGGATTGAGAATGGTGAAAACTATGACATTTGTGAGTTGTTAAGACTACAACTTCTAGAAAATCTACAGAAGACAAAGGACTCTAAGTATCCCTTTAAGCTTGGAACTTTAATAATTTTCTTGCTATTTTACTTTTTGAATGAGGTTCCTAGAATAAGGAACATAGTGTGGCTAAAGGACATACCTATAGCCCATTAGATCAAAGATCATTTGATGAGGTAAGGAGACTCAAATGCATAGAATAATGTTATTTTGGGATTCTTTAAAAAAATTCAAGAGAAGATGTAGGAAAGAGAAAGGATACCAAAAATCATGGAAAAATTATAAGAGTTACATCACATTATTAGTGACAAAATATTGTTGCATCATACAAGCTATTGAGCCTAGGACCGTTTGGATCCCAAATATGGGATATGAGATTACAGAGGATGAAATCACCAACCCAGTGGACTTTATGTTGAGTAATCCAAGATACAACTCTAAAGATAGGTATGGAACATATGAGGATAAGTCCATGCAAGTGTACATGGACCAAAGACAAAAGAAAATTAGCAATACCATTGAGAAGATGACTACATAGTTTATGGAGGAAATGGGCCTCACAAAAGAACAAGTTCAAAATTAAAAATCCATGTCTAGCTCACTAGGGGGATCATCAAGCATTGGAAGATTTGGTAGAACAAGTACCACTCTTTTGGTTCCCCCAAAGTCCTCTAAGACTAATTTTGTTGTAGGAGAGAAAAGGAAAGAGTGTGCAAGTGCTTCAATAAAGGAGAAAGTATCTCTGGTTAAATAGAAGAAGTCTAATAAAGAAAGGGCCACTCTGGCAACATAGTAAATTTTCCTAATCGAAGAAGAGTAAAAAAATAGCCACAATGGAAAAGTATATTGGAGTCAAAGTGGAAGATGAGGAAGAAGAAGAAGAAGGACCAAAGTTGGTTTGGAAAATCAAACCGGAAGTATTACAAGAAGAAGAAAATGTGAAGAAGCAAAAATTTGGCATTGTGGACACCGACAGTGAGGCAGAGGTTGAGGAAGAAAAAGAAGGTTGCAGGATGCAAATGAGGGAGAAGAAGCAAGAATCCGGTAAAGGAAAAATCATTGGAAGAGAAGAAGAAGAAGAAGAAGAAAATCAATTCTTCCCCTCTGATAAGACAACATAGCCCTATGAAGTTAGATGTGTTATTCAATGGGATTGTGGAGCATGAGATGCTAGAAGAAACTATTGCCCTGTACACTACTACTTATGACATAGATAAGACAACCATTGAAGAACCAATTGTAAAATATATTATTACTTTTTCAGTTAATATGAAGAACATTGAAAAGCATTTGCTTTAAGAATTAAGGAGTGTATTATATGCAAGAAGATAGGAGGCCATCAATGAAGAAGCAAAGTTGAGGTCATCTGATTTGGAGAAGATTAGTGCACCTCTATCAGATGAGAATAAAGCTACATTGGCTTAGGTGTATAATAAATAATTGCTAACAAAGAAAAGGGTAACTACCCTTATAAGAAAATATCAAAATGATCTTGAGAGGCTTTGAAATGAGTATATGGAGAAGGTTGTCAATTTGGAAAAAAGGTTAGGAATGACCCCAAAAAAAGAAGAACAAATGCATGATTACATTTTGGCTTAGGAAGTGAATATTACAAAAGAAGCACAACAAGAGGATGCTCAACATGAGCATGAGATTGAAGAAGAAATTGTGTAAAATAATGTTGATGACAATGTTTCAGAAGTAGAAGAAAATTTTGAAAAAAAATGTTATTGGTGGAGAAGACACTGTACTTGAAAATATCACTAACGATGCTCCTCTAATAGGATAGAACACCACTACTAAGGAAAAAGCTATAGAAAATGAGGAGGATCCACTCATGGGACATAACACACCTCCTCTAGAACAAAATATAAATTTAGAAGATTCTCAAAGCCACCTAAAGATAAACATGCCTCTGGATAACAAGGATCAATTTGCTAATGAAGAGAAAGAGGATGAAGATTATCCTATAAATACAAAAAAGGATGATATGCGAAAGTATAAGGATTCAGCCACTATAGAAGAGAAGAAATATGAGGAGGAGTGATTTATATTAGTGACAAAGAAAATAAATTTGAGAAGAAGATTGCAAAAGATAGTACAAAGTCAGTTGGAGAGTCATTTAGTTCCTCCAAAGATCCATAGAAAAAATATTTGAGTATGCAATTACAGTTTCAACCAAGAGTATCTATCTCAACTAGGTAATTCTTTTCATGCCTCTAATTAGAAATATATTTTGCAAACACATCAGAAAAGCACAAAACTCATTGATGAGGTGGTAAAGATTCTATAAGAGAGTGCATATCTGAAGTAAATATTGATAATTCCTTATCCAGTATGGAGAAAATAAAAATAAAATTCTTGATTCATTCAAAGAATACTCTAGTGGGTTGAAGGATAAAGTGGAGGAGATATAATCAAAGGTGAATGAGAAGAGATTGATGGACATAACAGAAAAGTGTGCCACCACACATAACAAATTTTAGGATAATTTCAAAAGTTTATAAGATTGCTTAGTAGAAGCCAAGATGTTACAATTTTGTATGAAATGGTCAAGCTCCATTAAGAGCATAAAATATGATATGGACTCTATTGAGTCCCAAATTGATAAGGCCTCTGGTGCCTATGATCCAACACAGTATTTGGGTGGAAGCACAAGGACTACAATTGAGAATCTACATGAGTAGTTTTCCAACAGTAAGTTCTAAAAGAAAAGATAATAATGTAGTTTGATCATCTTAGGGATATGGTAAACACCAAATTCTTATTTAAATTTGGTACCCAATGTACTCTAGATGATAATGAAAAAAATTTGATGGAGTTCAAAACTCAAAGAAGAATGCTTGGCCTAGAAAGAAAATTTGGGAAGAAGAGAAGCAATAATGACAATCATATCTCAAGAAGATTCAAGAGTCAAATGATTCTTTTGGGTGACTGTAATTCTTTTATGTTTATTTTAGTGTGTTCAAATTTCAGTGTACATATGCAAATGTTATAAGGAAATTTTCCCAGTGCAATTTTTTATCCAGTATTATTGGATAGCACCCTTAGGGGAGTTAGTAAAGTTTTGATTTTTTTATATCAATTAGGGGGAGTACATGACCATATGTGAGAATATTAATTTCAATTAGGGGGAGTACATGACCATATGTGAGAATATATACATAATCCAAAAAGTGAAAAATCATGTGAATGGGGAGAAGATATGTGATAAAGGGAGAGTAAAGATTAGAATATGTGTATGCACCTTTTTCCCTTGATGTCAAAGGGGGAGAGTAGTTTTAGAAGAATAGTTAGGTCATGTTTCCATCAATGACAAAGGTGGAGATTGTTAGAAGTATAAGGAGTTTATCATTGATATGTTTTTTGGCAACATGAGCATGAGATATGAGCATAAGGTATGAGCATAAGTTGAATAGTATGCAGTGCAATGTTTTCATTAATGTCAACATTATGATCTAGTATGAACAACATTGTGTAGACCATTTTATATAGATTGATCATGTTCAAAGATGCTTATATAGTGGATGTTTGCAAGAAGGTTAATCTGGTGAAGACAGATAAGAGGGAAAATTGGCTAGCTATCAAAATAGTGTTTTCATTGTACAAGACATATGGTATTTTGGTCCACATTGGCCCACTATGTAGAATCTCACTTTGTGATTTTTTTGTAATTTTTTTGGATTTTAGAAGAGTATAATTCCATAGCCTCATAGTTTTTTGGTCTTTGGTGTTGAAGTTATGAATGACAAAAATTTTGGTCTGGTAGTTATAGTGTTACCAATACAATACGTATGTTTTGGAGGATTCGCAAAACTCTACATATTGGCATATGGATTTGCAGATTTTTGGAGATGTTGAGAGGTGTTAGTAGCACCTATATTCCAAGTGGCATGAATTTTTGAGGTTTGTTTGTTGGTTTGAGGTTCAAGAGTTGATGAATGTTGATGTTAGGTCATTATTGATGTCGACCTAATAAGTTTTGGGTATTATGGAGTTTTAAGAAGTATTGATCTATTATGTGGAAGCTATTATAGGTCCATACTGGCCTATTTGGACTTGTTATAAATTTTGAATCATGGCACAAAGTATTTATATGTGTATATTGATCCAAAAAGGTATATTTTGTATAATAAAAGAATGACTATTTTAAAGACCCTTAATATAAATATAATAAAGCAATCATATATATATAAGATCTTTTTTAGAGTTTTGGTTGTATGTATGTATGATGAATATATGTTGATGTGAATTAGAGCAGAGTAGAGTGTTAGTGTAGATGAGTATGAAATGTATAAATTTAGTGTATTGAGCTTCAAAGGAACTATATTCCAACATGTTGTAGATTCATTTGTAATAGTTCAAATCCTAGTTGTGTGCTACCAATATCTTCTATCTTTTCTTATTTTTTTGGGTAGTGAGTCCACTAAGACAATGAATCCACCTATAGTGAGAAATTATGTAATATCTCACTTATTTTAATATATTGTGAGCTAACAGTCACTATGGTTTTCCCTTTTGGGGTTTTCCACGTAAAAATCTAGTGTTCATGTGTTATGTGCTTTGATGGTTTCTTTCATGATTTCCTTCTTACTAAAAATTGAATATTCTATGTGGAATGAATTTTTAAATGTTTAAGTAGTTCTAGAGAATATTGATTCATCCCTCCTCTTAATATTCTCAGTGTTCAACATATTTAGGTCGGCCTAATTATATGAAACATGTAATACATGAACTTGTCAACTCAAGATCCAACCACACATGCCTCAAAACTTGTAACACATCAAAATATGTGGGTAGGGAACTATAATTACTCCCTTAAGTTCGATCAAAAAAATCCTTTAACTCCACACAACCACAAACCCTTTAGGTCAGCACCAGATAGAAAATACTAGTGACATGGACCATCTTCTCATCCACAACACAATGTGTGAACCACCAAAGAAACTACCACTTCGACCACTCATGCTTGGGATACCTATATAAGAACCCCTATAAATCCACATAACCAAATATTCTTCCACAATGGAATGCAGAGCATTCTAGTCATGTACTTTGTACTAGTAGCACTATCACTAGAAAACTTGATACTCTATCAATTAGAAATTTTACATCGAAGAACATCAAGACATGAAAATTTATATTTAAGATCCTCCAACATATACCAAAATTACCTTAGAACTGCATGACCATATTCTTCATGGAAGAGCAATGCAGACCTCAAAATGAGTTCCATATACACTGAAAACTAAACTCTGTGACTTAGAAAAATATCCAACTATTTTGTTCTACTCTAGATCAAAAATCTTGCACCAATATAATAGATTTTCATCATCACAATCACTCATGATCATCAAATATCAATACATCAATGATAACACCATATATGCTCATTCTCATGTTTCAAACAGTCTCATCGATGGAAAGAAAATTTCCAAAAATCTCCCCCTTTATCATTGATGGAAACATGCCCAAAAAATCTTCTCCAAATGTTCTCCAAAATACTTTCCAAACAACTATTTTCTCAACTACTCTCTTCCTTTAACATCAAGTAAAGGGTGAACTATTTAAGCATACATAATTACTCACCTAAATTGATATATATATATATATACACATGAGAGTAACTCCCCCTAACAATGATATCCATCAAAAATGACCAAAACTTACATTTCTATACTATCCATTATCTTTCACATATATACAATGAAATCAAAAATTGTATAAATAGAATAAAAATGCAATCAACTAGAGGAAGACACTTGAAATTTTTCAAGGTGTTCCTCACACTCCTTTCCTAACTCCCAATCCTTCTTAGTGAAGGCAAGTAGACTACACTAGTTTTCAAGCTACACAAGGAGATCCTCTCCTTCATTTGGGGTGCCGAGTACCAGACTCTTTTGTTCCAACTTTCTTGCAATTGTTAACACACCAGTCAAGATTGTAAGCCTTGCACTTACAAAGTCCCTGAGTTGACCATACTACACAATGGTTTTATCTTTTTATTCTTGTAGTTGAAAGAATTTTTCATACAAATTTTCAATAGCCATCCTTTTTGTACCATATACATCACTTGTTGAATCATAGACACCTAAGGCCTGAGTAACTTGTGAGTCTAGTGAGTCAATTTGGTTCTTAATGATCTTTGTATAATTAGACCATTTCAAAGAAAATTGAAATAAAAAATTATGCTTCATTCAAACACTTCTGCATATTTTTTAGGTTCTCTTGTAATTTTTTTATGTGCCACACTACATTTTTCTAATATCTCTATCACTTCCTATCATTCACCTTCTTTGTCACCTCTTTCTCCAACCTTTCTTCTAAATTGAAGGTGTAATCTTTAAATTAATCTAATATTAGCTTTATCTTTTCAACACCGAATTGAGACCCATCAATTATAGCACTGGTAATTCCTTCTTGTAATACCTTGACTACTTCTTCAATTAACTTAGTCCTCTTTTGGTGAGTGGAGAAAATTTCCTTCTTTGTGGAAGCATCGAACACATCACCAATTTGAAGCTTCTGTAGTGGAGATATTTTTCCCATGTCCACTTGATCCTGCATTAAAGGAAGTTGCAATAGTTGTGTAGATACAATAGGATTGAATTACAACTGCATGTATAATAGACCCTTGAGTGAATCACCAAAGGATTCACCAACAACCTTTATGATTTCCTCTTCCTTTCTCTTATTGGATTTTTCCTTGTCACCAATGCACTCTCCATCATCACTCTACTATGTGTTTACACTATCAGATTATTTCTCAGTTTCCTTCTTTTTAACTAGTTTCATATCATATTTTTCCTTTGTCCCCAATGCTAGAGTCTACCTTATCATTCATCTATTGTTTATTAGAATCTTTATCTTCTGAGAGAGGAAAAATTTTAGTGTTATGTTCCTTTGGATTCTTTGGGTCTTCTTCCTTTCTCTATTCACCATCTCTCTTGACATCCAGAGCAGGAAATTTTTTCTTTTTTTGCATTTCCTCATGCATTTCATCATTGTATTATGCTCCAACAACATTTTCCTCTATTGGAGGATTACCATCAGTAGAATTTTCTTGCACATTGTTGTAAGAGAGGGGGACCAGCCACGTTCAAATCCCTAGGTCATGGAGGACCAAGAGTGGAAGGCCGCCCTAACTTGCCTTAGCTTAACGGAGTGTTAGGAAATGTAGGATGAGAATGATGAGGACTATAAAGTCCTTCAATCACCCTATAGACCCAAGATATAAAATGGGGCTAGGAGAGCCAATTTTTGGGTTCAACACTATGCCTCAAGAATCTCTCTACCTGAGGATGAAAGCATAGTCCCAGGAAGACAGCATGGCATGCTAGAATCTCTCAAGTGCGCTAGCATCCATATGGCCAGAGGACTAAAGAGACAAGGTCAAACTTAAGAAAACAAACTAACGGCCCAGCTAACTACTTCTAAAGGGCCAAAAAAATGCTATGAAGTAAACAAAATATGCTCTAATATGATAAAGTAAAAACACAAGAGTTAGGATGGAAAGAATAATCTCACAAAGGAATTCATTTGCCAACTAGTTCCCATAAGCACATTCACCTACACACAAAGAAGAGGAAAATTTTTGGGTGGATATATAATGGCCTACCTCAGTCAAACCCCCATTTAGGTGTTTCCACCTCCACAGACAGCCAAGAAAGTGAGTATGAAAAAGAAAGAAAGTAAATTAGAGAACACTAAAACACTACAAAATAGTAAATGTGCTTACTCAACCAAGTAATAGAGGAGAGGAGTGGGAAGCCTACCACCTCCACCAAGAGCACTCAAGGCTAATGGGGGAGAAAATGAGAGTACTTGAGCCTTTGCTACAATGGTGTTGTCCCACACTTGCTCTACTATAGTGATGGAGTGAAGTTGTTGTTGCTATGGAGTTCAAGAGTGTTGCTTAGAATGCTTGGGAATGAAAGAAGTGAGTCCATGAAAGTGTGAAGAAGTTGAGTTGAAAGCTTAGAAGATCTGAAATGAATGTAGAAGGAGAAAATTTGAAGAAAAGATGAATAAAACAGCCATATTCGAGTTCGGCCAAAGAGGGCATTACAAGTTGACTGCCAATGAGAAGTGTAACACCTCTGCAGGCTCCAGCCACAGGAATCTTCCAAGGATGTAAGCACACCGTGTGGATGTTTGTGTACCAGAGAGCATCTCTGATAGAAATTCCTCCACTGATGCTCAAAATAGGTGCCAAGTGGGATGAAGGCAATGGGCTTATGTGGAATTAAGCCTCTAAATTTGGTTTTCTAAAGTGAAGAAGGGGAAAAGGGGAATTTGCATAAGGGGTGCAAATTCACTCCTATACATTTTTCCCCCTCTTTAGTGAGCACAAATACTAATGAATGATTTGGTAAAGTATGTCAAATAAGAGTAGCATTAGAAATGTATACCTAAACCATTGAGGAAGTTGACCATGTTCTGATGAACCTAAAGGTCCAGGGCAAGCGAAGGACTTCATAGCTTCTCAGAACTATGAAGTTGAAGAAAGAAAACATCTTATAGGCCTGCAAACTTGCAAGGAGGCAACCCCCAAGATCTCTCACTTGAAGGAATCCCCATGAAGTAAGCACCTTACAAGCCTACAAACCTACAAGGAAGGTTTCCCCCAAGAACTCTCACATGGAGGATTCCCAAGAAGAGTCCCCCAAGATCTCTCACATGGAGGAAGCCAGGAAAGCACCCTATAGACCCACAGACCTACAAGGAATGTGTCCTTTAAGATCTCTCACATGAAGGAAACCTAGGAAAGTGCCCTATAGACCCACAAACCTGTAGGAAAGGTAACCCCCAAGATCTCTCGCATGGAGGAAACCCAAGAAAGTTCCCTACAGACCTATAGACCTATAGGGGAGCTACCCGCAAGATCTCTCACATGGAGGAAGCTCAAAGGAAGTGCCCTATAGGCTCTCAGACCTACAAGGAGGTATCCCCCAAGATCTCTTGCATGGAGGAAACCTAGGAAATTTGACTCGGTAGAGCCAAAAAATGGCCACGTAGGCAAGTAATCAGACAGTTGCGCAGACCATTGACAATTTGGGAGAATTTCAAAGGGTCCCTTGAGAACCTGTCATGAAGAAGGGATCCACTCAAGGGACACATAGTTCGAAAGAAGATGTTTTCTTTCTCAAATCGATCCATCATCAAGGGATCCTTTTGAAAGACATTCACTTCATCAAGGAATTTGAAAGGAAGAATATGCCCCCACATGAGGCAAAATTCAAAGCAATTCCCACTTTGGAGGAAGTTTTTCAAGTTATTTCTTTATGAAACTGTGATGATTGAAACATGTTCCATTAAGGTTCCAAGTTGAGAATGTGATTCTGAAGAAAGGTTTGCAAATATTTTTGAGAAAATATTCATTGGAAATGAATGCATTTTTTGAAAATTGAAATGTTGAAGAAAGGCATTGTCACACATGAGAGGGACAACTCAAGCAAAGAAGAGAGAAAGATAAAGGGAGAGAAAAAGAGAAAAAAAAAAACAAGGGCACAGCGGTAGCCTGATATTTTGGGGTTAGAACTACTCATATATATATATATATAGTATATAAATGAACTGTCATCAACCCCTACTATATCAGACCATGTGAAGAATGCATGAGAAGAAAAAGTAAAAATAAAAAATTGGGTCAACATGGAAGGGAAGCCTAAATGCCCCCAACGCTTTGCATCATCCCCAATTTACTAAAAATCAAGCATAAACATGGAAGAATGATGATACAAATAGAGGAAGATTTACGACACAAAAACCATGCATGTATCCAAGCACTAATAGGGGTGACGAGGTTCATCTCGGCACAGATAGCATGATCACAAGGGAACACATCACAACACACACACACACACACCTAATCTAAAGATCAAGAAGAGGGCCTCCCCTAACACTAATCGACCAAGAGGTCATCTGCTTCCCACTATAGATCGTAGGGGGAAGGAGGATGAGCCTGCAATGGTGTAATGTTAAGGGGAGGAGCATCTAACCCTCTTGCAACAAGGGCTAAGGAAGAGGGCCCCAAAAGGTCCTCTCTATCAAGCTCTTATGGAGCTAGGGTAAATGATTTCACAAAGATCACTGACAAGGACAAAACTTCATCCACTAAGTTAAATAAGCACCCTACAGGAGTGTCATGTTTAACTTAAATGGATGGGGTAGGCTGCACCCGAGATTCACTGCTAGGTTCACCGAACGACTCGAGAATAGTGACAAACTCAGGAGAAGCTGGAACTAGTTTTGTCTCTATGATAGAACAAGTCAATATGGGACCACCTTTTGGAGAAGGTTGGCTCTTCTTACATCCTTCATTGCTAGGACCACACTCCACCTTTTGCTTCATCAAAGGAGACAAACTCCCCACGGACAAGGCTAGAGGTGTGGAGGAAGAGGATTAAATAATCGTAGTAGATACGACTGAGGTGTTCATCATATCCATGGGTTTCAAGAAAGGTGGGACATCCAGGATGGACATCAGCAAAGGCAACTCCACCGAATGAGTGATGAACACCTATACCCCCTTAGGGTCGGGTGCATTCATACTTGCATTAGAAGTTGGAAGCAATGTGGAACTATACTAGAGGGAAGCAAAGGGAAGGGGAGAGGAAGACACTATAGGAGGCCCTGAAGCAAGGCCGATCATCTCTTCTTCCTTCCTCTGTGAGGTGGCCTGCTTAGTCAAAAGGGCCTTTCTTCGGCACTTACACTTGTGTGCATGGTGGTTCTTATGACTCTTTGAACTAGAGGTCGGAGGCTACGAAGGGATGAATCACTCCTGCTCAACCATGGGAATGTCCACTACAGTCATCTCTGGTGGAGGAATGGATTCCTGAATGGGAGCAGGAAGAACAAGTTGAGAGGCAATAGGAAGAGTCGACTCAAGAGCCTCGGTAGTGGGCCTCTTCCTATTCACTGCTTTGGGAGTAGGAGCGATAGGAGGCTATGGAGGTCGAGAGAAAGAGGACTCTCCATGGGAGGCCTTCCTATTATACCAAATGGGTCTAGGCTATGTGGACAGAATAGGAAGTTTGAATGCAGGATGCTTTGACTTTCGCCAAGTAGGCAACATAGGGTTCTCCCACAAGCATGAAGCAGAATTTGACAACGCCTTAGCAGGATGAGAGGAAGCGTCAAGCTGAAAAATGGAAGAAGGAGGATCTTAGGACCACTTCTCTTTTTCCCTCTTACATTCCTTAGTGGAATTGTTGTCAGCTTTTAGGCAAGCCCTATGTGAAATAGCATAAGACATTGAAGGATATCTCACTTTCGGCCTCAAGAACCCTTTCTTATAATTATGATACATTCGATGTAGGAGGTCCATCCTAGGTAGAAGAGGACCAATGGGCATAGTCCAAGAGTATTCCAAGGAATAGCTACCACGAGCAACCGACAATTTATAACTGGTGTCATGAATTACATGCACAGAACCCCCATGGATAAATTTTAAACATTTATGCATGACCGAGGGTACCACGTTCATAGCCACTAATCAAGGGATACCCAACTACACTCTAAAGAGTTCAAACCTAGGGATAATTTCAAATGAGAGTTTCAAAAATTTAGGTCCAACCAAGATCGACAAGACAATACTACCCAACGGGGGCACGAAAATCCCGTCATGCATGCAGATGGTGCTCATAGGTGCATCATACCCATATTTATGTAAAAATTTACTCAGCATGATCTCCTCAGTTATGATTTTTACTTGTGATGTTGGATCAGTGAGAAAACCCACTACAATCTTTCTATTAATCCATGTAGGGATATAGAGAGGATATGATTCCTTATTAAAACCCATCGGCAGGTCCTGCGAAGTGAAGGTTATACCAATACCCATGTCCATAGGTTGCGCAAAGGGGATAGGTTGATGGAATAAAGAGGCCATTATGCACACTAGAAAATACTCTTATGGAGTCCCCAAAGGCCAAAGGATAAGATGGTGACCCAATTAAGGTTTCATTACACAACACCTTCAGAACCTTCCAGCTATGCTAAATAGCGGTCGCGGGTTGGGTTGTAAGGTGATAGCCTCACAACACTCACACCTACAACACTCCTAGCATACAAGGAAAGGAACTGTCAGTATCACAAAATGGAACAAAAATGGTTCACGTCGGGTTCACCATAAATGTAAAAGAGGAGGACCAACCACATTTAAGGCCCTAGGTCACAGAGGGCCAAGAGCGGAAGGCTGCCCTAACTTACCTCAGCTTAACAGAGTGTTAGGAAATGTGGGACAAGAATGATGAGGACTATAAATTCCTTCAAACACCCTATAGACTTGAGATACAAAATGGGGCTAGGCAAGCTAGTTTTTAGGTTCAACACTATGCCTCAGGAAGCTCTTTGCTCAAGGATGAAAGTGTGGTCCCGAGACAACAGCACGGTGCACCGACATCTCTCAAGTGTTCTAGCGTCTATATGGCCAGAAGACTAAAGAGGCAAGGTCAAACTTAAGAAATTAGACTAACAGCCCAACTAACTACTTCTAAAGGGCCAAAAAAATGCTATGAAGTAAACAAAATATGCTCTAATATGATAAAGTAAAAACACAAGAGATAGGATGGAAAGAATAATCTCACAAAGGAATTTTTTCACCAACTAGTTCCCAGAAGCACATCCACCTACACACAAAGAAGAGGAAAATAATTGGGTGGTTGTATAGGGGCCTACCTCAGTCAGACCCCCATTCAGGTGTTTCCACCTCTACGAACAATCAAGAAAGTGAGTATGATAAAGAAAGAAAGTAAAGTAGAGAACACTAAAACACTACAAAACAATAAATGTGCTTACTCAACCAAGTAATAGAGGAGAGTGGGAAGCTTACCACCTCCACCAAGAGAACTCAAGGCTAATGGGGGAGAAAATGAAAGTACTCAAGCCTCTACTGCAATTGTGTTGTCTCACACTTGCTCTACTAAAGTGATGGAGTGAAGTTGTTGCTGCTATGGAGTGCAAGAGTACTACTTAGAATGTTTTGGAATGCAAGAAGTGAGTGTAAGAAAGTGTGAAGAAGTTGAGTTGAAAGCTTAGAAGATCTGAAATACATGTAGATGGAGAGAATTTGAAGGAAAGAAGAAGAAAATGGCCATATTCGGTTTGGTCAGTGAAGAGGGCGTTACAAGTCGACTGCCAATGAGAAGTGTAATGCCTCTATAGGATCTAGCTACAGGAATTTTTTAGGGACATAAGCACGTTGTGTGGACATTTTTGCACCGCGCAAGTGTCTCCAACAGAAATTCCTCCACCAACGCTCAAAATAGGTGTCAAATGGGATGAAGGCAGTGGGTTTATGTGGAATTAAGCCTCTGAATTTGGTTTCCTAAAGTGAAGAAGGGCAAAAGGGGAATTTTCATAAGGGGTGCAAATTCACTCCTATACAATTGTCTTCTTTGGGTACATGCTCATGTTCTGGATCATGCTTATGTTCTAGAGCATGCTCATGTTGTGCATCTTCTAGTTCATTCACTTTCACAACAAATACATCATGTTGTAATTTTTCTTCACTATTCAAAGGCATTCCTAACTTCTTTGCTAGACTGGCAACCTTTTCCACTATCTCATTTATTAATCTTCCAATATCATCTTTGTCCCTACTCATCAGGGTGGTAACTCTCTACTTAGTCTTGAAATTTTTCTTGTATAATTGAGTCAATTTAGCTATGTCCTCATCTAAAAAATAAGCACTAACCTTCTCCAAAGAAAATGTTCTCATTCTAGCATCTTCATCAAATTCTTCCCATATTCTTGCATATAATACACCTCTTAGATCTTTAGGCAATTGATTTTCTATATTCTTCATTCTGACATCAAATTTTACAATATACCTAACTATTGCCACTTCTATTGTAAACTTATTAGTGTCATCTAATGTAGAAATCTATTCCAACATCTCATGCTCAACTATTTCATTAAATAGTGCATCTAATTTTATAGAAATATGTTGCCTTACTGAAGGGGAATTATCCTTCTTTGCTTTCCCTTTAGAGGACAGTTCTCCTTTTTTAGACTTAAGCTTCTTCCTCATAAGAAACATGAAATCATGTTTCCCTTTCTCCACTTCTGCCTCACTTTTAGTATCCACAATATCAAATTTTGCTTTCTTTACACTTGTCTCTACTTTAGAGAAACTAGTTTTTCTCTTTCGGACCAATTGCAGTCATTCTTGTTCTTCTTCCTTATCATCAACATTTATGCTCACATATTGTTCTTTTATTTCCTTCTCTTTTCTTCTCCTTTGTGGATCACTTTGTTGTTTTGTAGGAGAACTGGAAGATTCTTTCCTTTTCAAACCAACTGTAGGTTTAGTCTTAGAGGATTTAGCAACAACTGAAGAGGGGATAGAGGTCCTACCTGACCTTCTAGAACTAGGGACACCTTTTAGAAAATTTGATATGCCTTTGGATTTCTCCATAAGTCCCTTTGGTATTCCCATCATCTCCACTACTTGTGCCTTCATATTCTCTACATTTCTCTTGATTTCCATTTATTTGTGCTCCATATGCACATCACTAGACTTCTCCTCATATGTTCCATGTCTCTCTTCTATAGGATCTCTAGGAATGCTCAAAATGTGATCAACTAGACTAGTGATCACACTCTATTCTACGTCATATCCCATTTTAGGAACCCATACTATCTAGTGTTCCACAGCTTCCATCATACAATAATATTTTCTCACCATAAAGATAATATCATTCTTATAATTTTAAACCACACTTAAGAATCCTTTCTCTTTCCCGCATTCAAGATTAGAATGATTTGAAGAGTCCCCACAAGGCTTCATCTTTAGATGTTGAATCTGGATATCTCAACATATGATCTATGATCTCTCTAGCCACAGGCACATTGTCTAACCACACCACATTTCTTACACCAGGAATTTCTCTAGGAAAGTAAAATAATAAGCATATAATCAAGGTACCATACTTGAAGGAGTACTGTAGACACCAAAAAATGTCTTAAGTCTATGAGCATCATTTTTATTGGTCACCGTCCTCCAATAATTGAATAATTTTAATTATTCAATTATGATTGATCACATTCCTCTATTAATTAAATAATTTTTAATTATATGGTTAATTCACCTTCTAATCTCTATTCTTTCTTGACCAATTAAAATCATTTAATTGTGTTGCTAATATCCCCTTTCTTCGATAATTAAATAAATCATTGTTTATTTAATTATTTATCTTTCATCACCTGTCTATAGTCATATAATAATTATTATTTGACCTTTTATGCACCTCTTCTATAATTAAATAATTGTCAAAATTATTTAATTATGTATCATTCTTCCAAGTCTAACTTTCATCTCTCCATTTAATTAAATTGATAAATTTAATTAAATGCTCATCTTTTCATTTTCTCCAAATAAATAATTTGAATAAATTATTTATTTTCCACTTGTCCCCTTCCTCCATTTTCCTCCATTTTGAATAAATAATTTAAACTAAATTATTTATGCACCACTTGGTCAAAGATGCCCTATCATTCATTTATGTCATAGCCTTCATTTTTGTCATAGCCTTCATTGTTGTCATAGCCGTCAGGCATCATACCTATCATGATTCCTCCAAGAATAACATATTTTTGGTGCATCAATTCTAGACCATTGATCTTGGCATCTTTTCTAAGACTCAATCTCAACCATCCATTTTGTAACCTCCCTCGCATGCATCCTCCACCATTGATCTTGGAATCATTCTAGAGGATTAATCTCAATTGTCCATTCAAAAGGTTGTCTATAAAAGTAGCCTTCCCCCTCCACTTTGTCCTTAACAGCTAATTTTCTCCAACTTTATTGCTTACTATTTGTAAGTTTTGCACAAGTCTACTTCAAAATCTAAGGGAAAAGTTGCATAAGAAGAAGAAGGAGAGCAAGGGAAGTGATTCAACCAATAATGGGGAGTATTTTGTTTGATGTTTTGCATTTCTAATCTTCCCCATTATTTTGTACTTCCTTGTTGATGTGGTTTATGACTCTAGAGGTGTTAGTTGTCACTATTTTAGGCTAGAAACTAGTAAACCCCATCTTACATTGGTGAACCTAATGCGAGCATACTATTTTGCAATTTTTTCATACAGATTTAACTTGGTTTTCCAAATTTGGAGTATGGAACGATGCAACCATTAAGCATAGTGACACATTTTCTAAGGAGTGATGCATTTGTTCAGAAATGACGCATTTGTAGGAGGCATCCAAGGGCATGAAATTTGAATTTAAAAATGTGATGCAACTATTCTCATGTGATGCAACACAAAGATGCAACTAATGAAAGGTGTGACACAATTTCATTTTAGGTAAAAATTTCAGTTTTAGTTTCCTTTTCATGTTTCTTTCACTTTTTGTGAGTAGAATAGCATTTTTGGGTTCTGATATTCTATCTGAAGCATGTGGCTTAGGTGGATTCCCAAAAAAATTGCTTCTTGGAGCAACAAAAAAAAAATTGAATCCTTTAGTTTTAGTTTCTCTTTTCACTTTCATTTATTTAGCTTAGTTGTTTGATTTTGGTTTTGGTTTGGTGCTAACTCCTTTTGGAGCTAACTTGGAGTTTTTGTAGCTTTTTTGTTGGTCCAAGGCTTTCTTTTGAGACTACTAACAAGTGGTTTTGCAAATTCAAATGTCCAAGACTTTCATTTTGAAACCACTTTGCTTGTTTTAGATTAGAAAACATTTCATTTTGGTGCTTAAAATGAATGATTGTCTTTCTCACGTAGCTTTAATTAGAGGGTAAAGAAAATTGAGTCTTAGTGTTTGAAGGATGATAGGTATTATGATCTCACCTTGTGTAAAATTGGTGATTATAAATTCAAACCCATTTGTTTCTATTTTTATACCTTAGAGGGGCCTACCTTGCAAGAGGGAACAACTCCAACTAGTTTTCTGCTCAGGTCGGTATATAAAAGGATGAGACTAAACTGTCAAGTCCTCATGGTATGTAGGCCTTAGCCATGCACTGCCATTCAAAATAGGGTATCTACTTATTCTTTTAAAGGTATAAGAGCCCCTAATAGAGTGGTTAAAGCCTTAAGTGGTTTGTATGCTCGCAAGGTGTCATGTCCCTAAGTATTCACTAGAAACCTCTTGTTTTAGAAGCCAAAATCCCTTCTATTCGCTGGTGCAGCAACAGTCGTTGCCAAGTCATCCCATGTTCTCGCAATTCTTAGTAGAGGTGAAGAGTTTGTAATGGGAGATTCATGAGAACTCGAAACTTGGTTGACCCAAGAAGTGAGTGCCATGGCGGGGAGCTAATGTGGCCAAGCTTCTAAGTCATCTGCTAAGAATAAGTGTAGTTGGAGAAATCCAAGTGGGAATCCAGTGAATGTAGTCCTTCCCATCCTTAGGATTGTGCTTTTCTTTTAAAACATTTTCAAACATCAAACCAGCCCAAAACAAATTGCTTGATACTATCTGTTGTGTTTTCCAATTATATCTTTTTGGAAATAGTTGAAAACTTGAATCAAAACCATTGAAAAGCATCAAAACTATCAAAATTACCATTCTTGAACCATAACTATTGAACACATGCCCACAATTTTCCTTGTGAACCACAACTATCAAACAAAAGATTGCAACTTCTTTCTTGAACAGAAATTTCCATACATAGGCCTTCATTTGCCAACTTGAGCAGCAACTGTGAAATGCATTTGATAGAAATTGAGTTGCAATTGCCTACTAAACAAATTTTCCTAAAATTTGTCCCCATAATCTTATCAAAATCAATTTATAGTGACCTTTGTCTAATAAACCAAAGACCTGCAAGTTTATCCACCTCATTATAGCATCCTCATTAGGAAAACATTTCATTATAGGTTGAATTCCTTAATCCTTTGCATTACACAAATTAAATCCTCATCCTTAGGTTGCATCTAGGCTTTCAAATTTTGAGCATAGGAAACCTTTGAGTCTTTGAGAATTTTTGGTCATATACCCTCTTTGTCATTGATTATTATCCTTTACATTATCAAATCTTTGTCATTGTCACTTTTATCACAATTAAGCCTTAAACCTTTGTCATGGTCTTAGCTTAAATCTTATCAAAATCATCTCATTAAATGGTCAATGATACTTAGGATTGTTACCTTAAGTTCACATTATCCTCATTGTCATCCTTTATTTAAGATCCCTTTGCATCTAGATTATACCCTTATCCTCCAAAAATACAAAAAAATAGTTCATTTTACCTTAGCATCATTATCTTTGCATTAGTATCATCTAGTCACCTTATCACTCACTTTGACCATCAATCAATCTTTTAGTATCCTTTAGTATCTATTACCCTTCATCTTTTAGACATTATTATCCTTGCATTATCAACATCCTTGCATCTCCATATCCTAAAATCCAAAAAAAATAGAATAGTTTCATTGTCATCTTGCATTATCCCCCAACTTGTAACAGTCTCACATAGTTGAAACAAGGTCCAAAGCCAAACAAAGGGACATGGATTTCCTAAATGACCCTTTTCCTAAAAATGTCACAGATCCAAATCAATCTACACCCCACCACAACACATCACAAAAAGACCAAAGTTATCATTGGGAAGACAAACTTTGAAGTTTCCAACAAACAATTAACCCCACAAGAGATTGAAAGAGCTTATCAAAATCCAAGACTTTTGAGCATAGTTGACCAATTTGTTAGTGCTAATCCAAACAAATTTTTCTATGCACTAGCCAAAAAGGGTGTCAAATTACCTCAAGGTTATGACGTGTAAACCATCATAGAACAAGAAACAGAAAACCCATTTGGCATGCCTTCATCACAACAAATGACAAACATACCCCTTTCTACAACCATGCACATGACTAATACCACTATAACAAGCATCCCAACTCATGCTACTACACAAGGTCAAACTTTCACATTTGGTAGTTCCTCAAACACTATGGGTAAAACTTTCACGAATCCACTCTTTCAAAACACAAATTAGGGGTCCACATCACAAGGTCCTACACCTTTGATTCAAAATATAAGCCAAGGTCACACACCCTTGATTCAAAATGTGAACCAAGGTTCTATACCCACATCCAAAAACACAAACCAAGGGCCCTCATTCCAATTCCAAAGTGTACCCTCATTGAACCAATTTCCACCAAATAACCCTAGGAAGGTGCACATTATCTCATGCAAGACCTCAAGTCAAAACCACAATCAAGGGTCTACTACCAACAAAGGGTCTATTCCATCACTTCAAAATACAAACCAAGGGTCTATCCCATCACTTCAAAATACAAATCGAGGGTCTATTCCATCATTTAAAAACCTTATTCAAGGACCTACTCCTTCATTTCAAAATTTCAATCAAGGACCTATTCCTTCACTTCAAAATGTCAATCAAGGAAACATTAATTAGGGTTTCACGCCTCCATTTACAAACCAAGGACTCAATTTTCAAAATCAAAACATGAATCAAGGGTCTATACCTCAACTCCACAATGCCATATGAAATGAAAAAGTAACCTTTGGAACCAACATAAACACCAACCTCATTCCAAATCAAAACAATCCACATCCATATGATAATCAAGGTCTCATATCACAAAACAACAATCTAAATACAAATCCAACACATGACCCTAATGCTACATCACGACATCTCATCAAAACAATGTGACATCATCCCTTGAAAACTATTTGATCCAACATAAGTAGACACTTGAACAATGAATGAGAAACATGCAATTGGGAACCAACAAGAAGACATACTCCGTGGAAGAGCTCTACCCTTTTCCATTTGATCAAAACCTATACATGACACCCTTTCCCCCGCATTTCATGACAACACCACTACCTAAATACAAGGGGATAGAGGATCTAGTAGAACATATCCATGAAATCAATATAGCATGCATGGAAGTTTCATATGACCCTACCTACTTGATGATGTTATTCCCATGATGTCTCATAGGGATAGCCTTACATTGGTTCTCCATCTTCCACAAGGAATTAGAACATGGGGTGAACTAGTTGACAAATTTATCAATCATTTTTCCTTCAACATTAAAAATGATGTCACCCTTGCAACATTGAGCACAACCAAAAAAGAATATGGGGAGTCACTTACCTCATTCTACCAAAGATGGCAAGGCTTGGTCAGTAAATTACCTTGTCATATTCCAGAAAAACAACTTGTCACCATGTTTGTAGAAAACATTAACAGAGAATTGATGAGTCGAATTCAAATCCAATGTTGCACAACCTTTGAGGAGATTATAGAAAAAGGTGTCCTTATTGAGAAAGATCTTATTTCCAGAGGATTGGTTAAGATAAACAAAGACACTCTAAAACCTAACAATGACAAAGGAAAATATTGGTCCTGAAATAAAAATGTCACAAATGATGGAGTCGTTGATGCCAAACTAATAACCAAAGGACCAATCATTCAACTTAAAGGCCCTTCTTCATCAAACATATCCAATACACCGAATACCAAAACACCAAGTCAAAACCAAACATTGAACTCTATCCAAAACAACCAACAATGAAAAGGTCCTCCCTGTGCTAAGATAATGTACACCCCCTTGGGTGAACCTATCAAATCAGTCCTCAAAAAAAATTTGTAATCCAATGTCATCACACTGTCAAACACCAAGAATTATGAACCTTCTTTGATCAAACCTAATTGGTGGAAAAATTATGAATACTGTGAATACCATCGCACAAAAGGACACAAGACATCTAGATGTTGGACACTCAAGAACATCATTCAAGACCTTATTGAGGATCAAACCATTTTGATCGATAATTCATAAGGAAAAATAAATGTTGATCATACAATATTCAAGACCCCTTTGCAAGACCATGATAAAGGAAAGGCCTCAAGTTCAAGGAACAACAACAACGCCAACTATGAAGCTATCAAGCATGATTAAAGCACCATCATTCTTAACATGACATCTCTTGATGATCGCATTTCCACCATCAGTATAAACAAGCCAAAATCATATTATGCTGTCACTACGCACATAACCAAGATAACTAGTCCAGGTCCATCCACAAATCCTCAGGAAAAAGGGAAATATAACCTCATAGAGTAGCTAGGGAAAACTCCCATGCAAATCTCTGTCTTGGAACTCCTTCACACCTCACCTCAGCATAGAGAAATCCTTGATAAATCCCTGCAAGAAGCCTCAATTCTAGAAAACCTAGATGTTAGTGAATTTTAGGCCATGGTTGGATACCTCACTATGCCTTACCATGTCACCTTCTTTGAACAAGACTTTTCGGTGCCAAAATGTGACCATAACAATCCCCTACACCTAGAAGTATGCGTTAATACCCATAAGATTAGATGAGTCCTAGTAAACAGTGGAGTAGGCCTGAATATTTGATCACTAAAATTAGTGAAGGCATTGGGATACTCTAAGAATTGCATTGACTCAACCAAGAAAATCATAATTAAAGCTTATGATGATGTCGAATGATCTTTTGAAGGAATAATATAACTTCCAATAAGAGTTGGCCTAGTCATACAAGACACAGTGTTTCACGTCTTTGATCTGGACTTACATTACAATCTCCTCATTGGCCACCCATGCATTCATGCCATGAGGGATATTCCATCCCTCTATCATCAATGCCTCAAATTCCCACATAACGACATTGAAGTCACTATTCCAGGTGACCCTAACCCTTTCCAATATTGTTCCAACCTCAAAGGAACTATTGAGTGTCAAGTTCCCATCAATCAAGAGGCCTCATCTTCCACCTCATCCACCACTCTATCTCGCTACATTGATCCATCTGCCCTTGTCAAATAATCCAACTCATTCATTACACCTTCCACACCTAAAATCTAGATCCAAGACAAAGATTATAGAGAGTATGATATGAGGAGTCTCTTTTTCATTGGCAAGTTACCCAAGTCACCAAAGTCATATGGAAAACCACATCCTATGTAGCCCAAGGTTTTCATTCACAATCCTCCTACCATCTTTACTAAATGGGGGGAACTTGCTAAAGAATCTCTAGATGACCAAATTATTACATGGTTGTACAAAGACGAGGAGGATGTTGAAACTAAGAAATTTTCAACTGAACAATATCCAAAAGGGTTCTAGATAATGAAATGACATGGATATGATGGACATAGCTGCCTTGGTCTGAACAAACAAGGAATGTTGGAATCTCTACAGCCTCCCAAGCTAATAAGTCATCAAGGGCTAGGGTTTTTTCTAGAAAAAATGACTATCTGAGGTATCGGGTCACCCTCAAGTGAGGTTGCTAGTGCTTCAAATGAGAGCATGACACATGAAAACCCTTGGGATTATGATGTTGATTCCAATGAGTATGAATGGGACTCTTTACCCTCTACCACCTTCATGGACCTAGACAAACTATTTGGGGAATTTTCCCAAATATTTAACCTTGATTCTTCATGAAACCCATCAAATACCCATCTGAGAATGTCTTTGACTAAAGAAGAATGGCTCCAACACTATTTTTGGAAATTCATTGATCTAGCCTCCTGGGAGCCTGATGACTCTAATTCCTTCTTTACCCTATCTTCCTACACGATGACCCTCAATGATGTTGATGATGGCCTACACCTTGTCTACCCTCAACTTATAGATTGGGACCAACAAGGCCCACCAAGTTTAGATACTTTTGAGAATGATGAAGCTATTGTTGAGTTCATGGGACATCATAAGGGTATACCTAGTGGGGATCACAAAGTTGGCTTTTCTATAGAACTCAATTATGTCACATACTTTGGTGAGGTCATCCTATTCTCTAGTCACAAAAATGAAAATGAAAAAAATAAAAAATAAAAACAATAGGTCTTCACGTGAAAACCAAAAGGCTCTTGTTGATCATGAAAAAATCAAGATAAAGGACATATCCAAAGGTGAAAACCTCTCAGAGGTTCCCGAGGATGGAGAACAAGACTATCTCCCAATAGACTGAGAGAGATCACCATTGTTTATAGAAGAAATAGAGGAAGTCAACATTGGGACATTAGATAACTCCAGAATAATACAGTTAGTATCATCCTTGACCACTGAAGAAAAGGCTCAATTCATAGCGTTCTTCTTGGAAAGGCATGTCAATTTCACATGGTCATATGCCAACATGCCTGCGTTGGATCCCAAATTAGTTCTACATCACCTACCATTGCTACCAAGTTCAATTTTGTTCAAATAGAAGTTAAGAAAAATGCACCCTAGATCGCACTACTTGTCAAGGTAGAACTCAAGAAGCTCCTAGATGTCATATTTATTCGCCCAATTGATTATGTTGAATGGATCTCAAATCTAGTTCCTATCACAAAACTGAATGGTCAGATCAAAGTTTGCACAAATTTCTAAGACCTTAATAAATCTTGTCCCAAATATGACTTTCCCCTACCAAACATCGACATCATAGTAGATCTAACTATTGGGCATGAGATGCTATCGCTAATGGATAAATTCTCAGGTTACAATCAAATCAATATCACCACTAAAGATCAACCCATGATAGCTTTCACATGTGCTTGGGGAACATTCTATTGGAATGTCATGCCATTTGGACTGAAAAATGCAAGAGCCACCTATCAGAGAGCCATGACCACAATTTTTCATGACTATATGCATGTCCTTATGGAAGATTATGTTGATAACCTTCTCTCAAAATCTCTAGAACGAAGAGGAAACTTAACAGTACCGGATAAGATCTTTAACCGACTTGAAAAATATCAACTCAGGCTAAATCCAAAGAAGTGTGTTTTCAGGGTTCAATTAGGAAAACTCTTGGTGTATATAGTCTCTCACAAAAGAATAGAATTCGATCCTGCGAAAGTAAAAGTTATCTTAGACATGCCATCGCCAACCAATATCAGTTAGTTAAGGACATTAAAAGGAAGACTACAATCAATATAGGTTCATCACTCAACTAGAAAACTAGACTCATCCATTCCAACATTTGTTAAGGACAGGTCTCAAGAAGCATTTGACCAAATCAAGAAGTACTTATTAACTCCACCAATCCTTATGCCACCAATTGATGGAAGATATCTATTACTATATGTGACCTCCACTACATCAACACTAGGAGCACTTTTAGCACAAAATGATGATAATGGAAAGGAGAGGGTAATATATTATATTAATTTAACTTTAGTTGGGTATGAGCTAAACTATAGTCCTATTAAGTGAACATGTCTAGCAGTGGTATTTGTAGCATAAAAATTGAGGCACTACATGCTAAATCACAAAAAAAAGTTTATTGCCAAAATTGATCCTTTGAAATACGTACTTAGCAAAGCAGCATTGATAGGCATCCTAGCTAACTAGGTTATGATCTTGAGTGAATATGAAATTGATTACATCGACCGCAAAGCACTAAAAGGGCGTGTAATAGCTAACCAACTCGAAGATGCACCATTAAAAGCAGACCATCCTTTGGTATCTAAATTCCTAGATGAATCAATCCTTGTCATAGACACACCAACAACATGGAAGCTATACTTTGATAGATCTTATACAATTCATGGATCGGGATCTAGTATCTTATTCATCACACCTCAAGGAGACTTTATCCCTAAGTCATTCCAAATAAAATTTCCATGCACAAACAACATGGCCGAATATGAAGCATTACTAACAGGACTTCGAATGGTTATAAATTAGAAAACCAAAGATCTTCAAGTCTACGGTGACTCCCAACTAGTGATTAAACAAGTTAATGATGATTATGACACCAAGGATGAGAAATTGATGCCCTACAAGCACATGGTAGACAGTTTTAGACTATACTTTGATAGCATCCCTTTGAGAAAATTCCAAGAATCTAGAACAAAGTGTCTGATGCAATGGCTACCATCGGATTTCTCTTGGACATCCCTAATAATGTGGCTCAATATGAGTTCTTGGTGGAATAGCTTTTGATCCCTGCATTCAATGTCCCTGAAACTGTACTTGTGTGTGAATTAGTTGATCTTGAATCTCCTTGGTATAAAGATATCTATGCCTACTTGCATGACCAAATTATCCCTCCTGACTTGTCCCTTAATCAATGCAAAACCTTTATTTGACAAACGTCTAATTATGCCATCATCAGAGATACCCTTTATCGTCGTAGCCTAGACAGTACCCTTCTTCAGTGTCTTGACTCAAATGAAGCACAAACAGCCTTACAAGAGGTACACCAAGGTATATGTGGAGCTCAATCTGTTGATCCAACCTTAGCTAAAAATCTCAACAGGATGCTTATCACTTTGTGAAGAGATGTTTCCAATGTCAGATTCATGGAGATCTTATACATGCACCAGCTTAGGAACTTCAGCCACTCACTTCACCTTGGCCTTTTTCTCAATGGGGACTCAACCTCATAGGAAAGATCCATCCCACCTCTTCTAATGGAAATAATTTTATCATTGTTGCTACTGAGTATTTCATGAAATGGATTGAAGCCATCCTGTTGACATACATTACTAGAAAACAGATAGCCAAGTTCATCCTGAATTATATCATTTTCCGCTATGGAATTCCATAGTTCATCATCACTAATAATTCTTTCCCTTTCAAAAACTAGGATGTTCATGAGCTTTGTGAAAAATTCCATATCCAACATCATTTTTCCACTCCATGTTACCCCCAAGGTAAAGGCCAAGCTGAGGTGTCTAATAAGACTATCCTAAAAATCCTAAAGAAGACCGTCAATGAAGCTGGTCGCGACTGGCACCTACAACTCAATCCTAGTTTATGGGCCTATCGTACTATTATCCACACTCTGAATGGATCCACTCCATATTCCCTTGTCTATGGGTCTAAATCAATACTTCCTATCGAGGTCAAGTTACCTTCTTTGTGAGTCTCCATGCACAGCTTGATTGATTAAGAAGAAAATTGTGTCTCCCATCTTCATGAGCTAGAGTTGCTAGATGAAAAGAGACAAAATTCCTTAACATATCTACAAGCATACTAGAATCACCTTTGATGCAGCTATAACAAAAAGGTCTGACCCAAAAGCTTTGACATTGGAGATTTAGTCCTAAGAGAAAATCCAAAGAATCAAGCAGAACGAGAAAAATTGAGAAAGTCTGAACCTAATTGGTTGGGACCTTATATCATTACATCATCATATGGATTAGGTGATTATTAGCTCTCTATTCCTAAAGGAGAGTCGTTGTCTAAACCTATCAACAGCATGCACCTCCACAAAAATACAGGCATCACCCTGATGAAAACCTGGCAAACAGGCGTCTTGGTGACACCAAAAAAAAAATAGTAAAGAGAAATAATTCATCCAAAAGTGAAAACCAATTCGGTGGCACTTTGGATAAGTACCATGGTTAAAACCTAGCAAATGGGCGCCATGTGTAATCAGTCCCTGTTGCATCGTCTACTATCATTCTATTTGGTCTTCCAACCTTCTACTCATCTATACACACATGTCACTTTTTCCATAATAAATCTTTTTCATCCTTCTCATGGCCAAGGAACCATCGACATTTAGCAACCTGATCACCCCTCACATTTTTCTACTACTTCTCTTGCATAATAAATTGGTCCTACACCTAACTAGGGACAATTCATTGACCTATGTCTTTATTGGAAATAATATCAGCATTAGAAAACATCAAAATCCAAAAAAATCATAAAGCATCAAAATCCCAAAAAAATTAGAAAACATCAAAATCCCAAAAAAAAATCATAAAACTTCAAAAACCCAAAAAAAAATCATAAAACATCAAAATCCCATAAAACATCAAAATTAAAAAAATCATAAAACTTCAAAATCCAAAAAATAGTAGAAAACTTCAAAAATTCCAAAAAAATAGAGTTTGAGTCAATTTGTATTAGTAGGGTCGAACTAAATTGCCTCTTCACATTTGCTATGTAGGCAAGGCCCATCTTAAATGAGCCCCTGAGGCATTAGGTCAGTCCTTTTGGGTTGTCCAAATAAAATCATGGCTCATTTTTTTGTCAAATACGACAAAGTCAAGTTGTGTCGAACTACAAGGTCTCTATGCATTACTACGTAGGCAAGACATTTTTCAATGAGCCCCCGAGGCCCCCTAGGTCAAGTCCCTTAGAGTTTGTCGGGTTTTTTCATGTCCTTGGTCTGAAAATAATAATCCTTCAAAACAAAATCATGAATCAACCAACACACAAAACCGACAATCTATTTCATCAATCAATCATCTTATCATTAATCAATCAATCTTGTCATTCAATCGGAATGGGGCATCTCATCATTTGTCTCATTTGGTCTTATCTTTTGTCTTTTATTAGGATGTTTCCTTCCGGAAATTAGACTTTGTCAATTTGATCATTCACCTTAAGCAAGATGTGTCTTTCTTTTAGTTAGGTGCCTTGTCAACATTTATCAATTGGTCAACTTTATCAGATGTGTCCTTTTCCTTAAACAGGATGTGCCCTTCTTGTAGGTGGGTATCATCACATCATTTTATCATCCCAATCAATCTTGTCAATCCTAGCAGTCAATATTGCCTTATTCAGGATGTGTCCTTCCTGAGGTCAAGCACAATCATTATCAATCAAATCTTGTCAACTTTATCAATCAATCTTTATCAAATCAACCAATCTTGTCAATCTTGTCAATCAATCATTATCAAATCAACCAATCTTGTAAATCTTGTCAATCAATCTTGCCTTGATCAGGATGTGTCCTTCTTGAAGCTAGGCATGGTCAATCAAATCAATTTGTCAGCTTTTTTCAACTTATCAATCAATCTTTGTCAACCTATTGATCAAATCAATTTCTCAACCTTTGTCAATTATCAATCAATCTTGGTCCACTTATCAATCAATCTTTTGTCATCTTTTTCAAACAAACAATCTCATTGTTATCACTGGCAAGCACTATCATGGAAAACACTTTATTGGGCTGCAATTGTCTTATTATCTTGATTGATTTTGGATCATGTCACTAGTCTCCTCAAGGATTTCCTATCAATAGATTTAGAGGGACGATGATGGATCATGGCCTCTTTTCTTTTTTTGTTGCCTGTGGTTTGTCTTGGAAAAAATATTGGGATAATTGGGTCCTTAGTATGAGTTGGGGCATTCCTTGTCTTTTTGACTACTTGTCTCTCCCAAATGATCACCTTGCACACCTTGGTCTATGTCATACCATGGTGTTTTTAGACCATTTGTGACATTTTTTATGCCCAATGATGATAAAATAAAAATGTAATCATGAAAGTTGGATCTCCTATCATTCCTACTCTAATACTCCATCGTTGTCTCCTTTGTCTTTGTCATGCTAACATTCACCTTCTCCACCTTCTTCACACTAACATTTATTTCATCTACATCTTGATAGAGTCCTGTGACACACAAAAAAATATTGCATCTATAATCATGTTGCATTGCATCATAGAAAACTCCATCATCCTAGACATCATTTTCATATTCGGTCCCATATATGTTTTCATTAGAAAATAAAACTGCATCCATATAGTATCATCATGATAGTGTCATTTACATCATACATTTCATTATAACATTACATCTCACATTATATAGTATTACATTCAATAGCATGTTATGTTACAACCCATTTACATTGCATCTCATATAACATTGCATTACATATCATATACACCATATCCCATTATCATACATCATATTAAGTGTCACCTTACATATTTTCTATCAAACATTTTGCATTATCCTACAACATTACATTCCATCTCAAATTGCATTAGGACATTTAAATTCATCATTCACATGCATAACATAATCAAAACATCCATAACCATAAAGGCATTAAATTTCACTATACTCATAGTAGCATCATATACATCAGCATCATCCCATATTGCATTTAGTAAACATTAGGACACCAATATTGCAAAAGCATACACATTTATCACATAGTCATGGGTACATAATCATAAACCATTATACCCAACTAGAATACATCCATAAAACATCAACACCATCATATCATCATATAGAAAGCATCAATAAACATCATAATCATACATGCATAACCATCCATCACATCGTAAATCAGTACATGAACATGCATAAATAATCACATAAGCATCCATCACATAGTATGTCATAATAAATTCACAAACAAATCATAATGCATATCATCAACCACTACCAAAATCATATTATATATATCGCTCAAAATTTTAGGTGTCATAGGTACAATGTCATGGTGCATAAATAAAATGCAGCTCACAGGCTCGATAATCAAGTATATCAATGTCTATATAATAACATGAACAATGCTAAACACAATATATCTAGAAATTCCCTCATCTCTGGCCCCTATGGTCCTATTCTCTATGACGAGAGGCTTGTCATATGGGGTGGACCGCCTGGCATCTGAAGTCTCACCATCAAACCTGCTGTGTGACTGTTAACTGTGTGCTCTACCTTGTGATCTGTCGGTCTCCACCTGTGAAAAGCTAGGCTCCCTCCTCTCTAATGGAACAACCCTCTCATAAAGGCCTCTATAATATTGGGTGGCTACACCCTACCTCACTAGCTCTCATGCAACGTCAACCACTAATCCACTACAGGTAGCTATAAAATAAATGATTCATTGATTTTCTCGTTATTGCCCAATGATTGCTAGGTCTCTCTCTACCTAAAAAGAATCTCTCTCAGCCTTAAGGCCATCCCTCACAGTAGCCACTGTCCTCAACCATGCCTCCAGAGCCTATACTCGAACCTATAGAGTAGCTATCCTCTGCTCTGCTAACTCCTCTCCCTCCCCAGTCTCCACCTCCTACAACATCTCCTCCTCGCCCATGACGATCCTCTCACAAAGAATCCACTCTGCCTCATCCATATCTACCTCCTCCTCTCTTCCTACCTATCCTCCATCCCCACCTCCCTCAACCTCCATAGCCTCTAGATGTGCCACCTCAACTGCAAGAACCTCTACATGTTGCTCTCTGGCCTATATTAATACCTTTGTTGCGGCCCTGATCTCTGGTCAATTCTCCTCCATCTCTACCTCCTCTCGGATGGGTGGCACACTAACTCATTTGACTGCAAAATACGATGAAACTTTCCAATGAAAGATGTACAATCAGATGAATCGTTGGGTACATGTGTACTTAATGTGAAATTTTCAATTTTTAAAAAAATTTGTGCTCGACGTTCATCGAAATTTTGACGATCAATGATTTTTTTCACTTTTTCGATGAACTTCAGGCATAAATATTAATAAATAAAATTGAGTTCGACAATTTATCTATACTTGCGACAGTTTTTTCATGCTATACTTGTGAATTTTCCCTACTTGCAAATTTGATATACCTGTGACAGTTTGTGGAGGTTATAGGCCAAATTTTTTTGGTGCAAAATATCAGAATTATTAGATTTTGTTACTTGTCTATGATTAAAAATTATTGGAGTGTGAGTTTGATATTTTTTGAAGATCTAAATATTCAAGCTTAGTAAAGAAAAATCATGTCAGATAATATTAGTGCAAAACAAAATGAAGAGACACTTGCTAGATTGTGGGCCAGATTGAAAAGAAAGGGTGATGGGAAATGTTATTGTCCTTGCAATAATTGCAAGGGCTTAAAGACGAGAAGAATTTTAATCACAACAACTGAGAAACATTGTAGGCAGCATGGTCATGTTGAAGGGGGCATGATTATCGTCCATTGGTAAGTTGTTCATTATATGCCTTTATATTGATTGAATTTGTAAATGTTTATATTATTTTAACATTTTATATATCTAAAAAAAACACTTGATCATGATCATGGTTTATTTGTGTCGATCATTATTATAAAGGTGGGGTGCCCTAGGGTACATGATATGGATTATCACAACCTAGAGAATGTGGTTTTGCAAGTAGGGGAACATGGAGCTGTGAATATTGAAGATGAAGTTAATGATCCTATGGAAGAAGATGATCATGTGCCAAAAAACACAGTTGAAGATGATGGTACAAATACATTGATCCATGACACATTTAGTGGCACAAATGATAATGATGATCGAGATGACTTTGATAATGTTCATGATTTACCTGTACTTGAGAAGGCATGCGAGCCCCTTTATGAAGGCTACCAAACAACTCTTCTCTCTATTGTATTGTTGTTGGTGAACTTGAAGGTTATGAATGGTTTATCCAACATAGTAATCTCACGGATGTTAAGGTATGTCATATATGTCATATTTTTTCATCTATTTTTGTTGTTAGTTCATCACTAGTAAATAAAGGATGAAATATGTACCATTAATATTCTTTATATTAACAAATTATTTTTTTGTTGTAGATTGATAGGTGAATTTTTGTTACCACCATTAAATATTTTACCTCGCTCATACCGAGATTTATCTGCCATTATGAAAGATATTGGAATGGAGTATCAAGCAATAGATGCATGTCCTAATGAACATATTATATATCATAAACAACATGAATTTTCAATAGAATTCATAGAATGCCATATCAGTAGATATCAAACAGATCAACTAACAAAAAGGTGTATCGCAAGGTTCTTCGTTATCTTCCTATTATTCCACATATGCAATGATTATTTAGGTGTGAAAGCTTAGCACAATTTATGGATTACCATGCACGAAATAGAAGTGGAGATGACATTCTTTGAATTCCTGCAAATGATTCTACATTTAGGGACATGGAGGAAAAATGGCCACACTTTAAAGAATAACCTCGTAATCTCAGGCTTTCATTGGTAGTGGACAATGTCAATCCATTTGGAGAGTTGAGATCTATTTACTTGGTCTGGCCTATTTTTATTATCAACAATAACATTCCTCCATGGATTTCATTAAAGAAGGAGCACATAATGTTGGAAATGATTGTTCCAGGTATTTTTTTACATAAATTTTATTTCATATAGTAGCATCTCATTTGTCTTATTTGTTGCATAATGACATTTTTTTTCATTTAATAGTCATGTACAATAATTTATATATATTGTAGTAAAATGGTTATAATAATTATGTAATATTTATGTTCATTCAACTAGGTAAGTACCAAGTTAAAGATATGAATGTAAATATCGAGTCTCTTATCAACGAGTTACTAAAGTTATGGAATGGTGTCACTATGTATGACGTCTCTAGACCAATAGGACAAAGACAATTTCAATTCCATGCAATGCTTGTATGGACAATTCATGATGCCCCAGGACTAACACATTTTTGTGGTATGTTATAACATTAGACTACACTTTAATGATATTTAATTTTATGAAGTAGATATCATACATGTTTTTTAAATAATCTCTTCATTATATATAATTATAAAAAATTGATATTTAATCTAATTATATATGATCTTGCAGGTCTTCAAACAAAGGGAAAATTTGCATGTCCAATTTGTGGTCCAAAGATGAAATCTCGTCATTCAACAAGTTTAGGAAAGCAGGTGTTTGATGAGTATAGGCACTTCCTCCACAAAAATCATAAGTATCAAACTACTGAAAAACATCTTTTCAATAGGAAAGAAGAGACTAAATCAAGACAACAAAGAATGACACCTTGCCTATGGAAGTTGAAATATAGTAGAATTAATCGTTAAGGTTATACATTGGATCAAATTGTTTATCTATCATATATGATATGTTTGGAATTTATATTTTTATATTGTGTTTTGTTTACTCATGATCTGTAATTGACAATTATTGTTGTTGTTAATTTGTTTAAATTATATGCTTCATGAAGGTCGTCAAGGCATTAATGGCCCATGGCTTCCATAGGGAGTGAAAATTTATCCCAGACAATTTAGTAGGTGGCCCTACTATGAGCAACTACAAATTGTGCATTTGTTGGATACAATGCATATTGGAAAGAATATAACATAAATGTTATGGAAAATATTGGATGGAGGGCATGACAAAGAAAAAATTGTCAAAAATTTTAGTGACATTCAGGAAGCCAATCATGCAATGAAAAATGTCATTCAATTAAATAGTGATGGAGAGAAAATTAATATAAGCACCCTTCCTTGGTTATTAATAGAGCAACAAAGCAATGTCATAAAAGACGTCATACGAAAAATTTGATTTCCCATAGGATTTGTTGCGAACATAAACAGTATCATAACAAAGAAAGGTGAATTTGGGTCAGGGATGAAAATGCATGATTGGCATACCTTCATTAAGGTAATTATTATGGTGTATTTTATATATATTTGTATACTGCATGTACTTTTCAGTGCATTACGTTTACTAGTTTTGGAAAAATAATGAAAAGATCATTTTATAATTGTTGATGTATGTTCTACCTCTATCTCTCCCAGACAACTTTGAAAACAATGCCAAACAAGTTATATATGATCTTGGAAAATACATGAGGTAATTAGTGATATTTGTTCAATTTGTTGTATAGATCTTATATTTTCCATTTGTTTTACTTGTTATGTAATATATTGTATATTTTTGTTAAATCTCATTAATATATTTGTGTCTTGAATCACTTGTAGATGGCTGTCATCTAAAGAAATCCATAAAGAAGATATAAATTATTGGAGGAGAAAAATTCCTCGTCTAATGTGTGAAATGCAAAAGTCTCTACCTTCGACATTTTTCAATGCACAAGAACACTACCTCATACACCAAGTTGAGGAGATTGAATTGTGTGGACCTATACACACAAGGTCAATGTGGACGGTTAAGAGGCACTTGAAATTTTTGAAGGATTCTGTTAGAAAAAGAGCACATCCTGAGGGTTCTATGGTGGAGGGATATATGGTATACCAAACCATGGTTTACATTACTAAATATATTCCTAAGTTTGTAGCAAAGATCCTACTATGCCCTTAATATTAGTGTACATCGAGTTATGAATAGTCGGCTTGTGGCTATCTTAACTCTCTATTAAGTCATATTATCATTAGTATATTGTTATTTAGTTGTTTAGGTTGGTCTAAGACTTATATAGGTGTGTCTAAGTCAATCTAGGTGATATCCTAGGCATAAATAGGTATATATAGGAGGTTGTGAGTCTTATTTCATCATCAAGTTGTGAAGTGTGTTCTCATTAGAGATATTTGGAGGTTTTCCCCCTTGAAGTGGCTTTTTATTCTCAATTATTATCAATTATTTTCAGCATATTTCATATCATATTCTCCTATTGTGCAAGTTATTCCATAACAAGTGGAATCAGAGCATGATCTTGGCACTGTAGAGGCAAGGTTTTTTCTCAATTTTGGAGGCGATTTTGGGAAGAGCATATCTTTTAGATTTTGGAAAAAAAAATTCTAATTTTTATAGGGTTTTTGAAGAGAATATTAAAGAAGCTACAGTCCATATTTTAGAAGAATTGGAGTAGAATTAAACAAATTATTGCAGAATCAGGGTTTCTACACAATTTTTTTTGGAATCTACATATCTCGCACATCTTTTGTAATTAGAGTTTTATTTTTATTGGGTTTTTTAATACATTCTAAAGGAGATTACAATAAAAAAATTGGATGAATTGGAGCATAAATAAGAAAGTTATTGAAAAATTAAATTTTTGACAATTATCACTCTCCACACTGCAAATTTGCTTATTTCTTGGAGATTTTTCTAAGTGAGAGTTATTTTGGATCTAGTAAATTACAGTTAAAATTTGAGAGAATTTAAGTTTTATTTGTGTGATTTATTTCAAAATTAGTGGTTCCCATCATGATGGGGCCTGCAACAAGGGGCAAAAAGAATGTTGCCACTCTAGGGAAGACTCCTAATAAGGATGGGGTAACAATAGAGGATATTAATCCTAATGAGGAAACCAGTAAGTTCAAGGAAGACATTTCCTCAATGAATATGGATATGTGTGACCTAAGAGGAGATATATCGGACATACAAAACATGTTAAGCACCTACATGGTTGAACCAAGAAAGGAGTTCTCAAGCAACCAAGGTGAAAATTCTAGGTTAGAAAACATTAACACAAGCTTTAGTACTGCTATGGGATCTAGGAATTTATTTCCAAAGGTGGATATGTGCAAGTTCGATGGCAAGGATCATCTAACATGGATAAACCAAATGGAGAATTTTTTTTAAGTACACCAAATCCCAAATGGACAAAAGGTCACGATGGCTTCCCTATATCTAGAACCAGATCAATTCATTTGGTATCATTGGCTTTGCACTCATTGAAGGAAAAAGGGGCTTACCGTCTCATGGTCTATTTTTATGGAGGAACTCCAAGCACAATATAGCAATAGCGTGACAAACAACTTCTTCAGCGAGTTGTCTAAACTTCAACAAATAGGATCAGTTAAGGATTATATTCAGCAATTCCAAAATCTATCCTTAAGAGTGGATACAATTACAGAGGAAAACTTGAATTATTTATTCTTGGTGGGTCTCAAGGATCACATTCAACATGAGGTACGCATGTTTATCCCTATCTCCATAAATGAGTCTTTTATCTTAGCACGCAGGGTAGAGGAGAAGTATTTGATTCCTAAGAAGCAAGGGGCTAATGTGACAAGAGAGAAAGGATATTCAACACAACCTACTAGGTTGACTCCACCACAAATTGAGGAGAAAAGAGCAAAAGGATTTTGTTTCAATTGTGATAGAAAATACAGTTGAGGACATAAATGCAATGAAAAGAAATTGTTCTATATTGAAGGTCCAAGTGAGGAAGAAGAGGAGGAACCTATATTAGAGGATGAAAGGGAGTCAAATAAGAAATCACATGATTCTCAACCAATCATTTCTTTTCATGTACTCTTAGGTTTCAATGCTCCACAAACTCTCAAGGTGGTGGGTTTCTTGAAGAAGCAGAAGGTAACAGTGTTGATCGACTTAGGTAGTACTCATAATTTCATCAACAAAAAGTTAGCTACTCGTATAAATTGTTTTATATATCCAACTCTAGAGTTTCATGTTTTTATTGTAGATGGTGGTACAATTAGTTGTTCAGGGAAGTGTCATAGCATTAAATAATCCATGGGAGATTATCAACTTGATACCCAAATGTATGTGATATCCATGGGTGCAACAGATATTGTTTTGGGAGTACAATGGCTTACTACATTGGGAATGATTGAGATGAACTTCCAAGAACTATTCATGAGATTTCAATCAGAAGGAAGGGTAGTAGAGCTAAGGGGGTTGAAGGAAAAATCCCCACAAATGGTTAGCTCTCATCAAATGCAAAATTTTCTTAAGAAAGGAGTGGATGGATTTGTGGCCCAACTATGTTCATTAGAAGTCTCTCAATCTAATGCTCCTACTCATCCAACTTTGCAAGCTGTAATTGATCATCACTTAGTTGTTCTTGGAGATATTCCTAAAGGACTTCCTCCTAAGAGGGATCATGATCATTCCATACAATTAGTTCAAGGGAGCCAACCACCAAACATCAAGCCTTACAAGTATCCACACATACAAAAGAGTGAGATAGAAAAAATTATTGAGGAGATGCTAGAGGCAGGAATTTCAGGCATAGCCAAAGTGCTTACTCCTCACCTATGGTGATGGTATGTAAGAAGGATGATACTTGGTGCATGTTTCCAGATTATAAAGTACTCAACATGTACACCATTAAAGATAAGTTTCCCATTCAAGTCATTGATGATTTGCTAGATGAATTGAATGGAGCTATGCATTTTACCAAGTTAGATCTTAGATCTAGTTATCACCAAATTTGGATTAAGGAGGAAGATATTTTTAAGATAGCATTTCGGACTCGTGAGAGTTATTATGAATTTTTGGTGATGTCATTTGGTCTTACCAATGCACCATCTACATTCCAAAGTTTGATGAACTCTATTTTTAAGAAGTTCTTGAGAAAGTTTGTGTTAGTATTCTTTGATGATATATTGATTTATAGCAAGACTTGGGAAGAACATTTGCAACATGCGGATCAAGCATTACAAATTCTTGAAGATCATAAACTTTATGCTAAGCCATCCAAGTGTGCTTTTGGTCTTAAGGAGGTGGATTATTTGGGACACATAGTTTCACATGAAGGAGTAAAGGTGGGCCCTAACAAAATTAAGGCTATCATGGAATGGCCTGTTCCAAAAACCATTAAGAAACTGAGGGGTTTCTTGGGATTGACAGGGTACTATAGAATATTTGTGAAGAATTATGGTCGTATGGCAGCACCTCTCACCACTCTATTGAAGAAGGATTCTTTTCATTAGAATGACTCTGCCAATATAGCATTTGAGAGATTCAAGGAGGCTATGTGTACAACTCCAGTGCTTGCCACTCCTGACTTCACCAAGAAATTCATTATGGAATGTGATGCTTCTGTAAATGGGATAGGAGCAGTGCTCATGCAAGAAGGTCGATCAATTGCTTTTGAGAGTCATCAATTAAAGGGTAAGAATCAACTAAAATCTATTTATGAGAAGGAAATGATAGCAATCCTCCATGCAGTTAAATAATGGAGGCCTTATCCATTGGGTAGACACTTCAAGGTTAAGACAAATCATGATAGCCTAAAATATTTTTTGGAACAAAGACTATCTTCTGAAGAGAAACAAAAATGGGTCACTAAGATGTTAGGATATGACTTTGAGATTGTCTATAAGAAAAGGAAAGAAAATATTGTAGCAGATGCACTTTTAAGGAAGGATGAGAAAGATGAGGCCTTATTGTGTGTCCTTTCAATATTGCAAGCAAATTGGGCAGAGGAATCCAAAGCAGAGTGGCAAAATTATGTTGCGACAAGTAATTCCATCGAACAATTAAAAAGTGATCGTAGTAGTTTAGATAAGTTTTGTTGGAAGGGAGATACTCTTTGGTATAAAGAGAATTTGTATCTCTGCAAGAATTCCACTCTTAAACACAAGATTCTCACAAAGTTGCATGAGTCTCCAATGGGTGGTCATTCAGTATTTTTGAAGACATATCATCGAGTCAAGCAAGATTTTTTTTGGGAAGGGCTAAAAGGTGATGTTCAAAAATTTGTGGCTAAATGTTTGGTTTGTCAAAGGAATAAAGGGGAGACAATTAAGACACTAGGTCTCTTGCAACCCTTATCTATTCCTAGCTATCATTGGGAAGAGGTATCCATGGACTTCATCACAGGGCTTCCCAAATCTAAAGGTCATAATGTCATCATGGTAGTAGTTGATCGCCTCACTAAATATGGACATTTCATTGCATTATCACATCCTTTTACAACAAGTGTAATGGAAAAATATTTTTGGAGAATATCCAAAAGCTACATGGTACACCTAAGGTTATTGTTAGTGATCGTGATCTTATCTTCACTAGTCACTTTTGGAAAGATTTATTCTCATGTTTGGGTACTCAATTGGCTCATAGCTCTTCATACCATCCTCAATCAGATGGGAAAACTGAGGTTGTTAATAAGTGTTTGGAAGGATATCTACATTGTTTCACTTTAGAGAAACAGTCTCAATGGGTAGATTGGCTACCACTTGCAAAATGGTGGTATAACACTTCTTTTCATAGCTCATAAAAAATGTCTCCATTTTTGTCACTTTATGGATATCATCCTCCTTCCATCATAGCATTAATAAAGGTGTCACCAAGAGTTCAGGCAGTAGACGACCACTTGCTTTATCAACAAGTACTTTCAGGACTCAAGGAGAATTTAGCCATGGCACAAAATTGAATGAAACAACAGGCAAACCAACATCGTAGTGAAAGAAGTTTTGAAGTTGGGGATTAGGTCTTCTTAAGATTGTAGCCTTATAAGAAAATCTCACTAAAGCAACAAAATAATAATAATAAGTTGTCTCCAAGGTATTATAGTCCATACCAAATCATGCAAAATATCAGTAGTGTTGCCTACAAGCTAGAGTTGCCACCAACAACAAAGATACATCCAATTTTTCATGTTTCCTATTTGAAGAAGGTAATTGGGCATAATATTCCCACTCAAAAAACACTACCAGAGCTCGATGAAGAAGGAAGAATCATTTTGGAACTAGAGTGCATTTGTCAAACACGCACAAAGAAGTTGAGGAATAGAACTCTCACTAAGTATCTCATCCAATTGAAGAATTTACCAGTTGAAGATGCCACATGGGAAGACGAGGAGTTCATTCAAAAGAATCCAAACTTGATTAGCATTGAGGACAATGCTTCTTTGAATAAAGGGTGCATGCTACACCCTTAATATTAGTGTACATCGGGTTATGAATAGTCGGCTTGTGGCTATCTTAACTCTCTATTAAGTCATATTATCATTAGTATATTGTTATTTAGTTGTTTAGGTCAGCCTAAGACTTATATAGGTGTGTCTAAGTCATCCTAGGTGATATCCTAGGCATAAATAGGTATATATAAGAGGTTGTGAGTCTTATTTCATCAAGTTGTGAAGTGTGTTCTCATTAGAGATATTTGGAGGTTTTCCCCCTTGAAGTGGCTTGTTATTCTCAGTTATTATCAAGTATTTGCAGCATATTTCATATCATATTCTCCTATTGTGCAAGTTATTTCATAATAGATCCATGTAGATCGCATTTGAAATCCCAACTCCATTAACAAATTCGAAGGGGAGTACCTGATGGGGAAAGGTAGATTGAGGAAAGTAAGAGGTAATTATAAGATGGTCATGGAGATTAATTAGAATACATTTTACATTGCCTTCAATTGCTTGAAAAGAAACAACAGAGAACTAGTCCAAATGAAAGAATATTCCATACACTAATAGAAAAGTATTGGTATTGTACTACTCCAAAAAATAAGTCATATACCGTGGTAATTAACTAATTATATGTCATTTGTGAATTTCAATTTTTTTTTATACAGTTGGTTGAGAGTGGAATACACTACATTTTTATGGCGCAAAAAATCTTGATTAGATGATGGTATGGATTGAATGATGTCAACAATCTGATCACGCATTAACATGGGAAGGTGTGGCTTCATTGGTTAAAGAAGCTCATCGTAATGGAGATTCCAATGTTACACCTAGGGAAATTGATTTAGCATATGGTTTAAGAGATAAATAGGTACGTATAAATATATTAATCACCCATATTATTTAATTATTTTCAATTATATTGATGTCTATATATGTTGAGTTTTTTTTCTTTGCAGACATTCGACCAAGAATAAATATGTTTATCAACTAACAATGCAATATTTTTTACATATTTGACATTTGTAGGTGAAACACCACAAGGCTATGTGGTGCAATGGTCGTAAATTTCAAATCAAAAATTTGGATGACATGAAGAAAACTTGTGATTTTGGGATAACTATAGTATTTCAGGTGACTAATGTTTCATCTAGAAGCGACATACATCTGGAAGTCTCAGAAAATCGGTACTATGGGATTTTGGATGATATACTTGAGTGTGACTTTAAGTCCTTCAAATTAGTTATTTTTGTTGTCTAATGGAATAGGCTGAATTGAGACCAGAAATGATAAATATGGTTATGGATATCAATAAACAAATATAATTAATGGTGGCTGAACAGCCGTCAGTCGCTGGTGTAATTTGGTGGGAAGAAGAGAATCGAAGAACTAGAAGATGATAACGGGTATTAAGTCAAGATCAATAGTTAGTTGATGTGCACGATGAAGATGTGAAGAAGAGGAACTAGATCATGATGATGTAGGAGTTAATGTTCACTTACAGATGATATATGTGCGGATGATGACATTATCAAAACTAATATCAATGACGATGATGATGATATGACCAATCCTTACAATGTCGAATCTGGATCAAATGATACAGACAAAGATTTGGATGAAGAAGAAGATCAATGAAATTGAAATGTATGAGTTATGCGATTATATTATCTATTTGATATTGATTTCTTGATAGAATTATATTTGACTTATATGGTTACATAATTAATTCCTGATGTTTTTAATTTTTATGCCATTACATAATTAATTCATGATGTACTTTTTAATGTTGTTAATTCATGATGTTACAACTATTGTAGCTCTCCTAGAAATTTCCATATGATCAAATCCTAATTACTCTATGACTATTTATGATTAGATATTCTTTGATCATATCTTTGGTTATTTCATTACCAAAAAATTAGCGCTTCCTCATGTTGACCCCGCATAGTGACATGTGAATGGGGCCAACGTTGATTTTTTTTCAATTTGTGCTTGTATGGAGTGAAACTTGACATGGTTAGCCTAGACACATGCATTGACAATATGGGAGGGTTTCAAGACTCAAACATGATGTCGTGCTATATAAAGGCATCTCGTCCTTACTAATAATACAATTTTCCTTATTCTTCATCTCTTTCATATATTGTTCCTAATTATCAAATGGTGGTAAGTGATTATTCCCTTATATATCATTGTATAATTAATTTTTTCTATATTAATTTATATTTTTTTATTATATTATGTGGAGCTCCAAAAAGTTAGAGAGGAGTTAAATTTAGTAGGTTCAAAATAAAAAAAACATCACTTGTCTCTCTATCTACTCAATAATCAAAAGGCCATCAACTCTTCCATCCTAGTTGAGAGGACTAATTATATTATAATTTTTTTATGTTCCTATATAGCTTTCTTGTACATGCATTTTGTATTACTAACATGTGACAAATGTTTATGCATATATTGCTTTCTTGTATATATTATAGTTTTACCAACATATACTATTGTATGCTTGCATGGCTTCTTAGTTAATATTTTTTTATTATTGATCTTTTTGATATTTTCTATAAGTTATTATTAGATGATACACATTGGATTCATTTTTTTTTATTTGAAGATATATAACTAATTACAAGGATAATATAAAGAAGATATATCTATATATGTATCATTTATGAGTTTCTAAAATATTTTACTTCCATGTCAACCACTTTCTTTACTTCAATTGAGAAACATAATACCTCGATAATCTTGCATTTATCAAGTGTCAATAAAATAAAATTCAAGTACTTAGCTATCAATTTTTTCTTTATTGATATAGTAATAATATACTATCCAACTAATACTCATCCAATGATATCATCTTGCATTGATTTGTGTTACTTGACCATCACATAATTAAACCAAGTACCACTTTAGAAATACCACATACATAGTCTTCTCTTTCTACAAACCCCCCATTGTATTCATAAGGGTTTTATTGTAGGTCCCATCAAATACTATGCCCTAATCATGTAACAAGTAGATAAGTCATCTTTACTAAGGTCAAACAAGGTTATTTTATCACAAAATACAATAGTTTTTAGTTTTAAGTGTTAGATTTATGTTTTGATTATAAGGTTTATCTTGTAGGTTTAAGGTATGAATTTAAGGTTCTTACAATGAATTTTCAACCAATGGTATTATTCTATCCTATCTCTACCATTCTAGTTCTAAAATAAAACATACAAATCAAACTTAACTAGCAATCACACCTTAGTGTGCAATGGGTACGCTGAGAAAGTGTGGAATTTCAATTAGGATAAAATTTGGTCTATTTTTTGCATACATTTATGCAGTCCATGAGGTCAATTGGTAGGAAATTTAGCAAATGATGTTGTTTGTTCAAAAAAGGTCTCAATGTAGAATTCATAGCTTCGAATAAAATATGCATTCTCTTATAGGGATCCAAACATGATTGAAATAAAAACCTCTGAATTAAGAAGATGATAAAGCTCCATTACCAATAGGATCATGTTATGCTTGCAATAAGGAGAGTGGGAGAGAGAGATGGAGAGGTAGCAATAGAAAGAGGGAGAGATAGAGTGGGGAAGAGTGAGAGATAGATGGGTAAGGACATAGAGATAGAGAGGAAGATAGAGATAGAGATGGAGATGCAAAAGGAGAGGGATATGGAGAGGAGGAGAGGAGAGAAGGATAGGGAGAGATAAAGAGAGAGAGGGGAGAGGTATAGATAGAGATGGAAGAGATAAATATATAAAGAGGGATAGAGATTAGGGAGATAGATGTATGGATAGAGAGAGGGAGACATGTATAGAGATAAAGGGGAAGAGAGGAAAATAGAGGTAGAGATGAAGATAGAGTGAGAGAGGAAGAGGGAGATAAATAGATAGAGAGATATAGGTAGAGGGAGAGATAAATATAGAGAGAGATAGGGATGAAAAGAGGTAGAGATATTGAGGACAAGATAGAGAGATATGGAAGGATATGGAAATGAAGAGATAAAGAGATATAGATGGTGAGATAGAGTGATAGAGAGATAAATATATAAAGAGATATAGAGAGAGGAGAGGGAGAGAGATAGACAAAAAAAAGAATAAGATATAAGTATATAGAGATGGAGAGAGGGAGAGAGAAATAAGGAGATAGAAATGGGTATGGGAGATGAAATAGATGGGGAGAGAGAGATGAGAGATATGGGAAGAAGAGAGATGGAGATATATGGAAGAGAAAGGAAGAGGTGGAGATAGAGATGGATGAGGGGGGGATAGGGAGGGAGTGGGGAGAGATAGAGAGGGAGGGAGAGGGATATAGATGGGTAGAGGGAGGAGATGAGAGGGGAGGGAGGCTAGGTTGAAGGGAAGAGAAGGAGATGGGTAGAAAGGGAGAGAAAGAAGATGAGGGGAGAGGGAGAGAGAAGAAGATGGGGGAGAGAGAGGAGATAGCTCAATATATATAGAGGAGAGGAGACATAGAGGTGATATAGAGAGAGAGGGGGATGGTGAAAGAGATAGAGAGATCATGATAGAGGTAGAAAAGATATTGATAGAAAGAGATAGAGAGAGGAGTGAGAGGGAGATAAAAAGAGAAATAGAGATAGAGATATAGAGCAGGAGAGATGGAGGGAGAGATGGAGTGAATGAGAGAGAAAGGAAGGGGGGAGGGAGAGATAGCTCAATATATAGAGGGGGGAAGAGGGAGTGACATAGATAGTGGGAGATATAGAGAGATAGAGAGCAATAGGGAGAGATATATCAATCACCCTCCCTATATCTCTATCTATTCATCCTTATCTCTTTATCTCTCTACCTCTCTCTATCTCTTTGTCTCCCTTTCTATTTGTATGTTTCTCATTATCTCCTTCTCTCTCTATATTTTCTTCCCTCTATTTATCTTTATCTCCCTATCTCTTTATGTGACTTTATCTCTATCTATGTATCTCTCCTCTTTTCTCTCTTTTTCTTTATCTATTTTTCTCTATCTACCTCACTATCTCTACCTTTCTTTGTCCCTCTTTATTCCTATATATCTCTACATATCTCTCTCTATATCTCTATCTCCATCTTTATCTCTCTATTTCTATTTATATTTATCTCTATCTCTATCTCTATCTTTGTTTCTATCTCTTCTCTCTTTTTTTCTTCGTATCCCTCTTTTTATCCCTTTATTTCTATCTTTGCTCCTCCTTTGTCTCATTTTGCTTCCTCTCTCTTGATCTCTTTCTCTTTTCTCTCTCTCCACCTATCTATATCTTATCTCTATCTCCCTCTCGCTTTTCTCTTCCTTTCTCTTTTTCTCTTTCTCTCTCCATATATATCTTTGTCTCCTTAAGTGTGTAATGGGTACATTGAAGAGGTCTTTTCCTTTGTATCTCTTATATTTCTCTCTCTCTCCCTATCTATCTAAGTTCATCCCTTTCTCTCATTCTCTATCATTTTAGTTTCTCTCTTTGTATTAGCTAATAGGCTACGTATATTGTGAGATTTGAGCTTGAAACAAATCTCATGCCTGGAAACCACTATTGTGTCATTGGAAAACAAGTTTCAATTGCCATTTAATGGTAAACTAGCTGTAGTGTAATGGTAAAATCCTCTAAAATATCAGGTAAAAGCCTATATATACTATTATATAATAATAAATATAGTTATATTATATATAATTTAATCTAATATTACTATTATATTAATTATATTTTGTATTATATAAAAAAATACTTATTATTAATTATTAATTATAATAATTTTATATGTATTTAATAATTTTGTTAAATAATATAATATATAATTATAATAAGTAGAATAATTATATTATTTATTATGTAAAATATAGCTAATATATACTTAACTATGTAGAATATTTAAACCTAAATGGCACCATAATTTTCATTTTAATTAACATACTCTAAAACCTTCTTCGAAACCTTATTTTCAGGTTGTAGCTTCTCAAATTGGAGAAGTGAAAGGTCAATACCAGCGATCAAGAAGAGTTTGGAGGAGCAAAAACCCTGCATATCAATACGCGCGTGCAAGAGCATACGAGTTACTTATTGGCATTTAGAGATCATTCAAGCTAGAAATAATTTACAGACCTACAAATTAGGAGAAGACCTACACTTCTTAGGATGAAAACCCTAAGGATGAATTACTTGGTTGGACAAAAACCCAACTAGGTATAGAGAGGAGTTCATCATGGATCTCCACTTGGGCATCAATGTCATAGGAACATAATTCTTATTCAGATTAAGAGATAAGTTTTAGGATTACTATTTGTTATTTCCTTTGCATTTTCAGTCAAATAGTAATATACTTTTAGACCTATGGTTTAGTGGATGTGAGGGTTGTCACATCCTTATGAACATGTGTGAATTTTCTTTCAATGCTTGATATGTTATGTGATATTATTTCTATCATCTATTGGGTGAAATTGCATATTTAGGGCAAAAGTATATGGTTGTATTCTCATATTTATAGTACACATATTATTCTAAAAATTAGAATTGTAGGTGTTATGTTATTGGCCAAGCCTGGATATTCATTGCTATATTGAATCATAGATTGGAAGTCTTGAATTATTGGCATTTTACTTGAGTATATTCAGATTTTGAGTTGCAAATCATATTTCAATCAAAACTAGGGTTTGATGGCTAACATTTTAGGGAAAATCAGTTAATGCCCCAACTTGGGAACATTACAAACAACCAAGAATTAGTAGCATCTTGGGTTGCAGAGCAATGAACCCACAAATAGGGGATCATAATATAGGTGACCTTGAATTAATTAGTCTACTATAAAAGATTTTGTAGATTTGGTGAGTTTGCACTCCCACAATATGTGCTTTAAATTCTCTTGTGAGAATACATACATGTCCCAGATGACCTATAGGGAACTCTCTTAGTTTCTCAACTATGTCTAACTTAATCCTGACATAAGTGCATAATCTATGTGAGTCAAGATGCAATATTAAAAATCATAACCTTCTAAACTTGATAGCGGTACATGTTCTTTAGAGAAATTTACAAGCTTTCCATTTGTATCCTTTTAACATTTGTATCCTATTTAAAAGGCATTTGTAGATGGAAGAATTGTAATGTAATCTTGTGCAGTGTAATTATTGAAGAAAAGTAACAAGGGAAACAAACCTTGGGGAACAACTGATTGAGTTGGTGGTGGCAACCATACAACTGTTATCCCACTTTGAGATAAATCTGCAACTTAAGTGTTAATAAGATTTATAGTTGTTAGTGTTAATAATAATTGAGGCATTTTTAGATATTAAAGAGAATGTTCTCCAAGAGGCACACCAGAGAGATTAACACTTAAAGGTTGCAGAGTGTGTAGAACTAGTGTCAGCACATTCTAGAAAGATAATAAAGTGTTGTAGCTTTCCTAGAAGTTGAAGAGTTAGAGAAACTTGCACAAAATTGGAAGAGTCACTCATGAAGATGAAGAGTCTCTCAATGCATTTCTGCTAGTTCCTTAATTCTATTTTCTAATAGTAAATATCATTTAGATAAATGATGAAAATTTGTAGGAGACATTTACAACCTAATTTCTACTTAAATATGTATTTGATACCTTAAAAGATTAATAGCGTTTGATTATTTGATATTTCTCTTTTCCTATTTTTGAAGGATGTCACAATTATTTTATTGCATGGCCTTCTAAGCATAAAAGTGTTAGATATGTTAAGTGTAGGTGAACCTAACTTAGTAGTATCCATGAAAATGGTTTAAGGAGACAATGAGGGGATTTATCTGGTTGTGTTTTTTTCTTTTTTGGTTGGATAAAATAGCTATGGGTTCTATTGGGGCCTACACCCATAAATATTTCAAATACAAAGATTGAGACAACCCAAGGCTATGTAAGGATGAAACTCAGAAAGCCAAAATTTCTTACAAAAGAAAACCAAAAAAAAAGAGAGAACTTTGTGCTAAAGAAAAGAAGGGGTTGTTGATGCCCCATCCTCTCTATCAATTAATTGAATTCCTAGTTTAAGCATGATGCACTTCTTTTTTCTTGAAACTAATCTTGAGAAATAGATGGGGTGGTGAAGTTGGTGTTTACATGCAAAATGTTATACCTCAATACCACCTAAAGATTATCTATTACTAAAACTATCCACACAAAATTTGTCAACATTAACCATCTGTTTTTCTATATTCACCCTACCCTCCTCTAAAGCTTATGACCTTGGATTCTCATTCAAAGACATTGAAGATTGAGAAGCAGGGATATTCCTTTCCCGACTCATGGGATTCACTAGAAACAAAGATGGGGAAAGAGATTGTAAGACCCACTTGCAAATTTATTCATCCACCACCTTCATATAAAAGTTGACTTCTAGGAATGTTGGGTTAAAATACCATTTTATGGAAATTGTGGAAGCTAGACTCTCTCTACCCAAAATATGCTTAATAAAAAAAAAGATGGCTTTGTCTGCAACATTGAACATCCTCCTTAGGTCAACATCTGAAACTCATTCCATCTCTCCACATGGTTGTCAACATTTCTACTACCTAAATGCACCTGCACATAAGCAAAAAACCATGAAAACAAAAAATTCCATGCATTCACAAGACTCCTACTACATAAGTAAAGGAAAATCAATCAACAAGGACACCCTCCATTCATCTACTTAAAAGATAGCACTCTTCATGTGCTTCAAACATGACAAGGACAACATTTGAGGAAGCCAATTATTTTCTCACAATCTTTAGCAAGTAATCATGAATAAAGGTGATTTAAGTAGGATTTGGAGGAGGTTTAGCATGAAGAGAATCATTTTCTGAAATATCCTCAATATTCCTAGAAAGTCTAAAGCATTGATACTCACCTTTGTCAAAAAGGGACATTGATCAATACCATAGTTGGCCAATCTATCAGCTGGTGGGTTACTTTCTTAATAATAGTGGTAGAACAAAATCTCCTAAAAGCCTCTAGCTATAGCTTTGAATTCATCTATTAGATTTCTAAGATTCCAATATCTTTTACATCCATTGATAAAAAGGAGAGAATCCACTTCTACCTCCAACTTCCCACAATTTACTGATTTTTCTATTTTCAAGCTCTCCAAAAGTGCTAACTCCTCTACTTCATTGTTGGATTTGTTGCCCAGAAAGAAGGATCCACCCTTTATGATACTTACCATTCTGATCTAAGAACCACTCCTTCACCTGTAGGACTAGTTATTGGCTCTAGCTGCACTACCAAAATTCAGTTTTAAGAAACCTAAGCGAGGACAAATCCAAACACTATTTTTTCTTCTATTATTAATAATGATTACCCATCAACAAGGATTACCCAGTTGTGTGTTGGTTATATGAGGAAAAAAATATTTTTGGTTGATTTTGGCCCCAGTTTTAAGTATGACTAAGTCTAAAGGTGATATTTTTAGGTATCAGTTGGTATCAAAACTTGATGAACAAGCATCTTCTACATTTATGGGTATCAGTTTTGACCTCTAGCCTCTAACATGCTTATTGTGTACTTGGCACCCATATTTCTTGTTGTCTATAATGTATATCCTTTATGTTGTAAAATTTAAGTTTGTTGTCATATTGTTGATTCGTTGTTTGTTGTCAAATTTTGTTGAAAATTTTCTATTGAATTTCTTTTTCATTGTCAATCTTTTGTTGGACGATTCTCGTTGTCAATTCTCCTCTACATAATTTTGATTGTTCTTTTTTGTTTCCATAAATCTCTTGTTGGTTATAGACCATTGATTATAACAGTGGTAGTTTTTATTTGTATTATATTTCTTTGTAACATTTCCTTGATGGGTGATGGATAATCCAACTAGTCCCCCAAGCTCCACTCAAAACCCCTATGAGGTCTGATTGCTCACCCAAGAGCTATACAACCAATTTAATTAACAATATGATTATCATTACTGCAACTTTGAAATATTTCCTCATGGATGTGCACTGCAGATACATGCCATTGAAAATATCTACAATGATTTTTTTGTAATGCTTGAACTGTTTCTTTATGGAGAAGCTTTATTGAATTATTCACTACATTGATGAGAGGTAGGTAATGCCCATGGCATCCACCAAATATTTAACATCACTGGCCTCATTTTCTATAATGTTGGTGATTTTAGAAGCCAAAGTTAGATTAGCAATGAGAAAAGATGTTTTGTCTTGAGCAATTAGACTGCCACAAGAGAGGAAGATCACAAGGATTTTCACTTAAGCACATAAGGAAATTACTCTTAATAACTTTGTTGTGATTGCAAGGAACTTCTTGTTACTAAATTTGCTCATTGCTTAAACCTTGTTGCTAAAATTTGAGAAAAACCATAGGCATAAGTTCAACCTTTCAAAGTCCTTTAAATGTGGAAATTTTTTTTCGCAGATATGGAACCTTAGTTCCTAGTTTAAATACAAGATATTTCATAAACAAAATAGTTGCATTGGTTCCTCATCATGAAAACATGATACTAGATCAAACTAGGTCGCTTGAAGCACCTTTCTTTGTTGGATGCTCTCTACTAAGGGTTTCTCCAACAAAATCCTTTATAAGAATGTGATAATTATAGGTTAGAGCAATGTTCTAGCTAAATCTTCATTTCCAACCTCATATCCATGAAAAATTTCTCTAGGTTTTGGATCTTTCTTGTTAAGCTGACCAATTTTTATCCTTGCTTATATTCTTCTTAGCATTTTCTTCAAATTGCATCAAAAAATTTCTTTGATCTTCTTCTTAATGATTGATGTATAATTGAATATCCAAAAATAGGTATTTATGAAACTCTTCATTATCTGTTTCCAATAAAAGTGAACATTCAACATTGATGGTTGAAAGCTTTGTTACTTCTATGAAAAACTCTGCCATTATTGGGGCTTCTCTGATGAGGGCAGAGAAGGGATTTGACACCACTATTATGATCCTAAACTGCTCATCAGGTTGAAATAAGCTGCTATTGCTATGAACAAATTTTGAGAAAACTGAAATTTATAGAAGTCTAAAGCTACTAAAAGTTTGAAATTGGTAGAAAACTCAATCTGAACCTTTGGTAGAAAACAAGTATGTATTTGCTGGAAATAAAACTCAATCCGTAGCTGCCAAAAAATTAGAACTAAATGTTAGCTTCTGACTTGGCCAAACACTGTCATCATACGTGCCAAAGGAGGTTCTTTCCAACAAATTCTTCACTCCACTCTCTAAAAGTCCATTTATAACATTTTCTCCACTTTAGCTATTTTGCTTTTTGTATGTAATATAACTAGCTTTCTTACATAAAGGTACATTCACTAAACCCGAAATTAGTGGACCTACAAGGTTGGGCTACATTGACCAACAAAAGACAAGACTAAGCAAATCAATTTCTTGTGGACTACATACAAGTTGCCCCATTAGATCCACATCCCAGAAGGAGCCTAATTACAAAAAATATAAAAGGTAGAATGAGCCCACTACCTAACAATTAGCATAAAATAAAGGTTAATAACATAATTTCTATTCTTTAGGATCTATCTAATTAATAGTTGTAGGATTTAGTTATTGCTTGTTTTCATAATTAAAGACATGCCACATTATTCAGTTGTACTTCATGAAGGGTCTAAAAATATATATGAATAAATGATTATATTTTTTATTTCCAAGGACTAACATAACGTATTTACTCTAACCAATTAATGAGATATGAATATTTTTTATACTTATTACATTCTTTCTTTCTAGTTTGGTTTAAGATTTTAGTTTGACTGTGAAGCTACATGACCTAAACTCTGGTTTTATGCAATTGTTCAGTTTTTTATCTAAGGGATAATAAGTTTTCAACATTGGCTGGCATTGAGATTCTCAAGAAGGTGAAGGTGAGTTACAATGAAGGAACAAATCATGCTTTCAATGTAGAATCTTTACAAAAGAATCAACTGGGATTAGACTATTCCTTTCTATTGATAGATCACTGCCATAAACAAATAATTATTTAGCATTTGAGAGGCATGGTTCTACAAAGGCATTGCAATGCACTATGAAAGTAGCTCAGGATTAGTCATATAATGGCATGCAAAGTTATGGTGACTCTTGTTGTTGGGACTGGTATGACATAGCCATGCCTGCATATATTTTGTTATAGTGGCATTCTTATTCTTCTATATTCTCTTCATTGCTAGGTTTTGGATCTGAGCTTTAATGAATTTGAAGGACATGGATTTGAGCCTCTTGGAAATTGCAAAGGTCTCCAAGTTTTTCAGCCGTATAGTACTCCTACAGTACTTTTAGCCTGTTGACATTCTTCTGCCATGAAACTTGTTTTCTTCTTAAAATTTAAATTGAAATTTAACTTTTTTTGTATATTTATTTGTAGCAACAATTGTATTTAGTAGGAAATCAGATCACCCGACTCACTAGGCTTCCAGAACTTCCAAATTTAGAGGTATTTACATTTTTATGGTATTTTTCTTGTCTTACATGCATGAAAAATTATTTTGTTTCATTTAAAGACAATCTCAGTTTCATAATTGTAACCTTTCTAAAAGCTTCCATTTTTGTATAAAATGTCGCAATCCATCTTATTTCTTGATTTGATTTGTTAGTTTCTTTCAATTGCACAAAAAAAATTGAAGTCACTTGCAATGGCAAAACAACCTAGACTTCAGGGGTGTGATCTAAAATTGTCACCAATTTAAAGCAAGGTTTTAGTTTTTACATGGAGATTATTGTTTTTGCTTGAATCATACTTTGTTTTTGTCATCAAAGGTTTTGGCAGCAAGAAAAAATAAAATATCAACTTTGAAGGGCTTTCCATATTTGCCTATGCTTGAGGTTAGTTGCTTTACGTCTATTGCTAATTTAATATTTTATTTTCTTCTTTTTTCTTTGCTTGGTTACTTTTTCCAATACCTTAAATCTAATATTAGCTTGTTGCTCTTATTCCAAGACATGATTCTTAGTAGTGCTTTTGTAGTTCATTTTATCTTTTGTTTTTATAGAAGTTTGTATCAACAAGTGTTATTAACATGGAGCAAGTTTTTGAACATGTTTCTTAGCAGTGTTTCCGTGGTTTAGTTTATCTTTAATTTTTTAGTATCAAGAAGTGCTATTAAATTGGAGTAAGTTTTATCCAATAACCATTTTATTACTGTAGCATCTGCGTTTGGAAGAAAATCCTATTTTAGAGATGCCTCACTTGGAAGCAGCTGCCATATTGTTGGTTGGTCCAACTCTCAAGAAGTTTAATGACAAAGGTATTGTGTTGAAATTTAAAATTCTATGTATGATAGCTAAGGAAATCTGCATGCTACAAATACCAAGTATTTCCACAAAGCAGAGTATTGGATTCTTGCATTTTTTTTATCTTTCATGGAATCTCGCTTGTATATTTTTTAAATTTTCTTGTCCACAAAGTTGCCAAAATTATTTTGTTAATTTAGTTCCTTTTTTGCAAATGTCAAACTAGTTGGTGATATTAGTACTATGTTACAAGTATCTATTTTCCAATTATTGTTTCTGGGTTTTTCCACTTGATAATATAGTGTCCTAGATTCATTCTAATGGAAGAATTCCATGTAGATCTCTCTATTGATGAGCAGAAGCTTGCAAAGCTCTATCCTCCTCACACTGCTTTATGCATTAGAGATGGCTGGGACTTTTGTGGTCCTGATGAGGCTACTGGTGAGGACTCATTTCATCCCTTAGCCTTTTACATCTATCTAAATTTATTGTATTAATTTTAAACTTATCATTTGTGTATCCAGTTTCTTTCTACATGCTACTGTGGTGGTATTGTTATATGCATTTATTTATATGATATATCTTTTGAGATTTCTAGCTGTATGGTCTAACTTATCTTATTCCATTTTATATTTCTTTCGCATGGTGGAAGCAAATATTGTGTTTGTTCTCATTAGTCCAACTACACAAGGCTCTAGTATGTGCATTCTATTCTTAGTAATACATAAAATTCAATGGAAAACCTCCAGAAGCATGTTTGATGTTTCTGAAAGCTTACTCAAGTGATCCAGATTAATAGACAGTGACAACATCTGTCAAACCTAATAATTTTTTATGATAACAGGTAGGGATTAGGTCTTAAGCTAGTCATGTGCAAAGTGAAGATTTAATGGTCAACTTTGTATTTGATTTTAAAGCACACAAACAAACTATGGAATGGATAATTACCGCGGCTCACACATATAACTACTTTAAAATTATTAGCATTTTCCTAGCACCTGCCCTTCCTAAGGTAGAATCTGCATTCAAGGCTACTACTTCTGAAAGAGATAAACAAAGATATGATCCAGGTGAAAGTTCTTCTAGAAAGACATTCATTTATGAGGAAGAAGAAAGAGAGCTAGAAGAGCTAGAAGCGCTTATTATCAAAAGAGTAGCAAGAGGAAAAGGTAAGTATTAAGGAAAATTGCCTCTTAAATGTTTTTCTTGCAATAAGATAGGTCATTTTACATCAAGGTGTTCGGAAAGAGCTTCTAAACGAAGACATAACAAGCCTAAATTTCAAAGGAAGTGTTACTATGCTATTGATGAAGGTGTAACAGATGATGAATCTGATAAAGGAAATGGAAGTGAGGATGAATGGGTATTTATTGCTATCAAGGAAAATAATCCCATGTCTACTGAATCAGCTAGTTGTACAAATGTGGAGAAATCCCTAACTACTCGAGTTGAAGAGAAAGATTAATGGGTAATTGATAGTGGATGCTCTCATCATATGATAGGAGATAAAAGTATGTTTGTGAGATTGGAAAAGTATGATGGTGGTGTTGTAAGATTTGGTGATGACAAAGCTAGTGTGATCCATGGCAGAGGATGCATTTCTCTTTATGGTAAGCATAGTACCGATGATGTCATGTATGTGGAAGGTCTGAAGCATAATATTTTAAGTGTTGGATAGATGGTAGATAAGGGATAAAATCTTTAGTTCAAGGATGGAAAGTGCAAAATATTGGGAAGTTCTGGAAATGTGATTGCATTAGGTACAAAGACTAAAGGTAATATCTTTCACATGAGTGCTGCTAGAAAAAGTTGTTTGATTGCTCAAGTTGATGAAAGTTGGTTGTGGCATAGGAGAATGTATCATGTTAACTTTGATAATATTATCAAGATAAGTTCAACTAAGGCTGTGAGAGATCTTCCTAAGTTGATGAAAGCTACTAATGCCATATGCAAGGAATGTCAGATAGGGAAGCAAACTAGAATTTCATTTCGGAGCAAACAAAATTGTTCAAATTAATTGTTGGAGCTTGTGCATACTGATTTTTGTGGTCCTCATAGAGTCAGAAGTTTACAAGGTTATAGGTATTTTATGCAACTCATTGATGATTATTCTAGAATGATGTGGGTTACTTTCTTAAGGGAGAAATTTGAAGCTCTGGAAAAGTTCAAGATCTTTAAGGCTATGGTTGAGATAGAGATAGGTATGAAGATTAAATGTTTGAGATCAAATAGAGGCGGTGAATTCACTTCCGATGAGTTTAATTCTTTTTGTGAAGAACATGGGATAAGGAGACAATTATCTGCACTGTGGACCCCTTAGCAAAATGGAGTTGTGGAAAGGAAGAACATGACATTTCAAGATGCTTCTAGGACTATGATGTTGGAAGGAAATGTTCCTCATATCTACTAGAGAGAAGCTATGATTAATGTTGTGTACACTCTCAACTAGGTACAAACCAAAGGTGATACTAGTAAGACCCCTTTTGAGATATGGACTTATCATAAGCCTTCTGCTAGATATTTCAAGATCTTTGGAAGCAAATGTTATATCAAAAGAGATGAAGATATAGGAAATTTTGATGCTAGGAGTGATGAAGGTATCTTTCTGGGTTATTCTATTAAAAGCAAGGCCTACCAGTGCTACAATAAGAGATTGAGGAAAATGGTTGAAAGTAAAAATGTCAAGGTTGATGAAGACATATCTACACCATCCAAAATATATGGATATGATTTTGATGATCAGAATGATAGTACAAATAAAGGAAAGAAAGTTTAGACTTCAAATCAAGTTCAAATCATTTTAGTGAATCAAGAAGACCAAGAGGAAGGAGAAAACAATGAAAGTGTAGAAGAGAGAACACAAGATTTTGAAGTTCAAGAACATCCTAAGACTCTGAGGTATGTAAAATTAAATCATTCAGAAGATCAGATCATAGGTGATAAGAACAAAGGTGTCCAGACTAGGAGAAATATTGTAGAAGAGTATTGTTTGATTTCAAAGACTGAGCCTACGAATGTGAATGAAGCATGCAAAGATGAACATTGGGTAGAAGCAATGAAAGAAGAGCTACAAAAAATTGAGAAGATTGATACATGGATTCTTGTTCCTAGACCTAAGGATAAAAATATCATTGGAACTAAATGGGTCTTTAGAAACAAACTGGATGAGAAAGGTGAAGTGGTTAGAAACAAAGCGAGACTGGTGTATAAAGGATATTCTCAAATGGAAGGAATTTATTTTGATGAGACATTTTCCCCTATTGCTAAAATTGAAGTTGTGAGATTGTTTCTTGCTTATGCTGCTTACAAAGTCTACAAAGTTTATCAAATGGATGTCAAGTCAGCTTTTGTAAATGGCAAGTTGGAAGAAGAGGTGTATGTTGAGCAACCAAATGGATTTCAGTTGACTGATCAGGGATATATGGTTTTCCAATTAAAGAAAGCATTGTATGGAATTAAGCAAGTCCCTAGAGCATGGTATGCTAGATTGGATAAGTATTTGCTAAAGCTTGGATTTAATAAAGGAACTGGTGATAGTAATTTGTATTTCAAGATTGATCATAATAAATATTTGATTGTGGAAGTCGTTGTTGATGATATCATTTTTGGAGGAGATGATGGTTTGTGCATGAAGTTTTCTGATGAGATGCAAAGTGAATTTGAGATGTCAATGATTGGAGAGATGAAAATCTTTTTGGGATTGCAAATTACTCAGCTAGATAAAGGGATATTTATATCCCAGTCCAAGTATATGAAAGAATTGCTGAAGAAATTTGGTATGGAAGATTCAAAGCTAGTTGGTACACCCATGGTAATCGGATGCAAGTTGACAATAGATGATGATTCTCCAAAAGAAAATCAAACTAGATACAGATAAATGATTGGTGGATTGTTGTATTCAACTCAAACTAGGCCTGATATCATGAATGTTGTATGTATTGTTACAAGATTTCAAGTTGATCCTAAAGAATCTCATGTGACTGTTGTGAAGAGGATTTTCAGATACTTGAAGGGGATAGTTGATTTTGGCTTGTGGTATCCTAAAGATGATGATGTTACTTTGAGTGCCTTTACTAATGTTGATTGGGCAGGAGATGTGAATGATATAAAAAGTACTAGTGGTGGTGCATTTTTCTTGGGTAAGAAGCTAATTTCATGGTTAAGTAAGAAGCAAAATGCCATTTCTTTATCTACTACAGAGGCATAATACATTGTTGCTGCTAACAATTATACTCAAGTATTGTGGATGAAACAGATGTTGAAGGATATCAGAGTTGTGTATGATGATCCTATTGCTATATTCTGTGATAATTCAAGTGCCATTAAATTTCTAAGAATCCAGTGTTGCATTCCAAGACCAGGCATATATCTATCAAGTTTCACTTTTTGAGAGAGAAGGTGAGTGAAAAGGAAGTTAGATTGGAGTATATGCCTACTAAGGAGCATATTGCAGATATCTTTACCAAGACATTACCTAAGGATACTTTTGAGTATCTTAGAGGGAAGTTAGGGGTGATTACCCCTCCTAATCATAACTAATATGCATTACTTTGCATCATTATGTGCATTTAATAATCATATCTTGATCTGGATTGATGTTGTGGTGGTTGCTACTCAGGGGGAGTAGTCAGATGTTCAAATATGCGGTTCAGAGCTTAGAGATCTTTGTCATTGATGTCAAAGGGGGAGAAGAGTAATGTGAAAAAAATTTATGGGGGAGAAGAACCTTGTGGGGAGAAGAGTTATGTGGATGAGTTGAGGAGAGAAGAATCAAAACCTAAGGGGGAGTAAGTGTTAAGAGATAGTTGCGTTGATGGTGTTTTTCACATCATGTGTTGCCATCAATGCAAAAGGGGGAGATTTTTGGAAGTTGTGGTTGTGTTGATGATATGTGGTTGTCATTGATGTCAACATTATTAGCATTAATGCATTAGAATTTGTATATGTTAAGGATATTGAGAAAATTGTAATGAAATGTGTTACAGGTTGTCAGTGGTGAAGTGAAGTTCAATTTTTTAGTGAGTTTAGTACATTGATGATTAGAAGTTGTGGAATAAAGGGTTCTTTTCAAGTATATCTAGTTTATCCATGTTGAGTTTCAAAGATCCACGTGAAGATTTGATTGAGTTATAAAGATTTGTATTCTGACAGTTTTTCTATTACTTCAGTTTGTGTTCCTGAATGAAGATAATGCGATTCCAGTTAGTTTAGTTGTTGTGGATGTTTCTCTAGTGATTCATGATGTTTTTGGATTTTTCTAGATCGTACTCTATCTGTGTTGTACATCCACATTGATCGTTGTGCTCGCGATCCATGATTTTCTCTTGCGTGTTCATGTTTTTCATGTTCATGGTCGACAAGGTGTTGGTAGCATTTTGTGGATCTTCGAGGAATATTTTTTGAAGGTGGTTCATGTTCAAGGATGTTATTTTGGGTCTTCAATATGTTGTGGCTAACCTTGGTTGATTCACATTAATAATTGTTATTGATTTGGGTTGACAGTTTATATTCATTTTATTATTTTGTTGAAGCCAACATATAGCGATGTAATTTCTTATTGCGGATATATATAAGCGATTGTTTATTTCATTTGTAGTATACCAAATGTGTGTGTGCACAAATAATGTTCTAAATCATTCTAAGGTAGAGAAGAGTGTGAAGAAGAGTGGAGAAGTGTTCATGTGCTTAACCAGAACTGTGATAAGTCATTAGTAGATGTTATTTCATTAGTTCAAATCCCTGCAAATGTAATTTGAATCTTTTTGTAAGATAGTGTGTCTTCCTTTAGGCAATAATCCTTGTTGTAATTGAGCAATGAGCTCTAGGTAGTGTGCCCAAATGCATGTGCATTCCCCATTTCATTCTTTATACTTTTAACAGGGTATAATCTTGTGGACTGATATCCACTGTGGTTTTTCCCCTAACAGGGTTTCCACGTACAAGAAATCTTGGTGTCATGTGTGTTTTTGATGTGTTGATGATTTATGCTTTCATTGTTAATAATCAGATATGAGAATAAGGTTAATAAAATTAATAAGTTTTGAATTTTTGAGACAACTAATTCACCCCCCCTCTCAGTTATCTGCCCTTGTGTTTCCAACAAGTAGTAGGTCCTAAAGATGGCAAAGGTATAGAAAAATGCCCCCTCAAATCTGTACTAACCTTAACTGCCTCCATGTAAGCATCAAGCAGAGTGCTAGGAGGATTAGGCCTCCATTTAAGGAAAATGGTTGTAAGGCTGTCAAGGGATTCATAGTAAACTTCCAGGGCAGTGGCATTGTCCACAGCATAAGGTGCCTACAATATAGTGTATGCACAGTGGAATCTATTATTAAATGACCCTATAGGATCATTGACCTCCCTCTTAACCTTGGTGAATTGCAGATACAACTCATTGACACTAATGGGAATTTTGAATTTCTGTAAAAAAGCATTTTCAAGTTTAGTCCAATTATGTATGGATCTAGTAGGTAGATGATTGTACTAGTAGAAGGCATCTTCTCCCAGGGAATATGGGAAAATCCTACATGCAACATCTTCATGATTAATTCTCCTATCCATAAGGCAAGTCTATAAAATCATGATGTGCTCCTCAGCTGTCCTATTAGGGTCATTGACATGAAACTTGGAGCAGAAATGTTCAAGATTTTTTGGAAATACATTGTAGTTGATAAAGGACAAGGATGAGGGATTATTTTGCAAGAAATCCATTGGTGGTGGTGGAGGTGGTAGTGGTTGATTAATAGCTAGCTAGGGTTGTTGAGTGGGAATGACCTCTAAATCAGATGAGGATGAGTTGGATGAGGGTGAAGATGATGGAGAAGTCAAAAAAGGTGGTTGAGATGATGATGATTCTCCTCTTATTTTGGTCCTCCTTGACCTAGTAGGGGGTTGTAACTCCTGAAAAATATTCCTCCCCTAGTGTAGATCTGGTCCTTCTTCAAAACCTTCAAGGATAAATTGTAGATAGAAAATGCTCTAGCTTGCTTATTCAGGCCCTCCTTCTAGCACCAATCTATTGATGGTGTTTTTTTCATAGCAACAACTCAGACATAATATAATATCCTATCTCTCTTGAAAGGTAAATCTCTATTAGCAAGCCTCAAGAGATAACCCCAAGGTCTCTAATGTCAAGTCTTGACAATGCAATAAAATAACTCAGTGATAATTGTGAAAATGTTGGTAATCACAAGGGGCCTTACAAAAAAAATGTTGGAAGCTTCAAACTCATCAAATCTTGCAATATGTTGATGCTTTAAAACCTAAAGCTAACCCAAATTTAAAAGAAATAGAAAATGATAAAGGGTTTAGAGAGATTTCTAAAACTAAAACCTAAGACCAATTGTGTAAACAATCAGATATTCAAAGTGGACCAATCCTTCCAAAACTCATTCCTGCTAAACAAATTTTAAACCTATAATCTCACAAAAATAGTGCAATATTCTAAGGAAATAAATATTTTCAGATCATGGAGCATTCACACATATATCAACCTTATTTTATAATTGAAATGAATAAATACCCACAATTGAACTTTAACACACAATATTTAGGCCCAAGCTAACTTTACACAACTTGCAATCAACAAATTGCTAAAAGTATGGACTAAGGATTGCTCAAACACTTCAAAAATTGGATTACTAACATAATTGCATCACATCTAAATCTAAAATCTAGCATGCAACAACAACTTCAATGCAATTTCTTAAAGATCTAGAAAAAAAAGAAGCATGCAAAGTGAACAACACAAGAAAGAGTACCAAAGAAAAATGTCTTTACTTGTATTAAATCACCCAGATTTGCAACAATTCATGTATTCAAAATGTTTAAGCATTTGATCTCAAAAAATACTAACTCTTCTCTCATTCTAGCTATTCAAACTATGTCTAACCCCTTCAAATGAAGCTAGGGCCTCAATTTATAGAGAAACTACATTAGGTCAGCCTAGAATTAGGGTTACAAAAAGTAGGTCGGCTAGACAGGCCAAACTAGAGATTTTTTATAAAATAAAATTACATTCAAATTTCAAAATAGGCCCTAGGTCGGCATAGACCCTTCTAGAAGCATTATTTGGCTAGCACATAAATCAAGGTCATCCCTCCTGGCTAGAAATTCACATGACTGGCACACTATCCTAGGTGGCTCCAAGTTGGTTGTTTTCTCCCTCCTTATTGTCCTCTAACCTGTTGGATAATTCCTTGAATTTTTCTAATATTTCCTTCATATTAGCTGGATCTAGAGTAGGAACAAATTTAATTCTCAATTTATGAGTCTTAAACTCATCAACATATTTGGGCATCATTTTATCCCATTCAACCTGTAGCTCATGATACTTTTCCAGCTTGGAAATGTAAATATATGCATCCTCTAAATGGTCCTTAGCAATGGGTGCACTATCTGAAGGAGCATAAATTTCATGTCACCATGCCTGAAATTTACTAATGTTCATATTCTTTTGACCAAATTTCCTTCTTCCAGTCATGATTTCAAGGAAAGTGATACAACTGTCATATATTTCTTTCATCTTCCCTTGCAACTTCATTAACTTCTTCAGAGCTTTAGAGAGGAGTTCCTTTCTGTAATTCCAAATCTTTAGCCATTCCATCACTTTTCCAATATCATCGAAAGTGAAAATATTCATCTTTTCCAATTCTTCCTTAGGAACTTGTAGGATTTTCTTCAACTCTTCAACAGCTGATTCATCAACCTTATTACAATCTGCAACAAATTGGGAGGAGTCTTCTAGAAATTCAGTAGCCTTAGCATGAATATTGAAGATCTACTAAATTGACTCATCACCCCTCTTTCTAACATCCTAAAGCCACTCTTGAGCATTATGCACTGAAGATTTTAATTTTTTTTTATTTCTGATACAGCCTCCTTTGGTAAGAATCCTTCCATAATCATGGAACCACCATCTCCAACAATTTGCAAGGGCTTCATTACATGTTGAACATACTTATAAACATCACTAAGTTGCTTTTGCAACTTCTCATTTTCTTTTGTTTCTTTATCAAGTCTTCTCAGAATGGCCTGGGATGACTCTTGAAATTCCTCTTTCTCATGTTCCTTGGTGGACAGACCCAAATTAATGGTTTGCACTTTATAATCAGTGGGCCTAACTTCATTCTTGAACTTACTCTCTACTGGAACAACTACATTAACAACTTTGTTATTAAATTCATCCCTTGAAAATTTTGACATTGTTTTGGCTCTTTTCCTTTGCTTGGGTTGTCCCCATTGTTCTAGTAGCTTATCTCAACTAGGAGTTTCCTCCTGAACAATTATTGGCTTCTTATTAAGCCTCTTCTCTAACCAATCTTGGATAGTAGGCTGCTCTATTTCTATGTCAATAGAGGGAGCCTCTTGTTTAGCCTAGTCCTGATTTGGGTTGTCAACAACCTCCTATGCATTTTCCTCCATCTATTGCTAATCCTCCTATTCACCAATCATTTCTTTCTCTGGGGATTTGGATGGAATTTCCTGAGTCACCTCTAATTCAATGTTCTTACTTCATGCTCTAGAGGTTGACTACCTAGTTTCTTGCACATACTTCTACCATTCTCCACTTCTGGGAGTAGAGACCTCCTCATCTTCAGATTAATGTTTCCCAGGATCATTTGATATGTTTCCTTCCTCATGGACTGCTTCTTCTAAAATTTGTACATTGTGAGGAGGAGAAGGAAGGGGATAATTATTTCCTATAACTTCTCTTGTTACATTTTCATCAATAAGTGCTTCTTCAATCTGCACCTCCTTCTTTGTAGTCTTTACTTTTGCTATAGGGGATGTCTTGTGTTGAAGATAATTTCTCCTAAGATATACTTGAGGTTTTTCCCCTAAGCTTGCCACATCTACAACCATAACTAAAGAGGGAGCATCAGTAGAGGTGCTTCCCTTCCCAGCCTTAGCCATATTTTGTTCTTTTGTAATCAGTTTCCTCTTCCTGACTGGCTATGAGGCCTCCCCTTCTTCAGTGGCAACACTAGCCTTGGGAGCCTTCTTTGTTTTGGGAGATTGTTTTTCAGCCAGCTTAACTTGAGTTTGGCTCCTTGTTTTCCTTTTTAGGGTTAGAGGTATTTCTTCCTCTTGACCATCTCTAACATGAGGCTCAGTAATGTTATCTTTATCAGCTTCAACTTCCTCCTCAGATTGGGATTCCAAGTCTCCCATCAAATCATATGTAAACTTGGTGTCATCAACCTCCAATTCCAATACCTTATGCTTTACCCATAACTTGGAATATTTCCTTACTGGCTTTGTTACTCGGTCCAAGTCTATTACTTCTTCTTCTGACCATTTTATTGGAGGCAAAGGCTTGTTCGTATGGGCTCAAAATCATGGTGTTGAATCAAATTTGCATCATCATCTTGGATTTTTTCTGGCACCTCGCAAATCTTTACAATCTTATCAAATTAAGGGGCAGCCTAGAGAATCTTCTCCTTATGACTTTAAATTCATCTCGGTAATTGGCCCCGTAATCCTCAATGTGATCCTTGTGCTTGAATTTTCTATTAGCTTGTTTTTGAGCCTTGCCATAGGGATCAAAATTATCTCTATTTGTGTGAGAGTACATTTCAAATTGTGCCATCTCCTTTTCATAATATTGGGCACTCTGGATAGATGGACAGGCCTCTAGGGTTCCAATCCTTAATGAAAACTTTGCTCCCAATCCCTTCTTATGTAGATCCTTTTGTAAAATTTCCTCAAAAGCTACCATTTGCTTTGTTATCTCCAATAATATAAGTTTATTGGTTGGATATCTGGGTAGTTTGAGTGGGACGGTAGGAGACCCTTGTATTTGGATGTATGTGAACCTCTAAAATTGAATAAACCATTGTCCATACTGCTTAATCAGATCCATTGGACTCTAACATGGAGAGCATCCTGTAGTAGCTTAGGAATGTACATAAAGAATGCATCATTTGATCTCTTGTAGTTATTTTTTTTATATTTAAATTGTGGGTAGATGTCCCATATTCTATATTTTCCCATAGTCCCTTTGCAACTAATACCTTTATACCTAGTTTTGCTTGCCAACATGTACACAAGGTATGAGGTCATGGTGAACCTGTTGGTCTCCTGTACACTCCTTAGTTGGGCATCCAAGTTATTGCTTATGATTTTATCCCAATGATAATGTTTTCCACCCATAATTTGTGTGATAGGGTAGAACATCCAAGTATGGAAAATATGAGCTTCTTCCACCCCCATTACTCTGCCCAGGAGAGTTATGACATCATGGTATTCCATCTTGAAATCACTTCTATGTAGTTGCTTAGGTAACTTGGAATAGTGTGGCTTTGGCTTGAGTATATAGGAGCTATTCATGATGTCTAGGTCCATGTTAGGATCTTCATCATAGAAATTTATAGCCTCTCTGATGTTTATCTCCTCAATTAGCTTGTGATGTGAGGCAATGTTGAACACTCCTGAAATAGACTCCTCTGTAAGATTGGCCAAAACTCTTCCTTGTGGCCCAACTATGATCCTTTTGTTTGATTCATAATGCTTTGTACATTCTACTACTAATTCAGGGCACAATTGTGTTAGAGGGAACCCTACTACTTGAGCCAAACTAGTGTGAGTAAGTACTTGGGCCAATTGAGTGGGTGCATTGGCAAACATTCTCTATTGGAAGTCATCATAGTCCACATGACCCATGTTGGTATCTGCAATCTTTTCCCAAGTAGAAAAAATCTTGGACTTTGGCCATATTCCCTTGAAGTCATACTTCATCCTTTTAGCTCTCTTTCTTACTTCATCTTGTATTGTAGCAACTTTGGATTTGGAGGTCTTGTCAGGGCTAAATTCTTCCTGCATCTGTTAGAGAAAAGTATAATTACCCAAATAGAAATAGCAATACATCCTATTAACACATGGCAATAATTCAATCAAGTGTTAACATTTTCTAAAATGATTCCATTGAATGCAAACTATAATATCAGTATAAACCTTGAATACCAATGCAAAGCAGAAAATTCACTCAATGAGATCTCACCAATAGATTACTCAAGAACATACAAGTGAATCTCATTTTAAACATACAAATTACTCAAAATTCAGTAATGAATGTCATACAACCTCATGTCCATGCTCAGTTATTATTAAATTTTGAGGTTTGAAGGCTTTTGGGAAAGCTTGGGGAATCCACCTAGGGTCAAATTTTCTGGCCAAACTGAGGCTTGGGTAATCTAAGCTAGCTCAGATTTCCCAGGCTTGGCTTAAAGTGCATTTTGACTTGCATCCAAAGGCATTTCACAAGGTGAGAATTACATGAAATAATGATACTCATGCAAGAACCAATTGTTCTAAGATCACATTCAAAATGATTTTCATTAAATCTCATATCATTACGTGCATTGATGATTTGAAGTTCAAAGGATTTAGAAAATTCTAGGAGGCTCAGATTCTTTGAACAGATTGGGGTTTGGTAAATCCAACCCAACTAGAAATCATCGAAGACTTGTCATGTTCAAAAATTCACTATGTGTTGGACTTTAGGTTTTTGAAACTGGGAAGGACTCAAAAAATCTGAGGGGAGCCAGATTTTCTAAGCAGACTAAGGCTCGAAAAATCTGAGCTACCTTGGAATCACCAAACATTTGGATTATGCACAAAATTTTGTTAAGTGTTGCCTATTTCGCGTTTAAAAGATGAAAGGATAAATCACCACTAATGCAAGGGTTGAATTGATGCTATTTCCTTATGATGATTCAAGCTAAACATTTTGCACAAAAATCCCCTAATCATCACTTACCTCATTCAACGAATCCGCAATCTCCAACAAGGGTTCCCAAGAACTAGGGTTTCAAAATTGAATGTTAACACAAAATAACACCCCTAGAATCTAAATATGAGCAAGGTATGTGCAAGATCACGGTGGGCCAAAAAGTGGCGATATGATAGGCATGTGTAGGGTATGTGGCTACCGACTTCTTTTTTACCCAAAATTGATGAAATGAAAAGGGTTTTTAAAGGAGATTCTTAGCCTTCCACCAGTATAAATTATGCTTACTTTGAATTTAATAAATTATTATTATTCATTTTCTATTTAAATTACGACTAAAGTCCTGATTGATAGGCTGATTGAAAAACATCTATAGATTTCAAACGGTATCACATTTTTTGAATCTGAAACATGCGTCACATTCTATGCTTCACATACTATAGGATTAAAAAAAAAAGAAATGAATTTCATGAAGTTTTGACCAAGTTAAGGTGGCTAGACGTACAAGTTTTTATATTTTTTAAAAGTTGTAATAAAAATTCATAATTAATTATTTACTTGAAAAAAAATTACAAAAAAATTATGCATCACATCGGCACATGAGTCCTCTACTTATATCTAAAATATTATAAAAAAATATTATTATTCTATTGTGGTTATGGTGGTCAGACAAACACCTACTTCTTATTTTTCCCTGAAATTTAGTACTACTGCATTGAAATTTCAAATTTTCACCAAATAGATTTTATTTATTTTATTCAAATTTTTACGTCAAGTTGCCTAACTCTGATTTTTCTAAATTTTTTGCCACTTAAGGGCCTATTTTTTCCATGATGATCCTGCACATACCCAACACGAAGGCACAATCAAAAGGAGCGTATTGCTAATAGACCTTTCCAAACCCTAACATTTCATTCAAATCAATGTACCAATCCCGAACCGCTTGCATGCAATCTAAAGTAATGAAAAAAAACCTAAATGATTATGGTGGAGTGATAGATGGATTGATTCAAACCTTTATGCAATAATCAATGTGTACTCTACAAGAAACCCCTTTTATCCATCATGAAATGCGCTCAAATTACCACAAAGACAAAGGATGATTATCACTCACCTCTGAATGAAGTGCAAGAAAGCAAAGAAATCAAATGGAAGCCTGGAGAGATCCACAACGATGACCAATCAACCAATTCCTCAGTCACATGACACGTTGGATGGGACACCTAAAAGCTCCTCTCAATTTCAAATGCACATACAATGTCGAATAACCAAAATGTATAACGGGCTCCAAATATATTACCTATTTCATCTCATAAATGAATACCATAAATGTGTGAGAGGACACCTAAAAGCTCGAGGATATAAAGAGAGTCTGGACTCAGAAAATCTGAGGTAGCTCAGAATTTCTAGTTGGACTAAGGTTTGGGTAATTCGAGCTACCTCAGATTTACCGAGCATGTTCGACACTTAGCTAATTTCACCCCTTGAGCTAAAATATTGAATTGAAGTTGACCTTCCAAGAGCTAGCATGTTATGATGATGTTGCAATAAGACACCTCAAGTGTAGATAAAACCTTAAGTACCTGGGTGAAACAAAATCAAGACCAAGGGACCTATCCCTTAAGGGGAAAAGGTTAGGACTCTAAAGCAAACAAGCAAACAAAACAAGACAAGAAAAGAGGGCCCCTACTTTCAGCAGGGCATGTGTGCGAAAACTGCACAACACATCCTTCACGCATTTCACAAGTGATCAAGGTCATTCAAAGGTACATTTATCAAAGTTTTATTGCAACAGTCAAGATCTATTTTTCATATCAAAGTCTTCTTGCATCATGCATGTTTTTGGAGCTAACATTGTGATGTAGGTTTCATGATCAAATCAAGCATTCAGAGCACTATTTCAAGCAAGATTCAAAGTTCAAGATCCACATCCATTGAGGCCATTTCATGCAAGTTGCAGATCTATATTCCAAGGTTTATTCAAGGGTTTGTTGAGTGGTAACATAGCTTTGTTCATTCTTCATTCCCTCTTTCATGCTTTTATTCATTTCAAGGTTTGATTACCAAAATGGAGTTTGACCAAGGCAAACTCCCATTTACCAAAAATAAACATTTTTTCTCTCTCATGTTGTGTTTGCAAATCTAGGTGGAAGAGAGCTTGAAGATCTCTTGAAGAGAAAATTTGAAGAAGTTGACAAAGTTGCAAAAGTTGTCATAATTGTTGTCATCTCACAATAACTCATCTACAAAAGTTATTTCTGACATTTTGACATTGCCACTTGGAAAAATTGGAAGATCTAGATATGTATCAGAGGCTCTCGAAAGTTGTAGAAAAACCCTAACAGTGGACCCATTCGCCTCTGGGTGAATGAGTCCTAGTCAGCCTTCAAAAACCTACTTTTGGTGACTAGTCAACACAGTTATGCCCTTATTAGATCTGTAATTTAACTTTTGGTTTTGCTTATTGTGAGTTTAATATTTCTATTTTAAGTTTAATTTGGCATGGTTGGGTTGATTTTCTATTTTCAATCTTTCTCCAAAAATTTTCTGGTGAACCTGACCCCCATCCTTCAGTCATAAGGAAATCTATAGATTCCCACTTTGAGTTTACTCACCTAAGGGTTGTAAGTCAATTCTTTGTGTGGATCTCATTTCCTAATGAAAAAAGGAAAATAGGTCCATCATACCCCTATTTTGATCCCCAACCTATTTTTCTTTATTTTAGTAATTCTCTTTTATTTTTGTATGACCCCATTGGAATACCCAATTGTTTTACCATTTTTATGGTGCAAATATTTAAGCCTACCCCACCATCTATCATGACTATTTTGATTTTATTCTTGTGAATGTATAATTCTAGATATAACACTTGGTTATGGTATGAAGTAGTAGGAAGGTCCTTTTTTGTGAATATGAGATGATGATTTTATGTGAGGTGTCCTACAATGGCTTGAAATTGTTCAATATCTATATTGGTAGGTACAAATGATGTCTAAAGTTCTTTTTCAAGAGCTTCCTTCTGTGCGAGAGATATGTGGAGGAGTTCTATGATGAGAATTTAGGATGGAATTTTATATAGTTTATATAAGGTTGTACTTAAATGATAAATGGGGTGCTTGTGGAGCTCCTTGGAGAGTGATGTTTCCACATAGTGTAGTAACCACACATTTAGAAGTCTTGTTTGAGAAGGTGATAGTGGCAATTCGTTTATCAGTTTCTTAAATATGTCAAACTATGAAATCATATGCATATTTAACATTATTATAACTCTTTCCTTTACTAGAGTTATTTTTATTTCCATGGTCAATTATTGGATCCTTGTAGAATTTCCAAGATGATCCTTAATGTTTACATCCCCTTTATCAATAAGATATTGGATGATATTTTTCAATTTCATGTAGTTAGTTGTCTTGTGACCTTTTATTCTATGGTACTCACAATAGTTATTTTGATTGTACCATGAGGTTTTGAATTGTGGTTAATCATACCTTCTTATCTCTTCAAGCTTAATGAGATTTTTTTGGATTATTTTTCAATATGAATTCAATAACATCTCCTAGGGGAGAGTATTTTCATCTAGGACTATTTTTTTGTTTTGGTTCTCCCATTGAGAGGTTTATGTTTGGTTTTTTTTTACGTGTTAGGTGGCGGTTGTATATTTTACATAAGATTAGCATACACTACACCATAATTAGTAACTTTCTTATTCTTGGACCATAGGTGAGGTGTATCATTCGAGTGTGAGGCATGGTCTTTGCTTTCTTTGTAAATTTTCACAAGTCCTTTTCTAATGAGGTATTTTTTAATAGTGATCCCTTTCTCCATGATCTCATCAAATGTGTTATTGCATTTCGCTTGTTGGGGGAAAATCATTTATTAATTGATATTTTGGAAAAAAATCTTATGAGTTGTTTTTTTGGTATGGGCCATGGGAATTTTCTCACCATATTCCTCTAACATTGTAGGAAAGAAGCAAATGATTCTCCATTTTGGGTGTTGCATAAATCAGCCATAGATATCCCATGTTCAATGTTTTTGATAAAATAAGAAACATTTATAGGGCATTGGACCCAAAAAAAAATGCCCAATAGGGCATAAATTTCAACAAAAAATAAATAGAGTCAAAGGACTCTAGCCAAAGACAACTAACATACAACTAACCATTAGTAGATGAAAGTTTTTTAAGCATAAAAAAAAGAAGAAGCACCAAACTACATAGCAAGCTTCTCCCAATGCTCCTTGAGGAAATTAAAGAGGTCACAATTATAAGATCTTGTGCTTGCACCTTTATAATTTTTAATGTTGTAAAAGAAGTGAGTAATGAATCTTTTGGCTAGTTTATAGAATGTATTAATACCATGTTGTAAATGAGAGAACCCTTATATTGCTTGTACTTCCAAACTTAAAGGAAAGAGGCACATCAAATATTTTTCATTATAATCTACCTCTAGGGAAGCTACGTAGAATTCCAATATATGTTCTTATGGATTACCTCTTCCCTTATACTTGTCAAATTTTGGCATTTTAAAGTTTCAGGGGAAGAGAACCAAAGGTATTGTTTGATCAAATGGATAAGGAAATATATCCTCAAGTTTATATTTTTTCTTTGTATGTCCTAATTCCATGTTAGTTATCTTCTTATTAAAGCTTTGTATTTGTGATGCTAAGTCATTTTTTGTGTCAATTGGTGGTGGATTTGAGGTAATATATGTTTGATGTTGCGGGATAGTTGATGAGTTAAATGAAGGAATTTGATTTTGTGGAATGGTTTTTTGTTGTGATATATTGAAAGAATTGTATGAGAAGTTATGGGATTGAGCTATATGTGTATTTATGGGGATGATAAATGGAATGGATTGAGAATGAAATTGTGATGGATTTGGAATGCTTGTATTTATAGGTATGTTAGATATGGAAGAGTGATTTGGGATATTGAATGAGGAAATTTGTGAATTGTTTAGAATGTTAAGTGTGGAAAATTGGTTGGAATGATTTGGGTTGTGTGTGTTTGTGGATATGTTAGATGTTTGTGAAGTGAATGGAATATTTGTATAGACATTAGATGTGATAGGTTGTGAAACAAATACGTTATTTGTATGAATATTGGATGTGATGGGTTATGAAACAAAGGGAATATTGGTGTTATGGGGTATGGATGAATAAATTTGGTGATTATGAAGAGATATGGTCATGTGATTAGAGATAAAAGGACTTTGATAGAGTGGATTAACATATTTTTTGGAAAATAATATGGAATATGTGTCAATGGGGAGTATGGATGGTTGACATGATTGGCATAGGAGATTGAGGCATAGATGCATTGACATATTGAGATATGGGAATGCTTGCATTAGATGGGGTGATGAAATGATCTTTGTAAGGGCTTGTTCCCTAAGTGTGGGAATTTCAAAATATGAAGGTATTTTAGCACATTTTTGTGGTAGTGTAAGAAATTTTTTGTTTGGGTCTATAGAAAGAAAGTCATTGATTACCTTTATTACATTTGGGTCTTGTTGCAACTCTAATAATTTTTCTTCTATAAATTTGGTAGACTCATGTGTGATGTATTCTATCATAATATTTGATGAGGAAGGTCATGGTGTTTGATACTCATTCGAGTTGAGCAACCGAGGAGGCATGCCAAACTCAAGTTGTGTATCACCCATGGTGGTAATATTTGACTCAATTTGATTGGAATCCATGAGTTTATTAAGAACTTTTTGTAGGCATACAAATTTGAATACCTTTTGAGATGATAATGTAAGATGAAAATTGGGTGTTTGATATGGATGTATTATTTCTAACGAACTCTTTAAAACATACGTTTGTAGATTTGGACAAAGGATGTGTTGATTTTGGATAATTATCTTTTTTGTTTTTACTTGATGTAGGATAAAACCTCAATAAGTCAAAGTTAATCTAGATCGTCATATGGTGATAAATGCTAATATTTGGATGGTTTTCACTTTTACTAGACTAATGAGTCCAATAAATAGGATGAGAGTGGGTTTTCTAACTCATAATTAGCCAAGACTCCTAAGTAAATTTTCCTACAAATGATTTGTGCTAACTCAAATATCTACTTGAAATAGGAAACTTCTCAAGTAAAGAGATAATTTGGTGATAAATAATAGAAGATCTAGACCAAATTATGACTATTTTGGTTGTTGTATATTTGGATGCTTTATAATGATGAGAAGGATTTGTTTGTCTAGCCCTAGGATAGTAAATCTAAAGTCCAAAAAAGGATGATATGGGATGGATATGAATTATGATTTTCTGGTGGATGATGAATGGTAAATTTAGCTCAGATGTACTATAGTTCTTATGTCTCAAGTCTACTTGGTCAAAACACTATAAATTATACTTTTGGAGAATCGTAGAAACTTAGGCATAGGTTAAAAGTTTCACTATATTTATCAAAACTGCAATTATATATCTTATAATGAATAAACTATGTCTCAAAAGTGGAAAAGTATTTCTTAGATGTGGCAAAGTATGTCTTAGATGCAAAAAAGTATGTCTCAAAAGTGAAGCTCCACTAGGAAAATTCATAGGTTATCATATCAATATTACTCATGGATCAGATAAAAAATACCAATGTGCAATTATTTGAATCAAAAGTAGCAAATGATAACTCAAATGTGCTAAATAATATGTCAAATGTGCAATTCTATGTATCAAAAGTGCAACAATATGTCTAAAAGTGCAATTCTATATATAGATGCATGACAATATAAATGAAAAGTGCAATTATTCCTAGGAGATGCATAAACATCATATCAAAATTTAGAAGTGCTACAAGATACTTAGATGTGTATTTTTAGATTCAGAAGCGTAAATCTATGTAATTTAGTTGTAGATTTTTGTAAGTTTTGGAAAAACTATTTCATTTGGAAAGGGATAAAAAATAACATACACAATGGTTGATGACTTCCAAGGTAACAAGGTTGAATGGTATATATTGATATTGACAAAAAAAACTCCAAGCATATTAACAACATATTTTTTATTCAAGTAGGATTATCACACTAGTGTGGACCCAACCCAAAATACCATAGATTGCACATGCACATTCAATTCTCAAGAGGGGATAGATAGGGGTAAAATGGATCAAGGGCTCACCTTTTCCCTTTCTTTTGAAGTTTTCTATAACTTTGGTTAAAAGAAATCTATCTCTCCTCAAGGCGGTACATGTTGAGTATCTTCAGACATGATATAGTACCTTGCACCACACTAGGTTGAAATTCAATGGTCTTAGGCTTGCTAAAAATAATGTTTGTAGTGGTATTTGAGAACTGAGGGCCTATCTACATTCCTAAATCTAGGAGAATATCTCCTATCCTCTTCACCTACACTAGTATCGATGGATCAAGGGTCTCCAAGCTTGGCCAAACATGACTATAGCTCACTATTGAGGTACAGTTTTTTTCTCCCCGTTTATATATCCCACAAAAGAAATGGTTTATATTGACCTTGAGGTGATGAAATCCTCAAGAAGGTCCCCTAATAACAATGAAGATTGATACTAGTTCTTTTGATCCCCAATATTTCATGAACAACAAGGGGAGAGCATACACAACTAGTATAACCTTGGGTGAACAATAAAGAAAATAAAGTAAACTAAAAGGTTCTTTTGATCTTCAAGCTTACATAGCATAAGGAGAGAGATTACACACCTAAATTATACACAAACACAACATACATGTACATTTCTAAAACCCAAACAAAGTGTGCAACTAAGATGGAAAAATATTTCACTTTGCGCTACACCAAACCATGTCAATAGTCTCACTTTTAATTACTTCTTGTAGTGATTATCAATCTTCACCACTTGATTAGTTTCCAAAATCACACAAATGTTAGGTGAAAATAAAATCAAATTGACAAAATCAAAAGCACAATAGTAGATTTCAATAGCATCACAGTAGATATCAAATACACAATTATAACTATCAAAAGTACCAACTTACCTTTTAGATGCATTGTTGTGCTTCTCAAAAGCATTGTTCTATATATTGAATGTGCCACTTTGAGTCTCAAATGTGTTGATCTACATATCAAAAGTGAAACTCTTCACTTATACTTGCAATCATAGTTTGAAAAAAGAAATTTGTAAATTAATCTTGTAAAATAGTTAATAGTTTCAGAAATTCAATAGGGTTCAATTAAAAAATAATACATTTTATCAATAGTTAGTAAACCAAAAGCAATAAAATATGAAATCTGTTAAATTTGTGAAAATTATGCATGCAAGATCAAATATGTCATTGTGTGTCTCAAATGCACTAGTTTGCATATCAAAATCACCACTCCATGTCTTAGATTCACATAAATATGTATCAGAAGAATTGATCCCTATATTAGAAGTGCAATAGTGTGTTTTGAAATGCTACTCTTCAAATCAAAATTACCACTTTGGGTCGAAAGCATTGATCTATACCTACAACCTTAAAAATCACATGAACTCAAAGTAACTATTAAGTTCAAAGACTTGAGTTCCACTGGGAATTCTAGTATGTGAAGCCTAATAAATGTTATCAAATATGAAAGTAGGAATAATCAATAAAACCCAATTCAATAATAGATGACTACATCAATGTAAGTGTGCACATAATTTACATAAAGAAAATCAAATTAAACTAACAAATGCCGCCACAAAAATGTGTCTAACCTTAATCCATTATATGTGATGATATTATTGGTATAATAATATGTGGATTTATTTTATCTTCTAGCACAATGGTAATTCACAAAATGGATGCAAACATGGCTTGATTTCTCAAAATTTGTGGAGAGATTGAATGGTTAAATGATGGGTGTTTTATAGCTTTCACAAATACCTAATCAATGGTGTAGGATGATTGGAGATATCAATGGATGGGATTGGTTGAGAGATCATGATGAACATGTGCAAGTGGCATGTATCAAGATGAAGGGATAAGATGTGGAGTTAAGTGGTTGCATGGATGAGATGACTAATTGCATGAGTGAAGTGAAAGCAAGTGAAAGTGAACTAAAGTTGTCTTTTAGTCAATTCACTAAATTAGGAGATGAAAGAATATAAATATAATTATAAATAAATTTATTTAATTCATGTGCATGAAATGAAGGTATATGTAGAAAATAAATAAAATATTTATTTTATTTATTTTTAGAAGACTTTAAAGATAGAAAAGTCAAATTAAATAATTTATTTAATTTTAGAGGAAATATTAGCTAACTATAATTTTTAAAATTATAAAATTATGGTGGATGAGAAGAATGCATGAATTAATTAAATAAAAATTATGTAAGTAATGCACATAAGAGAGAATGACAATTTAATAATAATTAAAAATTATTTATTTAATTTTGATGATGAAAAGTGATAAAATAATTAAAGAATAAAAAATTATTTAGTTAATAGTGATGAATAGATTGATAAGAGAAGGTGGCAAGAAGATGATGATGGTTTAAATGAAATACATTAGTCATTTCTAGGTGGTTACATATTCTTCTATTGTACAAGTTTCATAGCCAATATCATCAAGGATCAAAGGATAGGAATTCATAAAGTATAAAAACACCTTGCAATTCTTGATAAATGTATGAAAGTAGTAACAAAAAAGAGATTCATAAGGATCCATGATCGAACAATAATTTATAGTCAAAGGTTAGGTGAATACAAATCAAATATGCATCAATAATAAAGTTCCAAACCTTTATCAAAGTAGAAAATAAGACACAAAGGTGGAACTAAACACTAATTAGATTTGAAATAGAATTGCATGAAAGTCTAGTTCACAAATTTATGTAACAAAAACAAATGCTTTCATTATAATCTACCTAGATAAAATAATTAGACAATAATAAGATGCTAGGATTTAGAGCTAGGACTAATAATTGATAATGCACTAAATATTGAAATCAATGTGATAATATAATACATCAAAATAAATATACTTAACTCTAGATCCAATGATGAAAAATACTATGAGAAATGTTAGAAATCAATTTTTCATAGAACCATAAATTTAGCCCTTGACAAACAACTAAACTTGAACTAGAAAATTGACAAAAATATACTCTAATTCAAATCTACACCTATAAATTCAAACTCAACACTTATGCAAGTGAACCTAGTGTTTAGAAATAAATTTCTCTTAGATCTATTTTGTTTGAAATCTAATAAGTAGAATTTATTGTCTTGCCTTATTGTACATATGTTTTAAGTAGAGTGGTGTCTATAAACATGATTTAGAAATTAAGAGTCAGTTTTTCTTTAGTCATACTCTAGGCGAACCAATTTAATAGACGTGGAACTACTCATTATATACAAACATGCTCTTTTATGATAATCTTAGATTATCTAAATGAATTAGGTTTAATCCTTAGATGAACCATCATATGTGCAAACTCAATAAGTTGTACTTTAGTCATATTATAATGGCTAATAAGAAATGAAAACATTGGTCCAAATTAACAATTTCAAATCTAAAAGCTTGCAATTCCAATCTGCACATGTAAAAATGAACTAGAAAGACAAAAAACTAGCTATAAAATCAGATCTAAACTTCTAAAATGACCCATGATGAAAATAAATTAAAATAAGATTATTAATCACTTCAACAAAAAAATATACCATCCAACACACTAATTAATACATAATAATAATCAAATTGAAAAAACATAAAGAAAGGAAACATGACTATGTGATTTCCACTAAAACGTTGGAGTCTTAAAAAAAAAATCAATCTATTAATACTAAGTAGAATCAATTGTGTTGGAAAGCTGGTTTGCATGATTTAAATTTCCTTAAAGAATTAAAAAAGAAAAGAAATATATAGCCAAGCCTTATCTTGAATTTTGTCTTTGAGTAAAATGATTTGTAAGGGTATGGTTGGCCGTTTCTAGAGATTATGTGGTCCTTCCCTTTTTTGTCTTATCGATTGTTCTTTCTTAGCTTCATACGATGTCATCATTTGGCTTATTCAACCCTTGTCTATTCTCCTAAAGAGTGCCTTATTTGTGTTATTTTTGGCTTATTCAACCTTTGTCTATTCTCCTAAAGAATGCCTCATTTTGTCATCTTTTGTATATTGTTTTTCTCTCAGTGATGTAATATAATTATTTTTATATTGAGTACTCAATTACTATATAATGTAGAATGCTAAGGACCACCCATGTCCCTTGGGATGCCATTTCATTGATAGAATCTCGTGGAGAAGCAACACATGGGAGGAAGTACCCCCACACGAACAAAATATGGGCTTTTAAAAGAAATATTAATAAAATTTTAAATACTGACCTCTGATTTTTTCTTGCCCCCTTATAGGTTTTTATAGTTTTTTTTTTATAATTTGTTGGTATTGCAATTATAAATTAATTTGATATTTATTAGTTAAGAGTTAGAGATTTGAAGGATATTCAATTTTTTATAGTTGTCTGGGGCACGATTTTAACTTCATTTTTTTTAGTGTATTTATAAGAGATTTGAGTCTTGGTAAATGGTGAAGTCAAGAAGCATATCATTGTCATCATCAATTGTCCTCAACCAATTGAACTCAAAGCCTTTGGTTGTCCTTATGTTTAAATAAACTCGCCTTACGTAAATATATTAGGTAAATTAATTAAACCAAAATGAATAAGAAATCAAATTTAAGATAAAGAATTTGGGTTGGTTATGTTACTAGAACAAGTGTATGAAGTTTAAATGAATAAAATAGTGGTACTTAATTCTATGTTCAATGTTGATTTGATCGTGATAGATATTGTCAATTGATTTGTTAATGTGTTAGAAAATTAGGACCAGATCAAATGACTACCTCAAAATAGATAAAATTGTTTTGTATTGCTCTAGTTCACTTTTGTAGCTACATAACTAACCATTATCCATCTGGACTTGAACCTCACTAGTAGATTTAAACTTACTTATTTTGATGTTAGAAATTTGTTTGACTTGATGCTTCCAACTAGTGTATGGAAAGGGGTGGTGTTAATAGACATTGTTTAAGAATTTTTTTATGCTAATATTGTTCTCCTTTGGTCAAACTCATGTTATTAAGTCAATGGTATGGAATAATGATTGAAGACAACAAGGAATCATGTAATATACCTATACATGTTTAACTACTTATGTATTGTTGATGCTACGATCTTATGATGATGCATCGTATAACAAATCTCTTTAATAATTTTAGGATGTGTTATAATGATTTAGAGTTTCTCCATTTATATAACACCTTAGTATGTAATGTTAATTTTTTGTCTTTTAGTTAGCTCATAATGGCTAGATGGAAAATGAGAACATGGGCCATATTTAAAATTTTAAGTATAAAAGTCCAAGGTCATTTTTACACTTCCTATAGAAATGACCCAAGTTAAGAATGGATAAAACGAAGAATCAAGACTAGTCCCTTGGCATGTGTGATGATCAAACTAGGTTAGGAATAGGCTCTTTACCAAATTCTATTAAAAGATGCATTATTTTACACACTTGTCACTACAATGGGGAAAACCATGTCAAAGTGTATACAAAATAAGGGGGAAATGTGGGGTCTACATTTCTTCACTTTGATGTTTTATCCCTCTTTGACTTGCTTGTGAACTACTATTAAGATGCATATCAAAGTAAAATAATAGTTCAACATGAAAGTAAATATCCATTTATACTCAAAATAGGATATAGATAAGGATATCAATATGGTATATTTTTTGCCATGAGTGCTCCATGTTGAAACTTCCCAACATAGAAGAAAAATTTCTAGTGAGTATCATATGTCAAGCATATAAATAGGCATAAATTAAAATATTAAAAATTATCTACAAACAAAAATAAAAAGAAAAAAAGTAAAGTGACTCCACCTAGAATAGAAATAAGAGCTCTTCCTTGAATAAAAATAATAATAGGAATCTACTTGGTGCAAAAATAATAGCTTTACCTAGTACATAAATAGTCACCGTGAACATGACTTAAACATTGGAATCATTGTCATCAAAGAACATTAATGATAATTTATACCCCTCTAATTAGTTATATACAAATGATGCAAAGAATTGGAGAAGAGAAAGGGATATGAACAAGATTGGAAAAAAATAAAGATATCATCATATGATAAACATGTAACAACATAGTAAGATGTGGTCATGGAAAAATGTGACAAGGTTCCCCCAATGAGTGGAAATAACATGCTAAAGGCCATGAATACTAGATAAGGAACATGTAAGTATAGAAATATAAAATATCATTAGGATAAGAATTGATAATGTGTAATTCTTATAAATATGTGACCATAAGATGAAACATGATAATCATGAGATGTCATCATGGTAAGTATAAGTGAACATGTAATCATCATAAGATAAATTTATACATATGATCAAGTATGGTAATAATAATTATGTTGACAGTTGTAACTATACTATAGTTGCAAGGGATGGGATGTAATGGTGTGAGCATGTTAACAAAACTATTAAAGAGCTGACATATATTTAATAGAACTATAAAATAATTCTTAAGTAGATAAAATAAAATAAAATAACTCTTTATTAAATATAGCTCTTCAAATAAAAATAAACATTATAACAAAATAAATTAATTTTAAATAATTCTAAAATAAAATAAAATAACTCTTAAATAAATATAATAACTCAAGATTGATATCTCTCACTATTTTTTAAGTAAATGTGTTTAAGATATCTATAGTAGTATGTAATGAGTATAAGAATGTCAATCATATGATGAACATGTGATTATAACATCATCAAAGTAAAATAAAATAGCATAATGGAGATTCTCTCAAGTGGGGGATCACAACATGGAAGAAACATGTGATAAGACATAAGACATAATATTGAAGCTTCAATGAGAACAAAAAATATAAGAATATGAAAAAGTGAAAAGGGGAAATGAGATAATTGAAGATGTAATGAAGGAAGTTGACCAAAAAGTATGGAATAATAATATATGAATAAATGGAATAAGGAGAATAAGCTGTCTTTAAGAAAAAATGAATGATGAAAATGGTTGTTGATTTCCCCATTCTATATATTGTCTCAAGCCTATAGGAATAACAAAAAAGAAAAAAGATTTAAACAATGTGCATATGTAAAAAATAAATAATGATCTACACAACACATGTTCCAATTCATTTATGTCAATATGCATCACTAAATGTGTCCTTGCATTATCCACATGTTGACTAAAAATATGAACATAACACAAACATAAAAATAAGGAAATCACCACAAATCTTATAAATAATATCTCACCCAATTATGTTGGAGTCATCTTCACCTTCAAGAGAATAGATCTTTACATTGACACTCAATTATTGAATTCCCTTCTAATGTAACCAAATTTTCATCTTGTTTCTCAATTGGGATAGTAGAATAAGTATCTAGAATTATATGATACGAACTTGATGTTAAAATATTATAATTATTATATAGACAATATGAGGACTTCAAAGTGAAATATTCTATGAAATTGCATTAAGATCCATAAATGAAGAGTATGGAATACCCCTCTTTGATCGATCTTTTGTGCTAGAATGAATTGGGGTTATAGGCATTTTAACATACATTGATTTATGGTATTGAATGTGAATTGGTAATATGATTTATTATTAGTGGCATGTGAATACTTGTAATAAAAAATTAACTATGTAATCATTAAAATAATAAATAAATTTATTATTTCATTAAAAGTGAAATATTCTATGAAATTGCATTAAGATCCATAAATGAAGAGTATGGAACACCCCTCTTTGATTGATCTTTTGTGCTAGAGTGAATTGGAGTTATAGGCATTTTAACATACATTGATTTATGGTATTGAATATGAATTGGTCATATGATTTATTATTAGAGGCATGTGAATACTTGTAATAAAAAATTAATTATGTAATCATTAAAATAATAAATAAATTTATTATTTAATTAAAAGTGAAATATTCTATGAAATTGCATTAAGATCCATAAATGAAGAGTATGGAACACCCCTCTTTGATCGATCTTTTGTGCTAGAGTGAATTAGAGTTATAAGCATTTTAACATACATTGATTTATGGTATTGAATGTGAATTGGTCATATGATTTATTATTAGTGGCATGTGAATACTTGTAATAAAAAATTAATTATGTAATCATTAAAATAATAAATAAATTTATTATGATTGTTATATAAACATTTTAATCCTAATAGTAACATTATTTTCCATAAATGGCATCAAGTAGGTGGTGCAGGTTGGGTAGGAGTGGTAAATTTGAATCCTCTGAGGGAATTAAGGATTTTGAGGATGATGGTGAGGTGGATGGACATTGTGTCCCGCCTAGGCTTCTTCTGCCTCGTGCTTTGGATGTATTTGTTGGTGTTCATTCTACAGTGGATGGTGTTTCTCAAAGGCTTCTTTGCGGAGGGCCTCTTTTCGAGTGTTCTAGTGGACCCTCTTGCTATCTAAGGATGGAGGAGGGTGTTCTTCTAGGCTATGCCTTTGATCTGAATGATGAGGTTGAGGAGAGAGTTGATGTCGAGCTCGATTTTTCTGCTTGGTGTCTCTCACATTTTTCCCTTTACTGCTCTTGGAGTGTGTTTATTGATGGATTTCCTTCCATGCGGTTTTGGTGTTGGATTTTCTTGCGTTCTCTCAAGTTGTTCAGCCTTCATGCTGGGAAGAGATTGTGCTTCATGCAGGGGTTTCCTGTATCTGCTTGTGTGGTGTCGGGTGTGGTGTTGGGTGTTCTTACTGGGGGCTTGTTGGAGGAGATTGGTGGCCTTATCTCAAACCCTGACTGGCATGTAGGGTTGGAAGTGGTTTTTTCTTATGGCACCTCCTCTCCTCTTTCACCTTTTGTTGGCTTTCCTATCTCTCTCTGGTTTTTCTCGGGTTCTTTTGCCTCTGTGAGGTTGTTTTCATTGTTTGGGGTTGTGGCTATTGGTTTTCCTCTGGTGGAGTTGTTTATGGAAAGTTCTTGGCATGTTTTAGATCCTGACCGACATGTAGGGTTGGAGGTTGTTATTCATTGTCTTGTCAACTCTCCACTCTCTTTGTTTAGAGGTTTGCATTGCCTTTCCCTTCCTCTTTTTGGACCCTTGGTCTCTTCTTTGGTGCAGGTTTCTACCTCTATGAGGGTGCTTTCATTGCTTGGGGTTGAGGTTGTCGTTCTACCTCTAGTGGAGTTGTTTGTAGTTAGTTTTTGGATGTTTCAAACCCTAACTGACATGTAGGGTTGGAGGTTGTTATTCACTGTCTTTCCAACTCTCTACTTTCTCTACTTGTAGGCTTTCATTGCCTTATCCTTCTTTTTTCAGGCCCCTTTGTCTTTTTGTTGTTTATGTTTCTTGGATGGCTGAAGTGGTTGTTGGTCTTAGTGGATGCCAAGGTTCTCTTGGGTTGCTAGTTTTGTTTATTGGTTTCTTTGTTCCTCCCCGCTTGGGTCCTTTTACTCATTTTTTAGGTTGGGGATTTTTTGGCTCTAAGTGTTGAGTTTTCTCTTTTGTGGTTGTGGCTTAGCTAGGTTGTTTTTATCTCGGGTTGCTCCAAATTGGTTGGATGGTTTTCTGTTGGAATTTTGGGTCCTCATGTCTATGATCTAGGTTGGGATTGTGCTACTAGTGGAGGAGTGCTCTATTTTTTTGTCTCTGCTCTAGTCTTCTTCTTTTCCAAAGGAGGTTTTGGTGCTCTCTACTATGGGTGTAGTTGCTTCCTATCGGTTTTTTCAGCTATGGTCTTCTTTGGAGGTGGAGACTGCTTCTTTGGAGGTGAAGCCCTCTTCTATTGATGTGAAGAGGTGGGCTATGGATCAGGTGGGAAGGTCTATTTTCTATGGTTTTGGGCTTCATTTCTTCCTCTCCTATAGAGGGGAGCCCCTTCCTATTGAGGTGGAGGTCGGGTTGGTGTTGTGAGTTGACTAGTACGGTGTCTGTGAGAATTTTTAGTGTTTCTCCTTGATTCCTAACCCTCCTATTGAGGTGGGGATTTTGGTTTCGTTGGATGGTGTTGTCAAGTGTTATGCTATTGTCTGGTTGGTTCTGACCGATGGTTACCTGGCTATCCCTAGTTGTTCACTATTGGTTGGTGCTAGTAAGTGGTGTGCTACAGTCTGGTTGATTCAGGTTGATGGTTTCCTAACCGTCTCAATTTATTCTTGGATTCAAATTCCTTTGTAATTCCTGGTTACTTTGGGTTCAAGGTTCCCGTTAAAACCTTTCTTTTGTTGCAGATTTAAGCTTTCATGCTAATCATTCTTAATTTGCTTATGGGTTGTTTTTGGTTGTCTATGTTGTACTCTATTGTAGCTTGGTCTCTTTGTGTGGGTTTTGGGTCCCCGTCAAAACCTATTTGTTAATGGTTTTGGGTCCATTCAAAACCTATTTTTCCCCATTAATCAAAACATTTTAATCCTAGTTATTAATTAAATAATAATACTACTAAGGATTAATGGTGAGTTTAAGTTGTGTACAAATAATTGGGGAAGTTAAAATAGGTATTAATACAAAAAGCTACCCCATATGATCCAATGGTGTGAATACCAAAAGATCAATTAAATAATCAATTAAGAAAAATTAATTAATTAATGTGATTAATAATAGATCATAAATAAGAATTTATTTTATTATTTATTATGGTTGAAAATAATTATTTATCTATGTGGGGTGATTGATATGTTTTCAGATAGAATTTGAATTAAATAATTAGTTATTAAAAATTTAAATTGAATATTTAAATTATAGTTAATTTTAGAATTTATAATCATATCAAAAATGATTATTTTAGCTTTATTGAGAAAGCAATGGATTAATTTTCGTAAACCTTAAGGTTAAAAGAAAAAATGTTTATATTTTTATTTCTTACTAGTAGATTTTATTAAATATTTCATGCATAATGAATTTTATTTTATTGGTTTTGAATCTAATTCTATTAATAATTTTATTTAGGATTATAAGAAAATAAGTTTGAGTTTCGAAGGAAATTAAGTGAATAGGAAGTCATTTTTCTTATATTTAAATTCTTATAATTTTTTTTATAGGTTGGTAAGTCAAAGTATAATAATTTGTTAGTAAATGTTTTATTTTGTTGGTTGTTTTCAATTAGTTGTAGGAAGAAGTTACTTTTGAATTTGGTAGCTTTATAAGCTAGTGTTAAATGAATTTGAAAGGGGTAAATATAGGTTTTTTGAGGGAAATTTTTTACATGGTTAAATATCTTTGTCAAGTAGACATGGATTCAAGGTAAGTAGCTTTGGTTAAACTTTGATTTATTTATTTGAATGGATGGTATACGATATTTTACTAAATTTGGATTAATTTTAATTATTAATTTAAAATTTATTTTGATTAATATTTCAAATATTTATCATTTTATTAAATTGACAAGCTTTTTTAACATAAAAAATTATAGTTTTTTGGTATTTTAAAAATTAACATATTTACTTATGATTAGGACCATCATGCTATCAAATATTTTTATAACAATATTACAAATAAAGTTAAATTTTTAATTGAATAATTGATTTGATAGAATTATTAGAAATTCATAAAATTGTGATAACTATCTCATTTTTCAACAAAATTGAAAAATTTAAAGTGTTTTAAAAATATGAGAATATGAGAAACAAAACCTAAAAAATAATTAAATATTTCTTACAAGACATGAGAGAAATCATCTTCTATTTTTCACATACAATAGTTTATTCTTTTGCACGTATCATTCTTAATTGTTCAACTAGACATTTACATTAAGTAACAGATTCTAGTGCCACAAAACAACCAAATCACTATGCCTTTTGATTATTTAGAGATATTTTTGTGACTAGCCTATCAATCATTCATTTTATATAATTACATATTTTCTCTATCTTACCAATTAGGTGTATATTTTATTTTCAACTACCTTAATATATAAGTTTAAAATACAAATTAAATATTAAAATTGATAATCTATTACATGCAACCTATAAGGACAATGCTTAAGAATTAAGAAAATATGTTAATCTCTTAAAATATAATTTTTATTTGATTAATATTAAAAGTTAATTCTTCTATAGTTTTGAATTAGTTTGGGCTAAAAATAAATGAAGAAAAAAAATAAACAATGAAATTTATCCATAAATATTGGTTGATATCTTATCTCTTTAAAGTTTGTACTTAATACTGTAGACACTTTAAAATGACTAATTCATTTTCATATTTTTATTTTATCATAATTTTTTATTTATATTAATTAAATAATTTTTAATTATTTAATTAATTTATCATTTTTCCTTCAACATTAATTTTGGTTTGTGCTATAATTAAATAATTTTTAAAATTTATTTAATCAACTAACACTCATCTCAAAGACTTTTGCTCTGCAACATCCTGCTCTGTAACTTCCCGTGCGTGCTATTCAAACTTTCATCCATGTTTGTAGGTTTTGGGGAGGCTTTTTCCTCCCCTCGGCCTAACCCCCCACCCGATACAGATAAGATTCGTGGCCCACATGAGGCACATGGGGATGTGACATTTGTGTCATGTGATTCCAATGCACTTTTTGGGTCTCCTACTAGTGGGGACAATGGCAACCTTAAGGGTGTTGACTCATCCAAGGAGTGCTGGAAGAATGTCCTTACGGGGACTAGAAATAATGCCCTTGAGACATTATGTCCTGAAATTGTTCAGACGAAGGAAGGAACAGAGCTTTGCCTACCTGACACGATCATGGATGAGGTTGCTTCTTCTCTACATCTTGCTTTGGTGGGGAGATTCTTGGCTTTTACGCTGACTATCGATATGGTCCGTAGATGGGCTAATGCTTGATGGAAGTTGAAGGGTAGTGTGACTGTCTCAACAATGCTTAGTGGTCTTTTCCTTTTCAAATTCATGGCAAAGGAGGATTTGATCTATGTTCTCTTAGGTACATGGGCTTATGGTAAACATTTTTTTGACTCTGGCTAAATGGAAGTCAGGGTTTGACTCATCTACTAAAATCACTCGTATGGCTCCTATTTGGGTTCGGTTATCGAGCCTCCTATTGGAATTTTGGGATGAAATGATTTTCCAGTGGATTGGTAATTCCTTTGGTAGTATTATGGTGGCATATGCAGTCACTCTAGCTAAATCCAGGTTAGTTTTTAATCATTTCTATGTTAATGTCTCCATTAACAAAGCCCTCCCCAACTTTATTACCCTCAAATCTAAGTGGGGAAAATGGGCTTAGGCCCTGGTCTATGAAAATGCCACCTTGTTTTGTCAAAATTTTGGCAAACAAGGCCATGTTATTTTGGACTGCAAGGTTATAACACCGAAGGAACCCTTATCTAAAGGGAAAAGCCCATCCCGTCCCTCTAATAAGGAAGAGACTCAGTTGGATCCCAACACCAGTAATGTGGGGGAGAGAATTAAAATCAATGAAATGGATGATTATCTGTTTACCGATGGATTGTATGAAATGATCAAATCCCCTGATCCTGGGGTTAAGTTCAAAACTAATAGTGAGGTTAAGAGGATTTCCCTAGATTCCTTGGAGGAAGGAGAACTCTCCCCTCTCAAGGATTTGGGTCTAGGGTCAGGTCCTTTTGCCTTTGAAGGTGAAGGTAAGGTTCATGAAATGATCAAATCCCCTGATCCTGGGGTTAAGTTCAAAACTAATAGTGAGGCTAAGAGGATTTCCCTAGATTCCTTGGAGGAAGGAGAACTCTCCCCTCTCAAGGATTTGGGTCTGGGGTCAGGTCCTTTTGCCTTTGAAGGTGAAGGTAAGGTTCTCATGTCTCCTTTGTCCTCTACTCGCATGAACTTGGGGAACAAGAATTTGGGTGTTGTTGTTGTCGACCAACCTCTGTGTGTGGCTATGATGGATTCTGCTATTACTACCCTGTAGAAGGTGGAGTCTGGGTTGGTTACCCCTACAAAGCCCAACATGGAGGTTGATGCCTCATGCATCTTCTCTTTCTAGTAGGATGGCGTGGAGGATTGTGTTGGGGAAGTAACCAAATCTATCATTGTCACTCCCAACACCAAGTCCTTGTCCTCTAAATATCAGGTTGATGGGGATAACTTGGAGGACTGGAAAACTCAAAAGAGGAAAACAAGAACCAAGAAAGTGGATGTGGGAACTGATAATAGAGTTGGAAGACCTTCAGAGAGACTTTCAAGGCATAAAGCCATAGCCAGGGATATTTCCAGTGGTTGGCAATCAACCCTTGATTCTACCCATCGTAATAAAAAATGTTCCTTTCATGGAACATGTGGGGACTGAATAGTCCTCAGAAATAGTTTTCCCTAAGACAATACATTGTTGACCTTAAAATCGATGTCATTTTGTTGCAGGAGGTTAAAATGACTTACCAGAATTTCTCTTTAATTGCTAACAAAATCTGGTCGGGCTCCAGTTTATTCTATAGTAAGGTAGATGGTGCCTCAGGTGGTATTGCCACTATGTGGAATTCTACTAAATTTGATGGGGAAGCCTTTGTGTTCTCTCATAATTACCTTGTTGTGACCCTCAAAGATGACAATCACACATGGCACCTGTTCAACATCTACACCCCCAATACTCGAGGAGGAAGAAAGAGTATGTGGGAGGAAGTTTTTTCTTTAATCTCGATTGACAAAAATGCCTTACATATGGTGGCAGGGGACTTTAACTCCCCTTTTTTCCCTTCGAAAAAGCTTGGTGGCCTTATGGACTACACTGACAACATGATTGATCTATCAAACTTCATCAACAAGTTTGGGTTGTTCAATTTGGAGTTACTGGGAAACCCTTTCACTTGGTCTAACAATAGGAAAGGTAACCACCTTATTCAGGTTTTTCTAGATAGGGTTCTGGTATTGGTGGGTTGGGACTTGGGGTGCAATGCTACTCTTAATTCCCTCCCTAGAATTGTTTCTGACCATAGCCCAATTCTTCTCCATTCAATAAACAAGTCATTCTTTGGCCCTCACCCCTTCAGATTTGAAATTATGTGGATGACACATTAGGATTTCAAAAATCATATTGAGAATTGGTGGAGCTATTTGGTTCAAGGATCTACTATGTACAAAATTTCCAAAAAACTTGATCTTATTAAAAAGGAAGTTAAAGGATGGTCTAAAGCTACCTTTGGTGACATCTTTAAGACTAAAAAGATGATTGGGGACAAACTTGAGGGTGTTCAAAATCTTATGGCTAAGGGCTTTCTCCTTCAACTTTTGCAAGAGGAGGAGGAAAATTGGAGGAGGAAATGGAAAGATATCTTAAAGAAATAGGAAACATATTGGAAGTAGAGATCTAGGGTTCAATGGTTGAAAGAGGGTGATAGGAATTCAGCCTTCTTCCACATAACGACTTGCAGGCATAAGAAAAGTAGCACCATTAAATGCCTGCTGAATGAAGACAACCAGGAGGTCACGAAGGTTGATAAAATTGGGGAAATAGTGGAACGCTACTTTAGACAAATCTACTTGGACACTGGTAGCTACCCCTCTGTTGATGTTTTGGGAAAACTTCTAAGCCCCCTCCCTTCTACCATCAGTGAGGAGGATAATTTACAACTTTGTGCCCATGTATCAGAGGAGGAAGTCAAGATGGTTGTGTTTGCTATGGGTGCCTATAAAGCCCTGGGGCCTGATGGTTTTCCCTTGACTTTCTTTCAAGAATACTAGGACATTTTCAGCTATGATTTAACCATGGCTTCCAAAGATTTTTTCAGAACCAGTAAAATGTTAATTTTTTTGAATAATACCTTCAATGTTTTAGTCCCTAAAACCTAGGAGCCGAAGTGTATGGCCGACTTCAGGCCTATAAGTCTTTGCAACACTATTTACAAGATCTTTGCCAAACCGTCTTAAGCCACTATTGGACAAGATTATCAATAGTTGCTAAAATGAATTCCTTCTAGGAAGACAAATCCTTGATGCTGCTATTATGACTCACGAAATAATCCACTCTATAGAGAAAAGTAAGAATCAAGGTATGGATTTTAAATTAAACATTTCTAAGGCTTATGATAGGGTCAGATGAAAATTTCTTTACTTGGTTCTTGCTAAATTTGGGTTCAATGATAAGGTGATTGGAATTGTTAGAGAATGTGTGGAATCAGTCCATTATTCTGTCTTGGTCAAAGGGATTCCTTGGGGTTTCTTTAAAGTGGGAAAATGCATTAGACAAGGTGACCCTCTATCACCTTATCTGTTTATTATGGTTGTTGAAGTCCTTAGTAGGAATTTTATATCCTTGCTACACACTGGGAAAATTCAGGGAATCAGAGTGGCCTCCACCCTCCCCCCTCTATTCTACAACAATTTGTGGATGACACCTTCCTTTTTGGAAAATCTTTTGTGGTTGAAGCTAGAGAATGGAAAGGCCTCCTTCATGAATATGCTAATGCCTCTGGGCAATGTATAAACTACAATAAAAGCAGTATTTATTTTTTCAACACTAAAGTTGATCTTCAAGCTAAGATATTATCTATACTGGGTTGTCAAAGTGCTACTCTTTTGGGGACTTACCTTGGTTTACCCCTCACTATGAAAGAGGTTACTCCCAGTTTTTGGAATAATATTTTAGAGAGAATATAAAAGAAGCTTGCTGGTTGGAAGGGTAAACTCCTTAGTAGTGTTGGAAAATTGCAACTACTCTTGGGCTCTCTCCAAGGGATCCCAGTCTACTTCCTTTCCCTCTTCAAAATTTCGGGTTCCATGGCAGAAAAACTGGAAAGAATCCAAAGATCCTTCCTTTGGATTGGTGTTGAAGAGAAAAAAGAGGCTAGCTCTTGTGAATTGGGACACTGTCTATCATCCTAAAAGCCAAGGGGGTCTTGGGATAAGAAAGATTACTAACTTGAATAAAGCCCTCATCACCAAGGTTGGTTGGAATCTTATGTTGGAAGAAGATGACTGGTACAACATAGTGAAGGCTAAGTATCTGAACCAGGGACACTTTTCTAGGGCCCTAGATTTGAATAGCCTCCCCTCTGGGTCAAAAATTTGGAACAATATTCTAAAATGTAGATCGCTTATGAAGGAAGGTATTAGATGGAAAATTAGAAATGGGAGATCAATAAGATTCTGGGAGGATAGTTGGATTGGGGGCAGAACCCTAGCTGACAGTAATTTCAATATTTTGTGGGAATATGCTAAGGAACACTTTGGTACTTATATTATGGATTATACTACACCCAGAGCCAAATGGAAAACACTGGAGCAGAGTTTTTTGGATAGACCCGATCTTCTCCCTAAGGTTGCTGAGCTCCAAGATCTTTTAAATAAGGTGAGACTTCCTCTCTTTCCTAAGGAGGACAAGGTTTTTTGGACAAAGAATTAGTCAGGGACCTTCTCAATTAAGTCTGCTTACCATCTATTGTTAAAGTTTGAAGGTAATGAGAATTGCTGGAAGAAAGTGTGGAACTCTCAGCTCATCCCCAAAATCAATTTCTTTTGGTGGGCCTCCATTCATGGAAAATTTTAACGATTGATAACCTTGTTAAAAGGGGTTTTCAATTTCCCAATAGGTGCACCCTCTGTAAATCAGATGAGGAGACAATCTCTCATCTCTTCATCCACTGTCAATTTGCTTCCCAAGTCTGGAAAAAAATCTTGTAGAAGCTCAACATCCAATGGGTGTTTGACAGGAATATTCAACAATTCATTCTCAATTGGAGGTGTCCATCTAAACACCCTCTAATTAGGAAACGTTGGAAACTTATTCCACCTCATATTCACTGGTTCCTATCGAAAGAAAGGAATAATAGGATTTTCAGAGAGAAAGAGAACAGTGTGGACAGTGTATTGATAATCCTTAAATAAACTCCTTTTAGATAACATTTTTGTCTGTAAGTGGAAGATCTCCAGCTGCCCCCCAACGGGCTAGGATAAAAATATGGCTAGAATTTGGAATTTTCCTAGTGACTTCCATAAGTTTGACAACTCCAAGAAGATTGTCAGAAACAACACGAAATGGAAAACTCCCAAACCACCCTGGTGTAAGTTGAATTTTGATGGGGCAGCCAGAGCTGGGAAAGCTGCTAGGGGTGGTATCATCAGAGATCATAATGGTTGTTTGGTTGCTACCTACTCAGGGAATCTGAAGGAACACATAAGTAATCAGGAGGAAAGTATGTTGCTCCTTTGGGGCCTCAAAGTTGTGTTGTCACTTGGCGTCAAGTCCCTGGAATTTGAGGGAGATTCACAACTGATTGTGGAAGCCATGAAAGGCACGATGGTGGCTAGATGGTCAATCCAAGGGATAATTGAAGACATTCACTCTCTTCTTACTAGCCTTGAGGAGTTCACCATTCAACATGTCTACAGAGAAGGAAATGCAGTTTCTGATAGTCTGGCAGTGACAGGTCTGGATCAGGAGGGTCTACGGTGTTGGAGGAAAGAAGACTCTTTGCCCCCATCTACTGTGGCACTTCTAAGAAATGATCTTAAATAAATTCATCATGTTTCCTAAAAAAATATTTTTGACCATGGTGTGGTATTTACTAACTTTTGTTAGTAAATTTGGTGAGAGTCTTTATTTAAATAACTAATCATTGTGCGGGAAGATTAATTGGAAGGATTTTCCACGTTCCACGTACTTCCTTTGTTGGATCACCGTTGGGACTTGTCATGATGATCCTAATGACCGATGGGGTCATTATTTTTTGAACCCCCTCTATTTTTGTGATAATCCTTTCAGCCTTGTAGATTTTGTTTGATTCTTTGAGCTGTCCGGATTTATTACCACTCTCATTTTTTATCGTGATTTGGACTTCTTGCACGAGGGAACTGCTAAGCCTACGTTGGATACAAGAAGTGCATTTGTTGCCATGTTTTAGTGTTTTACAAGTTACCTTTTGGTGACCACTTTTCTGCAGCCTTTTCCAAATTGGGTTTTTATTGCATTTGTTCTGCTAATTTTCTACCTTTCACTATTCTGGTTTTTTGTATCAATCGTGCTAGAGCTATGGGTGGTGACTAGGTACGTGTGGAGTTGGATAAATGTGATGAATGGAAGTCAGATGACACCATATGGCATATATGTAAGGAGGGTGGAATTTCCCAATTTATGGAATGCATGACTGGCCTTGATGAGGGCCTCTCCAAACAACTCCTCAAGTCTTGGGATGCCAGAAGGGTTACCATGGGGAGAATTTCCTTTGAATTTAATGAGGAGGTCATCGCTAAGGCCACAGGTCTTGCTTTGGATGGGCATACTTGGAAGAAAACCTCCAAAGTTTCTCACCAGACCAGCCTCAACCTGTTCTTTTGGGGTGATGAGAAACCTATCAAGCTACATGGGGGCTACAACCGCGAGGTGCTTCCTGAGCCATGGGATAAAATTTGCATGATGGTGATGAAGTAATTCACTCTTGAGGGGAGATACGGTGTGTATTACTATTATAATTTTAATTTCCTCAATCACCTCAGAAACCACCACAATATCTCCATTCCATTTGTTTCTCTTACATTCTCTTGAAAGTACTATGCTTGACGTGGTTGAAACCATGAACTCGAATAAAAATTTCACCATTCTCCATCAAGGGCTTATGTCCAGACTCTACCATTTCCACCTTTCCCTTTTCCCTCCTCATCCCATCATTGTTGAAGAGGCTCCCATCTCTTCTGCTCCTCTGTCTGCTAGCATTATGGACACCCCTGGCCCTAGTAAGAAAAAATGCATAAAAAACCTTGCTGTGAAAACCCCTCCACAGGACACATCCCCCTCTCAGGGGCCTGTGGTGAAGAAAAATGATAAAAAACGCATAGATCCCACCTTGAAAACTAAGACCAAAGCCTCTAAGAAAAAAAAATTTAGGCTTCAGCAAATTGACTCTGACATTGAGATCACCAAGGAGACTAGTACCCCTCACAGGTCTAGTAGAATGGTCATCAAGCAAGAAAAAGAGAAGAGTTTTAAGGAAGCCTCATAATCTGACAATGGGGATGTGAGTGAGATTAAGAGTAAGGAGGAAAATGATGTGGGGGAGGAGGCTCTTTTAGTTTCTGCTAGTAGCTCCTCCCATGTTTCTGAAAGCGTTAAAAGGGGCCCCTTGGGTCCCACTAGCATTAGAATTAAGGAGGTCAAATCTAGGGCCTTGAACATTGCTGAGGGAATGGATCCCATGGAGGAAACTTGTAGTAAACATGATACTGTTTGGGAGGAGGTTGACAACCTTGAAAAAAAAATGGAGAGTTTGAAGAAAAGATTGCAGGATGTTACGTGATTCGCGTTGAAGATAATGCACAGGTCCGCCACTACTTTATGTCTACTGCAGAAGGAAAAATCCATGAACAATGTGGATGATGACGCTATCAACAAGGAACTTCTTAAGTTCCTCACTGAAGATTGGGCTACCATAACTTTAATCAAGCCATGCAGCAGGAAGAAGGATTAGGTTCATGGGGGATTTGGTTTTTTGGCTGGTGCTAGCTGAAATGGCCTTCAATTTTGTTTAATTTTACTAAAGACATTGTTAATGCTTTTATGTTTCCTTATGATTTGTATGAGCCCTGGTGGTCTGTGGTTAATACTGCTTTAAATCATGTTTTCATGATGGACATAACTATTAGTTTTAGTTCTTGTGGTAGTTTTTGGATGTGTTTTTGATATGATTTGCTTAGGGTGATGGTTTGGTTTTTAGACCTACTGTTACTATGTTGTTAGTGTTACTCTGTTGTTGATGGCATGTGGTGCCTTGTATTAAAAGGACAACACCCTAGTTTTGCTGCTTTTTATATAAAAAACTAACACTCCTCTCAATAACTAAATAATTTAAAATAAATGTTTTATTTATTTCCCCAACAACACTCTTATGAATTAAATAAATTTATTTAATTAATTTAGTTTTATCTATTTACTAAATTTTGCTCCTACCCTATCTCATTTTTCTTATCCATTGATTCTTCTAATTTATCTCCACCATTGATTAAAAATAAAGTGCATATTATAAATATCTGATTCATTTGCATATTACTCCTAACATGAGCATTATCTAGATCTAGCTATCATTATTAAGCACTGTCAAGCAATAATTATCAAGATCTCATATCTACTTACTCTTCTTGAGAAAATATTATTATCTTGGTTAGCTTATTGTCATTTGTGCTATCATGGTTATGCTAGTTTGAAGAGTAACCCACATATCAAACATTCAAGTAAATGCCAAAGAAATAATGGAGCAAATCATGGTCTTTGATATGGTATAATTGTTCATTATTTGATTTATTGCATAGATCTTAGGCTTTATCGAGTGATTGTTGAGTGTGAATTTGGTACTTGCACAACATTGTTCCTATTTTACATAATTCATATTTTCATCATCCATATTTGGCATGCCTAGTGGGACTCATGTCCTTGATTATTCTTTAAAATTATATTTTGTAAGAAATTCAAATTTTTGAAGGTTACAAGTGCAAAGCCATGCATTTAATTCACTTTTCCATACATCTGAGCTAACTTGAGGCATTTTTGAGCTGATTTGGGGTGCTTTTGAGTCGACCTACAAGATATTTAAGTTGACACACACTGTATTTGATATAGGTATTATGTAGTATTTGATTGATAGATAATTTTTTGTAATTCAATTTTAAATCTATGCTTCTAAGGTAATTTTTCATGCTTCTAAGCTATTTTGTTTCACTTTTGAGGTGTCTTGATACACTTTTGAGATATTTTGCTATGCTTTTGAGGAGACCTATTGCTCTTTTGATCAAATATGTCACACTTTTGATAAAATATATCATTCTTCTAAGTTGTTATGATGCAATTTTGAAGTGACCTATAACACATTTGATTAATTTTACTTTGCATTTGATCATTAGTCAATGAAAAACTAGCAATTAATTTTAATTGATTATCAATTTGCATATATTGTGATTTCTAACATCTTTGACAAATTTGACCTATATATAACCCAAGATCTGAATTGCTAGTATTGTTTTAGGCTTTTGCATGGTTGATCTTTCTGTGTATGCATTGAATCTTTCAAAATTCAAAAGAGTTAAATAGCTAGGGGGAGATCTTCACATTAGATCAAATTTTCTTCCCAAATCTAGCGTTGGACACCCAGTACCTTCATTCTAATCACTTTATCTTTTAAATTGCAAAGTAATCATAGAATTTTTATCATTTTTTTAATATTTTCTTTAGAAAATTTTGGTTGGTGTGTCTTTTCACATTGGAAATTGTGTTTATCCTTTCACATTTGGATTTGAGATCTAAAATAAACCAATATTTTTTAATCCTTAAGATCTACTTGTGCATGCTCTCCTCTTACATCTTAGGGTCATCTTAAGGATAAAAAATAAATGATCTTGTTTTCTTTTTTAGGGGGATTTCCTAGGGATTTCATCACCCTAGGGGATGATCTCAACTTTCATGTTCCAATGGATTATAAAGAGCAGGTAGTGAGTTGAAAGAAACGTGTCTTGGAAGTGGAATATTATTAATCTAGGGTAAGCCATTAAGAGATTTATACCTTAAAGAAGTGAAGGTGGAGAGTGGGTTACCCTTTCCTCCTAGTTGTTTGATAGTATTATCTCATCTATGGATTAGGCCTCATGTACCCTTATGGTATATAGAGGATACCACTAGCTAAACTTATAAAACCTAGTTGAAACCATTTGGCCATATTTTATTGTGGTGTCTTTGTGCCTACAAGGATTCATAAAACCCACTTGATTAGGATTTTTCATGTGTCTTACACGTTTGAGTGTTTAAAAACACATTCTTGACTTGAATCCAAAAGGGGAAAAAAATCTAAATTGAGCCATAGGAATTATATTTTGCATTATTTCTGTGTGTTTTTATCTTCAAATAAATTTCATAAAAAACTCAAAAAACACAAAATAGAATAGGATCAAAACATTCACACAAGAAAAAAAAGAAAACATATTTATTTTATCTTCTTAGAATTGTTAATTCTCTTGGTTTACTTTTTTGAATTCTTTTTATCTTTTAAAAAGAATTCAACAACTATTTTGGTTCTTTTTTTATATCTCTTATTAAAATTAAGTGCCAAAAAAAACACTATAACAAACTTCATTTGACTATAAAAACAACACTTTTAACATATCCTATAGTGCATCTTAGTTTCTTCTCTAGCTTCTGATTTTTCATTTTGCATAGAGATATCATTTTGCACATCTGATTTATTTTGTATCATTGTTGAGCTATCTTGGGTCACATATGATTAACAATGTTGTGCTCTTGATCTATCCCACTAAAATTTTGATTAGTTTGATGTGTATTTGATTAAACTTGTTATACTTTTGATCAATCTTGTAGCTCTTCTAACTATGTATCAGTATCCTTAAAAATTTTAAAATCATACCTGAAAAATAATATTTTTAGACTTGTAAACAATTAGACTTGATATAGACCTACAACATATATTATTGGTAAAATATCAAACACTCTTTCATTTAAATTCAAATTCTTATATTTTGTAAAGCTTGGAAAAGAATAAAACATTTTGGGAGCTTGTCTAAATTCACAAAACAACATATCCTTATTGGCAATATTATCAAAACCTATTAGATCTTTGATCTATATCTCATATCTTTATTTATCATTTTGCTTAGACTACAAGGCTAGTTCAAGAAAGCATGTCTTTATCTATTATCTTGCTTGGCCTCACAAGGCTAGTTCAAGTAAGAATATCTTTATCTATCATCTTTCTTAGAATCATAAGGCTAGTTCAAGTAAGAATATATTTATCTATCATATTTCTTGGACACACAAGGCTAGTTCAAGTAAGATATATTTATTTATCACCTTGATTTGACTCACAAGGCTAGTTCAAGTAAGCATATATTTATCTATCATCTTGTTTGGACTCACAAGGCTAGTTCAATTAAGAATATATTTATCTATCATCTTTCTTGGACTCACAAGGCTAGTTCAAGTAAGTATATCTTTATCTACATATTTCTTGGAGTCACAAGGCTAGATCAAGTAACAATATATGTATCTATCATTTCTCTTGGACTCATAAATCTAGTTCAATTAAAAATATCATGATACATTTATTTGTACTCACAAGGGTAGTTCAAATAAACATTTCTCTATCTTGACCTATTTGCTTGGAATTATAAGTCTAGTTCAAGTAAATAATATTTATCCTAAATCAACATCATTTGGAGATATAGATTAACTTTGATCTATTTCGGTTGTATCCAATAATTATATCTTATCAAGAATGCTATTCAACTAGTAGATCCCAACTTAAATTCTAAAAAAAATTACATGTCTTTAACAATTGTCAATGCCCATCACAAGGTCACAATATAATAAAATCATGGAATCTCATCAAACTAATTCAGACATGCAAACAACCATGAGTGTGATACAGAAGCATCCAGTGGTGTAGGGAAATCTTGCATCACCCAAAAAAATGATTTTCCTTATTTTTTCTTTAGTTGTTTTGAGTCCCATGATGGCACTTAAGGAGTGTAAGACAACCAGAAGTTAGAAAAGGTGAAAAATGGTGGTCACTTACTATTCTTAGTAATTCGTCCTAAACAGGCTCCTATGGACCTAAAAATTTACCACAAGGAATGGGACTGAAAAGTATTTCCAACAGCAAAAGAATCATCTCAATACTATTTTAGGAGATATTAAAGTTTCTATCCTGAGAAATTTCTCCAATGCAACTTCAAATTCAAATTTGAAAACCTTAGAAGCCCTGAAATAACTTGAAAAAGTGGACAAAATGATCTTCGATGGTTTTGGAATTGTAGATCTTTGAGAGATTTCCAATGATATATTATAATAGAAAATCAGACACCCAGATCAAAAGTTATGGCCCTGAGAAGTTGCCCCACTAAAAAGTGAATTTCATTAAAATATCTTCCTAGGAAAGAAATCAAACAACAAGACTTTTGGCACCAAAACAAAAGGGAAAGTTACACTTTCTAGAACATTTGAAGGTAGTTATTGGGTAAAATAAAAAGGGTTAAGTGGGGGTTGTAGAAGGTGGCTCCATTAGTGCATATTGTGGCTCCAAATAATAGATTTTCTTTTAGAGTTGATTTTTTTTGTGATGAATCAAGCCTATGAGGTTGTAGCCCTATAATTTATGAATCTATAATTTCACGTTCAGAAAAATAATTGAAAGTGGGTTGTTTTCTATCTTGCATTTTTTAGTGTTGTTATTTTTCATTGTATTTTGTGTGGGGTTTGGGTGGTGTAGCCCTCATCAAGTTGTATCAAAGCCGTTTTTCTTGAGTGTGTAAACAGATTTTTGAATGTAAGGTAGTTTGCACCAGGACTTGTGGTTGTGGGTTTTTGAGAAAAGTGATCAGAATGCCTCCACAAAGAAACTATGGTGGTGGGAGAAATGTTATTATACTAGAAGAGGGTTTTAGAGCCCTGGAGAGACAAGTTCAAGCACTGCAAGAGGAGTTGTTTCGAGGGTTTGAGCCAAGAAGAGGAAATGAAAGTGAAGATGAAGTTGAAAAATGAGGAACAGTTTGAAGACGAACAAGATGCATTAGATCCTAAGCAAGTTAGATTATTTAAGGCCATTTATAAGATTGGGAAAAGGCCAAAGATCAATGCTTCTACATTTTTTGGAAATATTAACCCAAAAGAGTTGATTGATTGGATGAATGATATGGAGGAGTACTTTGAGTATGAAGAGGTGGAAGATCTTGAGAGGGTCAAATTTGCAAAGACCAAGCAAAAGGGTCATGCGAATATTTGGTGGAAAGAGGTAAAACTAGAAAGAAATTGAAGAGGAAAAGAGAAAATAACTAGATGGGACCGGATGGTGGAAAAATTAAAAATACAATTCATTCATGTGGACTATGAGCTAGATTTTTTGAAGAAGATGCAAAGGTTGAAACAAGCGGGAAAATTTTTCAAGGAGTATATAGAAGAATTCTATTGTGTCCTGATTAGAATAGACCATTCTGAGGCCAAGGAAAAAGTTGATTGTTACATGAATGGGTTGAAGTTGAGTATTCAAGAAGAGTTAGGTCTGGTAAGAATGTCTACCATTGAAGATGCATATCAGTTTTCTTTGAAGGTGGAAGAAAAGTTGAATAGAAGGTTTGAAAGAAAGCAAAGAGGTGGGGCTCATGGTGGAAAGACTAGTGGATAGTCATAGGGAGGTCAAAATAAAGATCAAAAGAAGGGTGAAGGATCTAGTAGCAGCCAAAACTAGAAAGGAGATAACACCTACCATCCTTGTGATCAAAATAATGGAGACCATAGAGGAAGAGGAAGATCTAGATGAGGATCGGGAAGAGGAGGCTTTTGTGGAACCTGTTTCTAGTGCAGAGAGGAAGGACATATAGTCTATGAGTTTCCTCAACATCAAGGAAGGAAAAATAGAATACCTGAGGGTACTGCATGAGTTGCACATGTAGATGAAGTTGCAAAGCCTTCACATTCTGAGGATGCAGAAAGAGGAGAGGTTCTTGTTACTAGAAGAGCCTTGCTGAATGAGGAAAAAGAACCAACTCAAAGGAAGAATTTGTTTCAAAACAGATGTAAGTGTGAAGGTAAATTTTGCAATGTTATTATTGATGGAGGTAGTATTGATCACCTTGTTTCAGAAGATATGGTTAGTAAGTTGTGATTGGAGAGAAGAAGGCATCTGAATTCATACTAGATTTCTTGGTTGTAGAAGGACCATAAAGCTTTTGTAAATGAACAATGTCTGGTAAAGTTCAATATTGGAAATTACCATGATGAGGTATTGTGTGATATTATGCCTATGGATGTTTGTCATATGTTGTTAGGCAGATTGTGGCAGTTTGATTGACAAGCAGTACATGATGGACGTGCCAACACCTATTCTTTGACAAAGGATGGAGTTCGTCATAAGTTGAAGCCCTTGAAAGAGGTAGAGGAAAAGGTTTGCAGTAATGCCAAAATCTATTTGGTTGATGGAAGACAATTTTTAGAAGGTATGATGCATGACCATATGTGTTATGCTTCGATTCCTAGAGTTGATAGAGAAGAAAATAAAGAGATACCTATAGAGGTTTCACATTTATTGGATGAGTTTCAAGATATTATATATGATAATGTACCTAAGGGTTTGCCTCCAATAAGAAAGATTAGTCATCAGATGGAATTGGTTCCTGGAGCTAGTTTTCAGAATAAGGTAGCTCATTGTACGACTCTAGTAGAGAGTGAAGAGTTGAACACATAAGTGTAAGAGTTATTGCGGAAGTGATTGATTAGAGAGAGTTTGAGTCTATGTGAAGTACCTGCAATACTAGCACCAAAGAAGGATGGGGAATGGCAGATGTGTACAAATTCTAGAGACATTTGTTTGGATTAAGGTGTCTCAACCTTTGCAAATCCTAGCATTAATGTTGTTAATTAAATATTTATTTTAGCCTATGTATTATTTTATGTCATTCTTGTGATGTCACTTTGTGGGACCTACTTTGGTGAGGTGGAAACTTACATGGAAAGTGACTAGGATGACATGCATCCTAAATTAATGGAAATAGGCATCCCACTTTGTGGACCCCATTGTAAGCTATTTTAGTGGAATTTTTCATAAGTTGTAAGAGTTGGACTATGACAGTTTTTATGATGGATTATGACAAAACTATGACAACTTGTATGATAGTGTAAGATTCAATACTAGTGAAATTATGGTAGGTGTATTGCATGTTGAGAAGACTGAAATTTGTCATAGTAATTTATGACAGATGGGTTGCATGTAGAGATTTTATGACATTTGCATAAGTAGGTGAAGATAGGCATCTTGCATGTTATCCTTTCTATCTGCATGCATGTAGTGAAGAGGATGTTGACATGTGGCATTTCTAGGTGGCCATCTTGGTGCTCTATAAATATGAGCATTTGCTAGAGGATTTATGTGAGGAGAATTTTTATTTGCAGGGTTATGCTGTTGGATTTCTTCCAAATGAGCAAGATGTAGTCTTCATGTTAAGATTGTGAGCTTGAAATGTATTGTAACTGAATAGTTGCAAATTAATACATTGGTTCAATGCTTTGGAGGGTGGGGTTTTTTTACCTGAAAGGGTTTTCCCCATGTATATCATATTTTCTTCTCTTTTGTCTATCTTTCTTCTATTCTTTGTGTTTCTCATTCTTAAATGTTAATTTTATATGCCATTATGCAGCTAAAATTTTCTTAGATCTAGAACTACATCATATTTCCTCTAAGGGTTAATGCATGAGAATTCAACTGTCTGTTTCTAGTTTATGGCATAGTAGTATGTTCTTGTATCAAGCTATTGAAATCTGATTTATATAAAGAAACGTAAGATGCTGAAGGTGCATACTAGTTCTTGAAAGGTTTTTCAAGTTCGCCATTCCCTTTCATTTGGTATTAGAGCTCAGTTCCAGACTTGCATGTGTATTTTTGTAAGTTGCATGTCACTTACATGTGCTTGCATGTGTATGTTTGTAAGTTGCATGTACTTGCATGTGTGTTGCATGGACTTGCATGTCACTTGCATGCGCTCGCATGGTGTTGCATGTGGTATTTGGGGTTCTGGCTATTTTTGATGTTGTGATTTCTTAGCCTAGCAAGCTTGAAGGAATCTATTCTGAAGGAATTGGTTGATTATTAATCCTTGGCTGAGTCGAGGTTTTTTCAGTTGATCTTGTTTTCTGGAAACAACAAGCATTGTGAAGAATGGAAAATATAGAGCTTTTATGAAGTTGATCGTGTGGTTACATTTGATATGATATTGATCTGGAGCTCCTGATTTGACAGCTGAATAACCCTCATGCATTGTGGTTATTTTTCATTTTACGCTTATGTTTAGTAGAATTTTCATATTGGGTGTTTGAGATGGACTCTATGGTCATATGAAGAGACTTGTGTTGTTATTACTTCAGTTTGGTGTGCCTATGTTTGGTGTTTATTTTTTTAATTCCTAACATTGGAAGGCATTGTTTTAATAACCCCAAATGTATGTAGTTTATGGATTTGATCATTGGATGATTTGGAAGCTTCTGAAATAGTCTAATTCTCTCTCAGATGCATGTACATGGTGGTGGTGGAGTTGGCCTACTAATGGGCCTGGAGTTCTTGGACCTCTTCTTCCTTTGGTTGGTTGTATTTGCATGTCTTAGTTTCATGTTGGTTGGATCTGATGGTTTTATGGATTTTTCATTAAAAATATATGGTTATGCATATTCATGATATTCCATTGTTTTGATTTAACTATTATGGTGGTTTGCATACTTGTGGGTCTTCTAGATGATAAGTGGATATGGATTTAAATGAGTGTTATAAAACATAGTGGTTTTGTAGGTTTTACATGGTTAATCAAAAATTGTGGTTTTGTAGCTCTGCAGATTGAATATTTTTTAGATTAAGTTTTCTGGATGTAAGAAAGTTGTAGGTTTGCATGTATGCTTCATGCATTTTTTGAGAAGGTTTTACATTTTTCCTAAAAAATATGTGGGTTCCTATAGTTCTTGAGTATTCACTTGTTTAGATGAAATATGTGATCTATTATTCTAGATGTTTGAGTGGATTTAGATTTATATGGAGATGTTTTTACAAGTTTTACATGTTAATAAAAATTTGTGGTTTGTAAATGTATGAAGAATATTGTGTTTAGAATCTTGGAGTTTTCTACATGAAAACAATTGTAGATTTGCAAGAATGCTTGTTTAGTCCCTTGACTATGGTATTCAGTTGTGAATTTGTTTGGAAAATTGGGTTTGTTGGTGATATGGTGTTTGATTCTTAAAGTCTACACATTATCTTCTTTGATATCCAAGTTTAGCATGTTACTAATGTGATGATGAGTTTGCATGCTTCAATGTTTGGGATCTACGAGTTATGCAGTTTTTGGATTAGCTACCCATTGGCTACAGTGGAATGACTTGGATGTGGACTTTCTATATCCATGAGATTGTATCAGTGTTGATGCATATTTCATCAGTTAACCTTGTCTATGGTCATTCGTGCATTTGTATTTGTTGCATTGGGATGAGAGGATGGAGTTGAGTACCTGGATAGTCAACTGTGGGGACCTATAACATGTTTATCTTCTTGGCTTGGAGATCTTAGTTCTACTTATTATTTGATGTTGTTGACTTTGCATTTTATTGTGTTAGAGCCATGGAGGATCTTCATTTAGAAGATGTTTGTCATGATGCTTGGAGAGCTCAGTATCACTGTTCAGTGGGAGATTTGGTAGTGATGTATATTCATCACTTGGTGATGGATGATCTTCTTTAGTGTTGCAGATGTTACTAGGAGGAGCTCTTAGATCTGGTTTTTGCAGAAGGGTTCTTTCACATTTTCATGGACACTATTTTGGAGATGGTCATCTTCATGAGATTGAAGATGTGTGATACCTTAGATCCATGGAGGGATCTTCGAGTCTTTGGTTGGGGTGTCGGTAATGCTTTGACAGGTGATGTTGGTTTATAGTATGTTGTTGGTATGTCATGATATACTCTTGATGGTGCATTAGAGTTTTGGATTTTTTCATTGCTCTTAAGACCTTGGTTTGTTCACTTGGAGCATGAGATCTCCTAAGAAGGATGGTAAGATCATGATGTCATGATATGTTCCTAACTCAGATGATTGGAGCTTTGACAGTGGTTTGGTGATTCTCTATATTTTGGGTGTATTGGTCATATGCTTGAGAAATTCATGATAGTGTAGTGATGCATTTGGAGTTTAGCATGAAATGATTTTTTGTAGGTGTTCATGGATACATGGAGAATGAGGTGAGGTTGTATTTATCTTTAGATGAGAGAAGTGTTGTTGAGATGGTTACCCTTGATGAGATTTTAGTGGAAAGTTTGAGGAGCCTATACCTTGGTTAGACATGATTTCAACAAAGACCTATGAGGAGATTTCTCTTAGAGGAGTCATGATGGCTTTCATATCTTGGAGGAGTGTTCTCATTCCCAACTCTTGGTCTAATCAGTAGTTTATCACTTGAGAGGTATTTCCCATTGTTTTTCTCAAGTGCTTTATGCTTTCTTTCTTTGACATTGATTTTGAGATGCATTTAGATGGTTTTTGAAGATTCATTGTGAGAGATGGATAACATGGTTATCTCCTTGGGTTTAATTTTTCATTTATGATCATCATAGGGTATGGTAGTGGGTCAATTTCTTGAGATGGGAAATGAAGTGGTTTGATCTTCTTTGAGAATCTTACATCCATGTAGATATATGATATATATGTTATGTTTGATCTAATGAGATTAGATGTTTGGGTGTTGTTGAGGCTTCTTTGGGGTTGTGAAGGAGATCTTACTTGGACCATCTTGGCACTTTGAGGTGTTGGTAGAAGGAAACAATTGGGATATATTTATAGTTCTTCTCTTTGTTCTATGGCTTCTTCCTTGAGGTTTATGTTCACATGGTTCAACGTGGCAGACTTGGAAGAGTTATGACATGTTTTCAGAGACTTTGCAATGTCTTGTGTTGCAAGTGTAGATCATTGTGATTGTTCTTTGTTGTTACTACATGACTTATTTTTAGCCATACTTTAGTATAAGTGTAGATTGGTAGGCTTGATATGCCATAGTCTATTTTCATATTTGACATTACCCATGTAGTGGGAGTTCCTGGATGTGTATGTTCTTCATTGATAGGTTTGACATATGGAGCTTGTGTTTGTAGTTTATGGGTTGGATATGTTGTTGGCATAAGTTCTACTAATGTTTTGGATACCTTGTCCAGTACGGTAGATTGGATGGATTAGCATTTACTATAGGTGTTATTTATGGTCTGGTGGATTTATCAATTGGATAAGGGAAACCTATTTTAGCTATTCTTATAGCTGATGGTTTATCTTGTTCTCTAGAGGATTCTTTGGCTTCAATATTTTGTTCTAGTTATGGGCTTGAAGTTGGTTGAGCTTCTATTTAGCTTGTGAGCATAGTGGAGCTGTTGTAGTAGCTCACAACCTTTGTTATCACTTGGATTTGATGCTTGTTCACTTTGGATTGTTGCATATACACCTTGGATTTTTCTTGTTCTTCTATAGGTGGCATGTTGGAGGATGATAGGAGTTCTTGTTTGATATGATGGACATCTTGGATGTTGTTGCAGACATCTTGTTAGTGCACAAGAGAATTTTGGAGGTTCATGTGGTTTCATGGATGGTTGTGATGATGTTGTTTGGCTCCTAGTAGTTAAAATCTTTTTTGAATTTTGGCTCTTGAAAGGTCTTCAACAAGTGGGAGAATGTTGGGATTAAGGTGTCTCAAACTTTGCAAATCCTAGCATTAATGTTGTTAATTAAATATTTATTTTAGCCTATGTATTATTTTATGTCATTCTTGTGATGTCACTTTGTGGGACCTACTTTGGTGAGTTGGAAACTTACATGGCAAGTGACTAGGATGGCATGCATCCTAAATTTGTGGAAATAGGCGTCCCACTTTTTGGACCCCACTGTAAGCTATTTTAGTGGAATTTTTCATAAGTTGTAAGAGTTGGACTATGACAACTGCTATGATGGATTATGAAAAAACTATGATAGCTTGTATGACAGTGTAAGAGTAAAGACTAGTGAAATTATGGCAAGTGTAAGTCTTGCATGTGGTAGGCATATTGCATGTTGAGAGGACTGAAATTTGTCATAGTAATTTATGATAGATGGGTTGCATGTTGAGATTTTATGACAATTGCATAAGTAGGTGAAGATAGGCGCCTTGCATGTTATCCTTTCTATTTGCATGCATGCAGTGAAGAGGATGTTGACATGTGGCATTTCTAGGCATCCATCTTGGTGCTTTATAAATATGGGCATTTTCTAGAGGAGTTATGTGAGGAGAATTTTTATTTGCAGGGTTATACTACCGAATTTCTTCGAGAAGAGAAAGATGTAGTCTTCATGTTAATACTGCAATCCTAAAATATATTGTAACTGAATAGTTACAAATTAATACATTGGTTCAATGCTTTGGAGGGTGGGGTTTTTTACCCAAAAGGGTTTTCCCCACGTATATCATGGTTTCTTCTCTTATGTCTATCATTCTTCTGTTCTTCATGTTTCTCATTCTTAAATGTTAATTTTATATGATGTTATGCTACTGAAATTTTCTTAGATTTGGAACTACATCTTTCCTCTAAGGGTTAATGCATGGGAATTCAATTGTGTCTGTTTTTGCTTTATGGAATAGTAGTATGTTCTTGTACCAAGGTGTTGAAATTTGATTTATTTAAAGAAACACAAGATGTTGAAGGTGCATACTAGTTCTCAAAAGTTTTTTTGAGTTTGTCATTCCCTTTCACCATCAACAAGATCACCATCAAGTATATATTTCCCTTGTCAAGAATTGATGACATTATGGATTGTTTGAGAGGAGCTAAGTACTTCATGAAGATATATTTAAAGAACGAATATCACTAGATCCAGATTATTGAAGGAGATGAATGGAAGAGAGCCTTCAAAACCAAGGAGGGCTTGTACGAGTGGTTAGTCATGCCTTTTGGGCTAACCAATGCACCAAACACATTTATGTGGCTTATGAATGAGTTATTGAAATAATTTTTAGGAAAACTTGTTATGTTTATTTGGATGATATTTTTATTTTTAGTAAGACATTGGAGGAGCACTTGATGCATATCCGAAGAGTTTTTGAGAAGGTAAGGGAGGATAATTTTTTGATTAATTTGATGAAATGTAGTTCTATGAAGAGAGAGAGTTCGTGTTTCTAGGATTTTTTCCCTTAGTAGAGGGTCTTAAAATGGATCTAAAGAAGGTGAGAGCTCTCATTGAATGGCCTACCTAAGGAGTGTTACAAAGGTAAGGTCATTTCATGTTCTAGAAAGTTTTTATAGAAAGTTTATTAAGAATTTCAGTAGTATTTGTGCACGTCTAACTGAAGCAATGATAGGGGATAGAATGGATTTTAAATGGATTGTAGGAGAAACAAATATTTTTGATATGTTGAACAAGAAAGTCACATAGCAACCTATTTTGGCACTTATAGATTTCAATAAGGTCTTTCAGGTATATTGTGATGCTAGTGGCACTGCCATAAGAGTTGTTTTGAGTCAAGAAGGTAAGCATGTTGCCTATTTTAGTGAGAAGTTGAATGATAAGAAGAAATATTTTTCCTATGATCAGGAGTTTTATGCTATAGTTTAGACTTTGATGAAATGGAGACACTATTTGTTTCTAAAAGAATTTGTTTTATATACTGATAACCAAGCTTTGTAGTATCTCAATTTAGTCAAGGAAAGTTAAATCAAAGGCACTTAAAATTGGTTAAGTTTTTGAAGAGTTATACTTTTTTTTGAAGCATAGGATTGGAAGGTCAAACAGAGTTGCAGATGCCTTGAGTAGAAGGAAAAAATTGTTGATAGAGATGAATATCGAGGTTGTTGCATTCAATGAACTCAAGAGTTTTTATCTTGAAGATTCAGACTTTGCAGAAGCTTGGAAGGCTTGTTTGGATACTATTACATTGGATAGAACAAGATGGTTAAATTTCTTAATCCAAGATGGGATGTTTTTTAGAGGAAGCCAATTGTGCATTCCAAGGTGTTCTATGAGAGAGAATCTAATTAAGGAGAAGCATAGTGGAGGATTGGTTGGACAGTTTGGTCAAGATAAGACCATTTCTCTTGTTAGTGACAATTATTACTAGCCATAGTTACAACAATATGTGAAGAATTTTGTACAAAGTTGCAGAGTATGTCAGATGGTGAAAAGAACAAGTCATAATACTAGATTGTATCATCCATTACCTATACTTGAGAGGCCATGGGAGAATATTAGCATGGATTTTGTTTTTTGCTTTCCAAGCACACAGAGAGGGCATGATTCCATATTTTTGGTGGTGGATAGATTTTCAAAGATGGCACATTTCATTCCATGCCATAAGACTAGTGATGTTCATATTGCGGAGTTGATTTTCAGAGAGGTGGTGAGACTACATGGTCTACTGAAGAGTATAGTTTACAACAAAGATACCAAATTTTTTGGTTATTTCTGGAGGACATTATGGAAGAAGTTGAAGACATATTTGAAGTTCAGTTCTGCACACCATCCACAAACTAATGGACAAACATAGGTGGTGAATAGGAGTTTGGGTAACTTGCTAAGATCTTTAGTAGGAGATAAGCCCAAGGGATGGGATTTGATTATACCATAGGAAAAATTATCTTACAACAATTCTCTCAATAGGAGTACTAGTAAATTTGCATTCTAGATTGTATATGGGAGTAGTCCAAGGAATGTTTCTAAGTTAAGGAAGATGGATAAAGGAGAAAAGAGTAGTGTTGAGGCTAAATATTTTACAGAGCACCTAAAGAACTTCATGAAGAGGTAAGAAATCACATCAATAAGATGAATTCTCAATACAAAGCTAAGGCTGATCAAAAGAGGATATTTAAGGAATTTTAGGCTGGATATGATATCATGGTTCACCTGAGGAAAGAAAGATTCCCAATGGGAATGTATAACAAGTTGAAAATGATTAAATTTGGACTGTGCAAGATCCTGAAGAAGCATGATTCAAGAAATGCTTATGAGGTAGAGTTTCCTAGTGGAATAAAAATTTCCCTTGGGTTCAACATTTCTAATTTGATAGAGTATCATGAAGGTGATATAGAGGATGGGCCAATAAAATAATAGTGGAAAATTATAGCACCTACTTGAAAGAAGGAAGAGACATAATAAATCTTGGATAGTTCTGTGGGTAGAAGTACAAGAAACAAGTAGTATGAAAAATATCTGGTTAAATGGAAAGGAAGGCCTATTGAAGATTCATAATGGTTGTCTAAGGCTGAGGTTAACCATCTTGGTTTCCCTCTAACTCCTGAGAAGTGATAGGGTCACTTTTCAAATTACCTTGGGTGTCTAATGTAGGAGCATCTAGTGGTGTAGGGAAATCTTGCATCACCCAAAAAAATGTTTTTCTTTATTTTTCTTTAG